>PTFA01000061.1:204052-438191 GCA_003342895.1 Casuarius casuarius | reverse complement strand
TAGCGCCGCCGGCGCGGCCGGCCCGTCGGGGCGCGGCGCAGGTGCGGGGCTCCCGGACAGCGGGCGCCGGGCTCCGCGGGGAAAAAGGGGGGAAAAAAGGGGGGGAAAAAGGGAAATCCGCGTCCCGGGGCTCGGCGCCGGCCTGTCCCCCCCGCACCCCCGCGGTGCGGCGCCGCGACGTGCGGCGAAGCCCTCGTGGGGAGCCGCTTTCGGTGCGGGCGCCTGGCTTTGCCCCGTTTTCTCCCTTTTTCCTGACTTACATGTGGCATCTCACGGTCTCGGTGATGCTTTGGCTCTGATCTCGAAGCTCCCGAAGTGGCAGGAGCGTGGAAACCCAGAGCGCTTTCATTTTGGGGGGAAAACCGCGAATTGCAGCGCGGAGCGCTGCTCCTGGCAGCCTCGGCCGGGCCCGGTCCTGCGGCGCCCCGGCGCTGCGCGACACGGAAACGCCAAACCCTCCGCTCAGCGGCTGCGTTCGCACGTCTCGAGTGCTTTTCCCGGTTGCAAATAAGGTTATTGCAACGCTTGGTATCGCTGGTGTTTAAGCAAAGAGAAAGCGCGTGCAGATTCACGAGAAAACGTCCCAGAGTGGTGCTCAGGGACGCGGCCGGGCTCCGGGACCGGCGAGCTCCGGCGCTGCTGAAGCCGACGGCGAAGCGCCGGCAGAACTGAGCAATGCCAGACTTTCCCATGCCGTAAATAGTGTTTCAGGGTTTGTGACAATACACGATTTCCTGGCTGTTCTCAGTGTTTCGGATTCGCTGAAATTCCTGGGGAGAGCGAAGCACGTTCGTGGCTTATCGTTAGTCGTGCCGAGAAAGACGGACGCTTCTCTAGCAACTGTTTTTTGCATCGCGAGGGAATAACTTTTCTGGTCCGCGCGTCTCGCCTCGCGTCCCTGTGGGAGCGCCGGTGGCTCCCCGGCTCCTGTCCGGGTGCGGAGCGGGGACCTCCCTCGGGAGCTCGGCCGCTTCCCTGCAACACCAGCGCGGTGTTTCTTAGATATCGCAGTGTTTTATGAGGACAGACGGACACGTGCATTGCACTAGTGTGAACGCATCTCGTGCCCGGTACGTGCGTATTCACTTGCACATTTAACACTTATCTTGCTGCATAAACATTTCCTGTTTTTTGTCACCATATTCTGCTGCCGGCGGCAGAAGTGGAGCTCGGGTTACCTGTGGGCTTCCTCTCCCTGCCTCTCTCTTCTCTTTCTTCTTCTTCTTTTTTATCCCCCCATCTCCTTTCCTTTCTTTCCCGCTAGCTCTAGCGGCGCTGACGGAATTTCGCGCCTCCCCGGCGATGCATCGCACCGCTGCGGCGGCCGCAGACCGACCCCGCTGCCCTGCCTCTGCTCCAGGGACGCAGGGCTTTAACCACGCTGGTGTGCCGCGGTGTTTCCCGGTCCACTGCACCAGCCGCTGCGGTTACTGCCGAGTGCCTTAATGCAATAGCTGTTCTTTTTCCTTAGGATTTAAAAAAAAAAAGGGGGGGTTATGTGCGAGCAGCTGGTGGAGGGGGGCCGGTGCGGGTTAGCAGAGCTCGTTTTCCCACGGGCCGTGCGGGGGTCATTAGCGTTGATTACTCTAGAGAAAAAGGTATACGGAGTTTGCCGCGAAACCTAGGTTTTAGGAGGGCTGCCGTGCGGGGAGCTGCTCGGAGGAGACCTGCGGACCGCGAGCGGCCCGGCTGCCCGCGGCGGGACTCTGCCCGGAGGTGCTCGCGCAGGATCCGGGGCGTTTTATTTCAAGTGGAAGTATGTCAGCACAGAAAACGTTTGAATTTCACTGCAGGATTATGCAGCTTCTGTGTTTAGCGTGGTGTCGGCCCGCGAGCGCAGCAGAAAGGACTGCAGATGTGTAAGCACGAACGCAAGACGCAGGTACATGACATCTCCCCCCTCGATGTAGTTTTTTCCCTCCGTCTAGGCAGATGGATCAGGTAGGACTTGGGACTGCACACGGTAGAAAAACCCTCATTTCGGAGTATTTCACTGTCAGCGCAACCGCGGCCATGAATCGCGGGGTGGCGGAGGAGCCGAGGTCCGGTGGCTCTGCCGGGTGGAAGCAGATGGTGATCGCTGGAACTTCATGTTCTCCTCCTGGCTCTCAAGTTTTGCTGTTATTTGCTTCATCCTTAGCTGGGTACAGTTAAAAACTGGGAAAAACATGCTAGTGCTCACCCTTTAAAAAGACATCTTTCCGATTATCCTCTTTCTCTGCTTCGGTTTTAGGTGATTCCAGCAATCCATATTGCTTAGACCTCTGGGATTAGGGTTTTAGGGTAAAGATTTCAAACATGCCCGGGAGACTTGGCTTTATAAGTTCCAAAACTTCTGCTGGGAAGTAAATTTGGTCCAATTTCAGTGGAAATATGTTAGCCTAGGTCGGGTGGGTGCTTCTGAAAACACCTCCTCCTTTCTCGATACCACTGCACGCGTGTAGGTCTCTCCGATGGGAAGTAGATGTGGTCCTTAATCCTCGGGACAGATTGGGCCAGAATGAAAGTGCGATGGTGAGGAGAGAGGTGAAAACCACACAGATCATGTAGCTCGATGAGTAAAAAGAAGGGAGCAGGTTGGGGAGCTGCTGTTTGGCCCTAGGAGACTGATATTTGAAATCCCTGGCGTAGGTAGCATTACTGCGCCTGCTTTTCTGTTTATTCTTGTGGTAAAACTTGTGTTTTCCGTGACTATACAAAGCAGTAGCTGCCGTAGGACAGCGTGGAGATGGCACAGGGAGCTTCCACGTTCCCGGGCGGCCTCGACCTGTCCCCTTGGGCAGAAGTGTCCCTCTCTCCTACGGCCGGTGAAGAGGGTGGAGGTGGAAGGGGCCCCTCCAAGCCCTGCTCGTGTTCCCTTGGAGCACGTTCCCTGCCTTGAACCCGAGTGCGAGCTTGGGACAGCCTCGGCTCTGGAGGAGTTCACCCTCTGGGTGAACATCTGTGAAGTGCGTTTGAAGCAGAGACACCTCCCCACATCACTCAAAAAGCCTGTTTGTTTGTTTGCTTGTTTTCAATGGGTGGTAATCGCAGCGTAGAAGTCTGTTTTTTCTCAAATATGATGTGAATTTTGCAGGCTCAGAGCCGTCCACGTGGTTTTGTTCTGATGCTGGAGGTCTGTGAATTTAGCCGATACCAGCTGATAACGATAACGTCTTTTTCCGTGAAGAATTATTTGAATTTTGTGGAATATTTCAAACGCTGTAGAATGGAAAATGTACTGATTAGTTATGTTTTCTGAGTCACTGTCAAGGCTAACGCCTTGCAGGTGAAAAGGTGCCTTCACTTGAAGCCTTTTTTCTTTGCTTCAGATCATGGTTACTAGAGCGAGCAACAGATAACGTTCAGTCCATTGCAGTGTCTCAGAATATGGTATTTTATTGCCGAGAAACTTACTCCATCCTCATTGTTGGGCTTTTTTAATGTTTTCTGGGATAGAAGAGCAAGTTACGTTTTTCTGGGCAGGGTTTTTTTTAATGTTTGCATGAGACATTTAAATGTACGGTGACTATTTCTGCTAAATTCGGTGGGGCTGGTTATGGCTGTGGGCACCTTGCTGGGGTGGAGAGGTTGACGAAAACGTTTCTGGTTGACAAAGGGGCAAGAAGGATAGAAACTGGGCTGCTGGAGGAAGGCTGGTAAAGGCAAAAGGGTGCGGAGGGCCCCGTGCCGCTTTCACCAGCGGATTTCTGTGCTTTGCATTAAATTAGTCTTTTTGCTCTGCTCCCCCAAACTAGCTCCTAGGTGAGGAAGGAGCCCTTGCGTGGGACAGAGCAGCTTTTCGGGCTCGCAGACCCTCTGCGCGGCTGCTTTCGTGCTTCCCCGTACGCGCCTGGCACGCTGCGGCCCCGGACTGTTTTGCCCTAAAACTGGTGTTGTTTATTGGCTCGCTCTCGGTGATGCTGCTGTAAAACCGCGCTCTCCGAACGGAGAACTTC
Source organism: Casuarius casuarius (assembly GCA_003342895.1). Lineage (NCBI taxonomy): Eukaryota > Metazoa > Chordata > Aves > Casuariiformes > Casuariidae > Casuarius > Casuarius casuarius. Next base: position 434,253 of record PTFA01000061.1, on the reverse strand, counting down.
CTTTTTAGGAATACATGCTCGTGACTGATAACTTAGCAGGCCAACAAAAAGCATTTTCCAGTACTTTTTGTTACTGGAACCCTAAAAAAAAAAAAACTTGTATTTCTGCATATGTATTTCTGCACCCTTTGTTTTCTATTTTCTAGTTATTTTGGTGTCTTCTCTGTGATTAAACTTTTTTGCACCACTGGTAATTTCTGAAACACTGTCTCCTTCATCAGTTTCCTAACTTTTCTGCAAGAGTCTTAAATCAATGTTTTCCATGTATTTTCTGCTCTCTTGGTGCTTGTGGCTTTCTTGTTTTGGGGTTGGTTTTTTGAGAGAGAGTGTCTTTTTTACTCAGTTCCAAAGCGCCTTTGCAGGAGGCAGAATTTTGAGGTAGGACAGAATTTGGCCCTATCTGAGATATCTCGAGCTGCCCAGACATGACGATGGGGAAGAGCAGGCTGCTTTGTTGTCCTTTGCAGTGCCTGTGTCCTTTTTTTATATATACACCTACAAACACACACACAGGTAGCGGGGATCCGCTGCATCCCGAGCGGAGCTGTTTGCAGCTGTTCCCTGGAGGATGCAGATGTTGGCTCGGGGATGCAGCTGAGCTGGGGCCTGATGAGACGGCGTCGGTCTGCGGAGCTGTCGCTGCTGCTTGCGTGCATCTCCTTAGTCCGCTGCCAAAAATGAGTGTTTTGGGTCGGACAGGATCCCCCCTCCCTGTGTGCTTTGCCGGCTGCTGGAGCACTGCGCAGGCTCCTGTGCGGATTCTCCCGAGGAGTTTGGGAATCGGCCGCCCCCTCCCACGCCAGCAGCCGCGCATCCCTCCCGCAGCGCTGGCGCTTCCCGCTGCAGCCGGGAGCGAGCGGAAGCGCGGAGCAGATCCCGCTCTCGGTATCCATGAGGATCAAGGCACTGAGCCGCGGTGCAGTAAAACAGAGGCGCGCTGGTGTGCATCCGTAAACACGGGGGGTCCAAAAGCACCTCTCCAATCTGCTAAAGGAGATGGGAACAATCGTGATGCAGGCAATACACAATTTTTTTTTGTTTTGGGGGTTTTTTGCTTTTTTTTGTTTTTTTCCTCCAAGCTGGAGTTGCATGCTTAAACAGAAACTTGTGCAGACTTTCTTTCTACTCGATGCATTTTCACAACCCTCTGAGCAAAACAGCTTTAATCAAGAGGTGGTACAGGCTTTAGCCTCCCTTAGGCAGGAAGCTCGGAAGATTATCTTGCAGGCCATCTCCCTTCTCATCATGATTGACTGTTATCACTAGCAGCAATAGCAGATGTTTACATGGAGAAGTAGTACCAATAAAGTGCATTATGTAATTAAAGTTTTCTGTTAATGGGATTGTATAGCAGGTGGAGTGGATTTGGCATTTTGGAACTTTCTGAATTTTCACAAATTGTCAATATTCTCAGGGCAATGGTTGAGGAGGCTCTAACTTCCAAAATATCTTAATGTGAAATTATACAGTAATAGTAGACAACTTTAGTAGGAATGTTTTTTTTTAGTTAGCTTATTAGTTTGCACTAGCACTATCACTAAGGTCAAACTTTAAAGGCTTTGTTGCTGTTTCAAAGTCCTCATCGTGAATTTTCTCTCCACATAATTTGGAGTTTTGCATGCAGAACCAGTCAAATCCTTGGATTTTGTGATTTTTCCAAAAGGCTGATCTGCCCCTTCTATTTGCTCTCTCTCTTTTTCTCTTTCCTGCTATTTATTTCATCATAGGGTTTATATCTCCCAAATCCCTGCAAATTAATCTCTTCTTTTTACCTCGAATGCTTTTCCCCCTTTCTTGTCCTGCATATAGCTGTTTCTTCTTGAAAGCTCTCACTTTATTCCTCATTTATTATTTAAAGTGAGGATGTTTCCAGGAGAAGCAGCCTTTTCATCTGCAGTCTTGCTCTTGCCTCGAAACCTATGGAGAAGGCAAATGTGATTACGCTGACTGCGTTGTTTACTGCCTCTTAAGACAGGAGCCCCGCAGCCGCGGCGGGGATCGGATGCGTATGGAGAGAGATCTAATTTATTGATGCAAGTCCCCGGGGCTGTGCGGGTAGCAGGAGCGGGGAGGACGGAGCCGGAAGAGCGTGCTCACGCCGAGGTTAGCTCTGCTGCTGTTACCAGTCCTCGCGTTTTCAGGAAGAACTTCGTTTTTGGCCTCTACGTGTCATTACACCAGGTTTAATCCAGCGAGCTGTGGAAGAGCTGATCCCACAGCTTTAAAATCAAAATGTCCTGCCTTTGTGCCGAGGGGGTTGACTGACACGGGGTTCTGCAGCATCGGTGTGAAAAGAGGAAACCAAATTAGTGAAATACCTGGGGAGAAGGAGCAGCGGCTCTGGGGATGTGCAGTAAGAGCTGCCTCCTCCCTGCCCTCTCCCCTGCCCCAAGACCGGCCTCTTCTCTGCCCCAGGCTCTTCCTTTAACCTGGAAAAGGAAAAAAACTAAGCACGCAGGTCACCCGGCTGCAAGTCGATCTTCTCGGCGTGTGAAAGCTATCAAAATACATCTACATCAGTGCAATCGAGTGTTCTAGTATTTTCCTGCACACCCTCTTCATTCTTTCCGTGGAGAAGAGGAAACGGTCGTAGGAAAAGAGGACTTTCTGCCTTTGATCGCTGCCCGAACGGCCTGTCGCAGAAGGACTCAGCATCCTTTTTAGATGATGTTACCGATATTACAGGGAGTCTTTTTCTGATCGAGGTTCCAGGGAAACACTTTATGTCGTGGGATAGGTCGGACCAAGCACAACAATCGTCGGATGGGGAAGAGCGAATATTGAAAGTAAAACATTTTGGTCCTAACGCCTTTTCTCAAATGATATAAGGTAATTGTTCCAAGTGTTCTTTTTATTACTATTCTGCTTATTTATTCAACACTGATGCAAATTTAGTACTTTATCACTTTGACTTACAATATTTTATAGGAAAAGTTATTAAAGCATTTATTGAGAGGAAACAAAAGTGATCCTTCCTTTTATGTCATATTTTGAAATCAGATATCATTAAGACTTTTTTCATTATTGTTTTCAAGTAGTTAAGCGCTTGCTTTTGTGAGTCAGCCAGCTCTAAAAGGTGATATCCTGTGGCAGTGAAAGAGAGTAAAAGCTGAGAAAAGAATAAAAAATCACTGCAGTACTGACAGTTCTTTCTTGGGGTATAGGCGGGTTAAGTGCCGGTTCAGGTAGCTCGCAGACAGTGTGGCTGTTACCAGCCGAGCTGAAGTCGGGTCAATAACTGGGTATCAAGACCTGTGTTTGCGTCGGGTGAGATGCAGCTGCAGGTTTGAGGCTGTGCTCGGGAGGATTTTCGTTTCGGGTTTCAGTTTGTCTTCAGTATTTTTATCTTGCAGTAAAATGTTTTCTGGTCTTCCCTTACATCTTTTCATAAATAAATGAAGAGTTTTCCCTGCTATGGTCCTTGCCAAATACGCATTTTTCAACGCTCCACTTTCCCCCCTCCCCAATGTACTTTATTTTCCTTGGTTTCGTTTCAGCCTCTTTTCTAAACAGTTCGCAGTCGGGAACTCTGGTAAGGCGAGGCTTTAGCACGGTGCGGAGCTGCAGCGGGACGGGGAAACCCCACGCGCTGGCAAAAACACGACTGAGAAAGAGCAGCGACATGATAACGTGGGATTTAAAAGCCTCCCTGTCCCCAGCTGTCGGGTGAAAGTGGGACGTGGTGGTGACACGGAGCACGAGCGACAGAGGTTCCCGTGAGCTGCAGCTTTGCGACGGAGATGCATTTAAAGAAATGAATGACTTCCTTAAAGTAAAGCCCTGGCGGGGAGATCTCTCGCTCCCTCGCACCCGTGCCTTTGCCGTTGCACGTTTCTCGGTTGCGTGCGTGGAGCTGCAGGAGAGGAGGGCCACCTCCCTCTGCCGTCGGTGCTCTTGCTCGAGCGCTTCAGGAGGAGACCGGGCCTCTCTCCTGGAGCCAGCGCCTCGTCCAGCCTTGAAGACTTCATGCCCGCTGACATAAACACCCGCTGGCAGCAGCTGGAAAATACGTTGGTGAATGCAAGCAGAGCATCGGGTTGAATAAAGCACAGAGAAAGCTGCTGGGCGGCCGTTTGCGTATTTCCATCTCTGCAACACAAAACGCAGAATATTCGGTTGAGATGCAGGAAACCTGAGCGATCCCGCAGGAACGGGTTTTTGGAAGAGTCCGGAGTTTCCTGCCGCTCTCGAAGCGTGTCTGCCGCTTGCTGCTCGTCGGCGGCCCTGGAAGCGGTAACGGCGTGCCGCTTCGTCCCTCGGAGCAGGCTGCGTTTGCCCGGCGTCTGCAGAGAACCAGCGTTAAAAGCGTTGAAGTGGTGGTTTGCACACAGAAGCAATGCAGGTCTTCAGGGCCGTATGAATAAAGCATGCCGAGTGGCACCGAAATGAAGTCGTTCCAGGGCTCGGCCACCCCCATCCCGCAGGACCTGGGCACGTCGCTACACCCGCAGCCTCCCGGGTGGTCGGGTGTCTGGCTGTCGCTGGAAGAAGGAGCTCCCGCGGCTGTGCTTGCTTGGGGGAAGCGTCCGATCCCGACGTCAGCGCGGCGTGCACGGGCACGCACCACGTCTTGGTGCTGCGCAAGTCCCGGGTAAACAGAGGATTAATTAGTACGAGCTGCACCAGGCTGCTGCTCGCTGGCAGGTTTCTGCGGCTTATGCAAGCCCGGAGGAATGGCAGAGCTGGCTCTTTGTGTAGCCTTTAAAGGAAAAAGCCCCGAGGACTGGGAGAGTAAATGAAAGCAGGCAGAGATGTGCGGTTTCGGTGTGTTTTAGCGGGGTGCACGGAGGGGGTGAGCGGGACGCTGCGGCATGCCCATGCCGCGCTGCCTTAGGGGAGCACCGAGCAGCGGACGGGCTCTCCGAGCAGGAGGCAATCCCAAATTCTGCCTTTCACATCCCTTAAGCGATCCTGCAGGAACTTGTTTTCAAGTTTCTTGCATCTCTGGTGTGGCGAATTCTCTAATTTTAGAGGCGTTATCAATCCCGACGGGAAAAACAGAACTATTTTCCCATAGGAACATCGCAAAAATGTATACTGAACTCTTTTTTTTTTTTGGCAATGTTTATTTACATGTCAACCAAACAGATGAAAAGAAATAGTTCAGAAATGGCTTGGGGGGATTCTGTGCGCGCTAGTTACCAGCAGCCAACGTTGATCTGTGTTTTAATTACTTTGGAGTTCGTACTCATCTAGGGACAATATTCAGCTTTTAGCAGGACTGAATTGGCAGTCGTGTTGGGAAGGAAACTGCCGATGGATGTTACTGCAGTTTTCTCCAACGGGAGTCCATTTCGTGAAAACTTTGGCTGTTTGTGTCCATAACCTCGTTATTCACAATGTTTTTAAGAACTGGTCGTTGAGAGTAACAGCGTCCGTCTGGAAGTGCTGTCGCGTTTTTTCTTTATCGGGGGAAGAAAAACGGAGGGACTTTTTTTACGCTTCCAAATATTGCCAGACGCACGAACTCGCGTGGAGCTGGGTGAACCGAGAGTGATGACGAATCCTGTCCCTTCGGAGGGCTGGACGTGATCCTGAGAGCTGCTGCTGAGCACCTACGGCAAGGTTGTGTTTGCAGAGCGGCACCGTTGGCGTTCTGCGCTGGAAGGACGGACCTTACCCAGGCTGGGCGGTTTGCAGGACCACCAAGCAGATTCTCGTTTGTCTTGCGGGATGACAGTTTTTAGGAAAAAAGGCAGCAATGCCTTTTCCCTTCAGCTGTCCTTCCTAAATATTAAATCATTTGTGATTAATGATGCATTTGCACCTTCTACTTAAAATTCTCAACAAAGATCGTTAACATAAGGCAGGAAAAAGTGGGAGGGGAGCTGGTAGGTCCGGTGGTTCTCGTAGGCTATCGATGCCGTCACACTGCTGGAGCGATCGTGCAGAAAACATGTTAAACCCTGCACGTCAGGGTGGGCGATGATGGGCTGCGTAAGCAAGGCGAAGGGTCTCCTCGGTGGAGTGGGTGGAATTTCGGTGCAAGATCTGCTTGCTCACGTTGCTTAAGGGAAGGCACTTTTGCCGTATTAATTCTCGCTTGTGTGTGCATATCCGCGGTGCCATGTAATGAAAGTCCCTGTCAAGCAGATAAAAGGTTTGCCTTAGGTTGTGTTCACAGCAATACAAGTAAGTGATACGGCATTATGGAGCAGCTGCGAAACTTGACAGCTCTCCTAAATGTGCATTTGTGGCCTCACGGTATTATTATTCGTAATACCCGTTTTTATTGCCTCAGAACAACCGACAGGTAGGAAACCGGATTTGGTGTGAATGGTGGTTCCCTGCGACCCGGCGAGATGGAGCTGCAGATCGCGTTTGAATGGCTGTGCTCGGCTCCAGAAGCTCATACTGGTTAAAACCGTGCAGGTTTGGTCCTTGGCRATTGCTTTTCCCCAGACCCGTGCGCCGTGGATCGATGTTCTGTGAAGCACGCTTGCTGTGCTGCCTCCTCAGCTGCGATTAYATTTATTTAAGGGCTGTTCATCTGAGGACGTCCGATTTGGTTTCACTTCTGCTTCGCTCGTTTTTTCAGTCGTCGCTTTTGCTGCAGCCAGGCCTGTTAAATTTTCCCTTGCTGTTTGTTCTTCTTTGCTGATACCATTCCCCATTGCTTTCCAGCGCCTGCAGAACATGACTGTTTACCTCTCAGTTCATATTTTTGTGACAGATCCTCATTCCCTTTATATCCGCTGTTCTCTTATAGCTGCATGGGATGCTCTGTTCCTTAGTGTCCTTCCCTCCGCGGCCGTCCTCTTCCGTCGTGTCTCAGGGCCCCGTTACCTCCCTGTCCTGCTCGGAAGGTCCGGATGCTGCTGAAGCATCATCTCCCTGCTCAGAGAAAAAAAACGGTCACTGATTCCAGTGATTTCACGAGAAGATTCATTGCTACGCTGGGAGAACAGTGTTGGTACTTACATTTTTATTTCCCCGAGTTCTCCTGGGATCTGAGGACATCCTGCTGCTCTTGCTTGTCTGCTGCCTTCTAGGACACCGCGTTGTTTCCTAAGGAAACTCAGCTGTCTGGTGTTCTTTCCCTGCGGACATAAAATCTGTTTATCGCTGTGAGAACGGTGGGAGAGTATCAGATTTCAGGAGAGAACATGACTTATCAAARTTAATACTAGTGAATATACTTACTATACATTTTCAGACACGTACTTCGAGTTTCAGTGGCTACTGGGTAACGATACAGCCGAGTCTCTTATGGTTTCTTAGCAAATTATTTAAGCTACATTGCATTCCACCCACACAATTGGCAAGCCATGGTAACTGAAAAAAATCTTTACATATTTATGCTTGTTGTTAAGGCTCAGATGAAATATGTGAATAAAAATCTAAATTTAGATGCGGAGTGTTCATTTAGCTTGCAATGATGTAAACGTAAGTATGGCATGAGGAACAGGGTCAGTCGCTTCGTGAAGTTTTCCTTATGATAAGTGTTTTTCCTTCTCCCTGCTCCACGACCTCCAAAAATATTCCTGCAGAGAACTGTTAGGCCACTTTTATTATTATTTCCCCCTTTGCAATGCGCAGAGCCCTGTGTTGCTGCGGAGGCCCGGCCGGTTCGGCTTTCTCCGCGCTTCCAGATGTGCAGCACAGCTGGAGGAGCGCTGGCGTGGTCGGGAGGCCCTGCCCGCGGCTGGCTGTCGGAGGAGCTCTGCGTTCGGAGCAGGCACGTGTCCGGAGCGCGCCGTCCTTCTCCGCGCCGTTTCTCACCTCGTGCACGGACGCTGCTGGAGATCTTCCGAGGCCCCTCGTTTACTTAATTAGCGTGCTGAAAGTGGAGTCCCCACGTCAGGCTTTCTGTTCTGGCTGCTTTGCGTTTGCTTTCCTGTTTGTGTGTCGGCGGTGAGTAAATGTGCTGTTCCTCGTTATCGTAGGCCCGSGAGGTGCTAAATCACAGAGCGACTGCGGTGGCAAGAGCAGCGAAGCTGCGGGGTTCACTGGCAGCCGGTGGGTTTGGGTATTTACCCCAAAAGAYGTAACAGCAAAGATGCATGGTGAGAAATGGTTCCCTAGCAGAAGGGCTGCTTCGCTGATGCCTTTCCATTTTATCTGCTAATGTACTTGTAATATTACTGTTTATCACTCCAAGGAAAAACTGAGCTGAGAATTTGGAAAAGGTGGTGTCTTAGCACAGAAAGCATCAAAAAATGACCCCTCTTACTCTACTTTTTTTTTTTTCTCTCTTTCCCAGGCATCTGAGAAGGTAAAGCAGGACGATTGCCATTTATATTTACGCTAATACCTGTGGCGTAGCCAGAGCACGTAGACTAAAGCCCCTGCCAGAATTTTAAACGTCTCGATATCGCCTCTCAGAAATGCCATATTTGCAGGTTATTTGGCTAGCCCGGTCGTGCTGAGCTGCCGGATTGGTTAGGGGTTAAGCTCGCTTGCAGCACCCAGCAGGACCGGGCTTGTCGGGCGCGTTGAGATGTTGCCTGACGTTTCCTCCAAGAGCAGGACAAGTCCAAACGGTTCCGTCTTCTGAGAAAAACTCCATGTCTGATCTGRGATTTGACTGCTTCGGCTGGGCGAGGTCGTCTGATTTGCAGCCGTGTCCCAGGGCTCTGYGTTTTCTCTCGTTTCTCTGTAGGGAGCTTTCCCTTGCAGTGCCCTTAACTGCTCCCGGGCCGCCGCGCTGCGCCTCGAGGCAGCCGTGCAAGGCTGGAAGGAAGGGCGGCTGCTCCGCGCTCCCGAAAAAGGGGTGGCGGAGAGGAGGAGGAGGAGGGGGAGGASGAGGAGGCAGAGCACTGGTGTCTGGCCGTTGTCTCGGAGGTGTCCGGGTGCCACCACGTAGGTGCTGCGGGGGCTACAGCCTCGGTGCTTTCTGGACTGAGGTTTTAAACCGCTGTTTTTTGGTGCAGAGTGGAGTTTTTCYTATCACAAAAGGTTGCATAGCACCAGCCACAGAATTAGCACTTCACTTTCGGGGTGAAAGTGTTCTGGTGCTGTGTTAATGTAGGAAGATCTGAGTTGCAGAAAGCTGCCTGTGCAAGAGTCATGCTGTCGCAGCATGCAAAGAAATAGGTGAAGCTGACATGAGACGCATCTTTACAGCAGCAGCAGCTCYGATTCCAGCTCAGCAGCCTGTCCTTGTGCTCGTCCAAGTCTGCAGACAGCGATGCTRTGTATATCAGAGGGTTTTCGGCAGCGGAACCAGACTCGGCTTCCCCAGGCGGATGGAGAGAAGGTGCCAGGAGAGGTTCGAGGTGACTCGAGGCAGTGCGAGGGGCTGCTGATTTCCAGGCACAGTGAGAGCTGGTAGAAATCGCGGGGAGAGGAAGAGCAGAGCGGTGCTGGCGGGAGACAACGGAAGGCTCCTCGGGGTGAGGATGGCTAATCCTCCTCCTCCTCCTCCTCCTCTTCGGAGCCGGTAATGCAGCACTCCGCTGTAGGCTGTTGCCGTTGAGGGGATGTGACTTGAACATGTGAATTTTGTGAAAAACGGGTCACGGAGCAGACCGTGGGAGCAAGCAGACAGGCTCCAGGTCTAAGTGCGACATAGACGTTTGCAGGTGTTTCCCAGGAGGGATATTCCCTAAGCGTCCATTGGAAAAAACCCATGGTGCTTTTCCTTCTTGGTCCACAACCAGTAAATAAAAAGCATTTTTTGCAGCTGTGTGAAATCTTTGCTAGAAGGAATCTTTTGTTTGGTGCTGGAGGGTGGCAGGACGGATGGTGGCAGGACGGATGGTGGCAGCAGCCCGTGCGGGGCAGCGTCCTGCGGGCTGCGGCGGCGGGGGGACCCCGCTGCGCTACTGCCGCGACCGCGCAGAAAGCGACTGAATCCGGAGCAGGCCGCAGTTTTGGGGCTGGCTCCTGAAACGGGGTGGAGAAGGGCGGATAAGGCCGGGAGCGGAGGAAGGGGAAATGGACGTCGTTCTATTTAGAGCCGCAGCAGCTCCGCGAGGATGTCCCACAGATACAGATACCGTGGTGAATGTCCTGGATCACAGACAGTTGGTTAAAAACGAAGGAGGATTTTTCTATTTTAAAAGTGAACGTTTTATTGTCTCATTCTTGGAGGAATCTTGTTACTGTTTTTTGTTCTAAACGTACAAACAAAGCTATGAGGAATTTCCTTTAATGCTGATGAAAAGCTAGCTTTGCTGGAGACGCTTGGAACACTGAACTGTTTTACTTTGCTCCTTTTGTTGGAAACCAAAATTTACGTTAGATAGCCTTAAACTGCATTTGCTTGAAATGTGTGGATACTGGCGTTTCCTTGCATTATTTCAGCCTAGAGGAAACTTTATTCTGAAGTTCTGAGGGAAATTCCTCCGGCCACTTCCCAACTTCTGGAAGGTGCAGGAGTATGTTTTAGAGTGTGAATTTTAGTTAGTTTAATGAAGACTTTATTCCAAGTTCTCCGCAGAACTGAAGTTCCTGTTTTGTCCTCACTAAACCTTCTCTGAAACCTAATTAGATCTGTGAAATTAAAAGCTTTAAGAGAATGGAAGTAGCTGATTGTTCTCATTAAGCAGGTATCCAAAGCAGCAGGAAAACKGCTGAAGATGTTTCTCTTAAARAAAAAAAAAAAAAGGGGGGGGTCGGGGGAGAAAGAATGAAATAGCTTGGGAATTTCCAAGGATGTTTCTGAAACCCGACATTTATATAGATGGCATATTAGACTTGCATATATTCATTTTTCTTTTTTTTTTCCTTGCTTACAATGAATATTTGCTTAGTAGTGTATTTTTACGGCAAAGAAAGAAGACTTTCTKGAGTCTTTAACATCTCCCCTCTGATCAACAGACCGAGTGATCTTCAGGTGAATTTGCCTTCCAAAAAAGCATTAAACCATGCTAAGGAAAGTCRTAAAAAATCAGCTAGGGAGGCTGCACTGCTTAAATCCCTGTTGGAGCACTGTTTCGGTTAAGTATTGTAGGCCACTCTTTCAGTTCACAAAACTTTTTCTGGATTGAAACCTTTTCTGTTAGCGTTTCCGTGTAGCAGGTGACACATTACAGATGTGCTGACAGATGTGCAGAAACGGTCTTAAAACTAGAGCTTCTCTGTGCATTTAAACCTAATTTTAGCCTGCATTGAGTTTTTGGCAGTCGAAGGCAAGCTGGCAGCTCTGGGCACGTGCTCTGGTGGCACCAGACGCTGGTGTTTCTGACTTATCGCCGGAGTTTGGAAACGTGGTCTGGTTTTCTGGTTTCTGAGACATTTTCGAGAGGGAATGGCTTGCTGGCAGCGAGCTTCGGGGAGGTGCGGCAGGAGCAGGCGATGAGCTGCCTTTGGTGCGTGCGCTCCCAGGGAGGCCGCAGAGCTCCTCAGCCCTCGTCCCGGGACTGGCTCCAAAAGCGTGGCCCAGACGGGGCGGTGATGGGCGCTCTGGGAGCCSTGCTCTCCTTCTGGCTTTCCTCCTTGCACCTTTCTCCTCCTGCTCTTGCTGCTTGGGCCAAAGATGGTGAAAGTTGAAGCTGCCTTGTATGAACCCGCCTTGCTTAAATATTTCTGAGATGTGTTGTGAGATCTATTACCCATTTGATTATGAGAAACTGAGCCGAACTGAGTGTATTACGTGTAATTTAAGTTCATAGCACCTGGGGAGCCCGCTGACAAGCACGATTTGCAGTACAAACGCACGGTAAGTGGTAGTGTCTGCTGGGAAGAAGCAGTCTCAGCGTGACAAAACAGCGTGATTGTGAGATCTYCCGAAAACCCACTGGCTGACACACGAGCTGGAGCACAGCAAGCTGTTTACTGTGCARAAATGCAGAGCGGATGCCAACCGATGCATCATTAACGGAGCTCCTTCTAATTTCCCGGGCCRCTGACGAACGCGCGTGCTGCGCGCTCGGCACGCGGAGCTGCAGGCAGGGAGTGCCTGGAATATGGGAGCGCTTTTGTGGTTGCAGAGGGCCCGTTGCACCGTTTGGTTCGTCGTTAGGACGTGCTGGGTTTTGCTTTTGCAATGCAGCTTCAGAGAGGTCGCTTACGTGGGCAGCCGCGTCAGCACCCGCGTGCCCTTGGCTGGAGGAGCATCAAAGCTCACTGCGGGCAGCCACCACGGTTCACGGTGGCTCTTCCCATGGTTCTTCCCCCATGGATGGTTCTTCCCATCCCACCTCTCCCGTTTTCTGCCGAGGTCCCACTGGGATGTGTTGTTTCATGATAGGCATGGTCTGAAGAGGAGATCCAGTACGCTGCCGTCCCTGGACGGGAAGGTTGAGGAGGCAAAGCGCCCGTTTCGTTTCACGGGGCTGCCGGCCTTCCCGGGCGTTTCCCACTGGGTTTTATTCCTTTACTGGAGGTTTTTCATAAACAACGGCAGCAGCAGCTTTCTCCTTAAAAAAAGAGGAAACTTTGTGGTGTTTCTGTTCTACCTGGGCCGCTTTGCTTTGCTTCACCAAATGGTCTCCGAAATCTCTCTGCCACCTTCCTTTGGGAAAACCCACTCAACTCCCTGGCCGTGACAAGCGCCGCTCGCCATTGCACACCCTGAACTTTTTWTTTTTAAATGAAAGTTGCTCTTTTAAAAATCAAAGTAGACAGTTATTCTTGTAGCAGCAACTATTCTCAAAGTAGGTCTAGGTCTAAGTCTAGGTTTGAGTCTTCTTCAAACTGAGCAGCTTTATGGCTTGATCGCCTGTAGCATATTAGGCGTGAACTTGTGACGAGGTTTCCTCATTAAAATGATCGGAAGCGATGGCTGTAGGCTTTGATCTTGGCGTGGTCGCTTCCACTTCTCCCGTAATTTAAGATGTAATCCTTCGATGCCGCAGGAACGATGGTAACGCTCTGCCAGGTGAAACTGGAAGAGGAGGAGGGCAGGGTGTATTTTTTGTAGCTTGGCTGACTAACATGAGGCCGTTACGTCCAAGATTGGTGTCCGAGATGGTTTTAATTTGTTTGTTTTGATGAGAGATCCTGCAAGCCGAGCGCTTTACTTGCGTGAGTAATTTCAGTGACCCCTCGAAGCTTTCGGTGCGAGTGGAGCAAACAGGATTCGCCACAAATMTAAATAGTGGACCAAAAATAGCTTTTTTCGAAGAGAAGCAGTTCAGAATCGGGCTGGAGAATGAGAAGTTCGTTGCTCAGGAAGGAAGGAGGAAGTGTTTGAGCGGAGTCGTGTGTGAATTCTTTCACCCTTCGGTATAAGTATAACCTACAAAGGTGATATTTTCCTATATCTGCAAATATTTATCTCATTAGATGGATTGATATTTTAAACAAAGTAAAGCTCCCGATGAAATTTAGTGTAACTTTCCATATGGAAACTATGTCAAACATAATCAAAGCAGACATGCAAAGTACTAACAATTATGCTTAGCAAATCCTTTAAGGTTTTGAGAGGACCTTTATTCGCTGGGAATTAAAGCACCCTTTTCAGACGCTCGCAGAAATAAGACTTTTTTTTCTTAAAGTGCATTAGTTAGTTGAAAAGTGGTCTGTGAAGATAGTCCCAGTGCAGTTACTGGTTATAAAGGCCTTGCCGTTACTGGTATAAAGGACTTCCCATGTGCTCTTAAAACGCAGCCTTTGCGTTCCCGCGCTTCACGTGAGCCTCTCCGTCCGCAGCGAGGTGCGGAGCAATGCCTAACTCGCAGACGGGCCAGCTCGTTCCCGTGCTGGCGTTAGATTATTATTCCAGCCTTGACCCGGAGATATATTGCAGCCTTGACCCGGAGATATATTGCATTCAAATACACTTTATTGTGTTGTTGCAGATAACACGGATTTTCAATTGCTCTTGGAGCAAAGATTTTATGACTTCACGGTTAATGGCTACCTGCATGTATTGGTGGATTTTCTTTATTTCTTGAACCAACTTTTTGGACAACTTCTAAAAACCGATGCACCAAGTTTTACAGTGATAGTGCAGTGTTTTTTATTGTATTTTGCTTGTCTTCATCAAATATTGTGCATGGATAGCTGTATTTATATATATATAAAAATAAAAAATATATATTTTTCTTTATGTGTATATATATATCAAACAAAAATACATATATTTTTATTTGTATATTTCTCATATATAAATGGCATCCAGGTAGAAGAAGAACATTGCTTTTTATAGGTAAAGCAGAGATGCAGAAGACAAACGAGTAAGCTGGATTTGAAGTGGCAGGTTGCAGTCGTTATKAACACTTGCAATGGAGCTTTATGTTCCCCGGATCTAGTACAAGGTAATTAGGCTGTTGTCAGTGCAGGTGACATCTTGCACGGTATAATGAAGTACTCGAGGTGGCCGTCTTGTCCTGCCTTCCTCCTCCCGTGCAGGCGGCGGAGGGAGTGAAGGACCGCGGGAGAGCGGACTTCAGCTCGCAGGCATCTCCTGCCACTTGTCTTAAAGGAAATTCCTGTATTTTGCTTACTTCCAGGATTTTGCCCCTCTAGCCTTTCCTGCTCAAGGGAAACCTGTCATTTTTCATTTAGTCTGAGAGTTAATTTTGAGTTAAAACAGTATACGTCAGCCCTGGAGATTAGTCTTTATTACTTCTCCATTCCTTCTATGAGCATGTTATTTCATTTTATTTTAATTTTGTGAAGTTGGCACAGAGGGTAGCATTTTATTTTGCTTGGCTCCTGATTTACATTGAAATTTGGACTTTTTTTTTATGCCTTCCGCAAAGATCCTTTTGTGACAAAGTGACTACTGAGATTTTGCGAAGTCCATCGCTTTGGAGCGTGGTTTCAGCAGCAGCTCTCGGTGAGGCATGCGGCATATCAGCAGAGATTAAACCCTCAGTGAAATTCTGTAAATCCAACTCCAATTTGGGGTTAGGTGTAGTGTTGCATGTTTATGAGACCTCCTCAGAGTGATGCAGTTTTTGGGTAGGAAACAACTTCATTTAGCTCAAGTCTCTTTCTGCCTCCTACCATTTKGGAATTAAGGGATGCTTTTGCTCTYCYMGCCTTCCTTCCCACCTTGTCCTCTCCTCAATTTCTTTCCAAATACGAAGCACAGCCTTACTCTGTAAATTAATGCTTTTCCTTTTACTTAAAAGTAAATACTGACAAAACTTGTCCAACTAGATACCTAACGCCTAGCTAGATGCCTATCTAGGTTTTAGACAAAGAAGCCAAGATTTGAAGAAAAYAGGAGCTGGAAGTCAGGCTTCTAAGTATTTACTCAAAATGTGCCGAGGCTCTGCAAAGCTTCCAGCAAGGCTGGTCGAAACTCCTCRGTGATGGAGTGAGCGGAGTTTGGACTTACCTCTGGGCTCGGGCTCTGATTTCTGGGCTGGACTAGGCTCTTTCTCTCTTTATCATGAATCTTGGTCTGGCAGAACGTGGTCCAGGTTCATCCTAGGATGCAGCTTTCCGTGGTAGTAAATACCAGGGACTATGGAGGCGTTGGGATCAGGATTATTCCCAAGACTCTGGAGAGGCCAATGGGCAATAATTTGATTGCTCTGTATAAGCACTTAGGCATGAAGACGATACCTGCTCTTGGGAAGCTTTCCTTCTTGCTGACGAAGGGAAGAGAAGAGAGGAATGGGCATGTCCTGCAGGACAGTGCTCCRGATGCTCCTGTTTCTTAGATGTCTAGCCAGCATGTTTTATTCACAAGTTTTGGGGTTAAACTGATTTTCAGATTTGGCAGCAGATTCACAAAGCTCTGGAGCGTTTTTCCCCTTTATCGGCAGCAAAGCACGTGGATCGCTTTAGCTGATCATCACAATTCTTATCTCACCTAATTAATTTCCAGCCGTTGCAAGAGCCCTGGGCAGTGATGATGCTTCCAGCTCTCYAGCATCTGTTTCTTCTCAACGGTTTAATCTGCTGAGAATAGAAATATTTAATTTATTAATACTTCAGCCAATATATGGGCATGTGGGTGGAATTTATCACAGCCCGGCTGTGATGCTGTGGCCCYTTTTGAACTTTGTATCTAGTGAGAGGAATGAGAAATGCCAAAAAGGGAGTTTAAATTACTGAAGAAGAATCAGAATCTGACCAGAACTGGCCTGCTGGGTTTTTACCGAGACTACGGGAATACGGAAACCTTTTAACCTTCACGGGGCATCGTGTTCCCTAACGACGCTTACACGAAAGCCAGTAATAAATTAATGTGAAATTCTCCGTTAAGTATGCCTTTTAATGCATGATTCTGGGTGCTCAGTTTAAGTCAGCCTAGAGTTTTACTTTTCAGGATAAATGACACTGTTTTTTTGGATATCATGTAAACCAATTGGAAATTAGGCAAAGAAAGAGTACTTATGACTGTGTCCAGTATAAATATGTTGTTAAATGTTCTTCCCAGGCCGAATGGGCAAGTTTCAATGAGCACACAAGCGGGCGTGAAGCTAGCTGAAAAATGTCAGTGCTGCTTTCCAGTCTTGCTAACGCTGACTTTTTAAATGCAAGAGAAAAAACCCTCCTCTTTGCTGTATGCATCGAGTATCCGGCCMCATTATCTATAGGCTGTCAGGAATTCATTAAATTATGTTTGACTGTATTTTTTACCYTCTTCCTCTAGAGGAGGCAATGCATACCGAGCTTTTTATGCCGAGGATTAATTGATTGCCACCGTTGTTGCTGATTGCTTGTTTAAAACATGACGGATTAAAAGTCTTCTGAAATCAGTGAGTCTTTTAACTGCAATAAACTCTAAAACAGGTCCCGTARATGGGGATAGTGCTCTTCCTTCTCTACGTGAGCGCTTGGAGTCGGGGCATCGCTGCACTTTGGAGATGAGCAGCCTGCTTGGGTCTCCAGGCCGGGCGGTGAGAACGTAGCTCGTTAACCTGCCCGTACTTTGATAAACGCTGAGGTAGCTCTGGGGTGGGAGTTCATTGGTCTGAAACCACAAAAGCGGTGGTTTGGTGTTTTAAAACCATTCTGCTGCCCGCTCCTGATGCGGTATTTTGCTCTCCTTTACCGGGCGCTGGAATAGCAAGTCTTCTGCAGAAGTYGCCTGGGGCATCTCTTCATCGTTACGTTTTTTGCGAGTCTTCTACACAATGAGTTTTTTCTCCGTTTCTCTAGCTATCCTCGTATTGTGAATGTCTTCGTTTTAATGCTGTGCAGTCCTTTCTCTTAGCATTTTCCTGCTGTTCACACATCACTCGAGCAGYAGCACTGTAATTTTCAAACGCTCGCGCTGAAATAGGGCAGATCTTCCAGAGCCACGCGRGTGAAATTTTCCACTTGAGCACTGCAAGGTTGCAAAGCGACAGGTCAGCCCTGCTTTGTGAGGGACGTGTCGGTATCGTTAGCATTCGTTAGCATCATCTGGAGCATTTATATAGCAGCGGCGTTGCTGGCTTTGGAGAATTCCTGTGTTTAGCAGCAAGATGGGAAATGGAACGGATCCTGCGTATCTGACCTGCCGCCCTGGATTATTGTTTAAAAGCAAGATCAAGTATTACTGCATTTGCACTGTAATGAAATTCGTGTAATGAAGCGCTCTCTAATGCAATGCTTTCTGTGCGCGTTTGCGGTTKTGAAAAAGAGGGAACGTGAGTAAGTGATGACAAAAAAAGGTATCTGCCGCAGATACCGCGCCGCAGAGCAGGACTCGCTCTCCTACGCGGTGGAGTCCCTGCTCCTCCTGCCCCACAGCCACGTCCTGTGAGTGGGAATTTCTCTCCAAGCTTCACGTCCGATCCTTGCAGATCCTGCCTAAAGCCGCGTCGGAGCAAGCATTAGCTGCGCAGATCCCCTGGTTTTCATGGAGCAGATCCCATCTTAGGAAGATTATTCCGAGGACCCTCTCCACCCAGGCRCAATTACACAGACCGACTTTCCTCTCCATGGTAATTTTATAACATCTCTGTGGTAACTGCAGCTATTCCTTACATGGCAAAGTAATTTTTAGAAAGTCGAGTATTTTTAGCTTTCCTGGCTGAGTTATAGCAGCTGGAAGGGTGGAGGAGCCAAAACAGTGTCACTGGAAATCTTTCCGTGGGTTATCTGCAGGTGATTTGAGTACGGTGGTTTGCAAATGGGCCAGTACCTTCCCGTCCCTTTTCATGAATAAACAAAAACATTTTCTGTCTCGCTTTTCAGGGCGTTAGGTCCCAAACGGTGGCYGGTCCCGGCTGCAGCTCTGCCCACCGCGTGGTCCTGCTGCTGCTGGCTTCGGTGGAGGCTGCCGAGACCTGCGCTTTTCCCGTGTCCTCTTTCTTTTAGAGAGGATGCTTCTGATTTTTTAGGGTTCAGTTTTATACTGCTGTAGTTAAGAAATAGAGTTCAAGAGCTAATAATCTGGAAATCAAATTTAAATCCATTCCCTGGCGCTGTGCRAAGATAGGAAGTCAAAAGATGACACTGAAATTTCATATTTTGACTAGAGTGGTTAGTTCCCTTTGGCCAGTTCTCTTCAAGTATATTCGTTCTTAAGATGTCAAACTTTTTGCTGTTTTTAGCTGTTGTAGAGCTCCAGTTTATAAATAGGAGCGTCAGAAGCCATTTAAGCATAAACTGCAGGCTGGATGTTGACATCACAAAAATGGTTCTCTTCTGTTAATGCGGTAGATGAAAAGAGGCTTTAAACCTTAAGCTCAGATGCTGAATATGGTCMTAAGTCCCGATCTGTTACCTGTGTTCTGCTTTTCTTTTGCTCTTTCACCAAAGTTCACTGAGGGAGAGCTACAACATTTACTAAGTAAATCATGTCTAAGTAGGGCGTGTGAAAGCAAGGCAGCGAGACGCAGCTCTAGCGCTGAAATGCCTGGAGCAGAAAGCTGGACCTCTCGGGAGGACCTGGCCTTCGCGTTCGGCTGGGACCTCCACCGCCGGCTGCGTTTTGGGTAGCGACGGTCACTTTTGCATGAGGTCTCCATGCTGGACTCGTCCAGGACAGCCTCCGTCTGCTGCGCAGCGGCCGTGGCCGTGGGCATCTCACGGGGCTAGCGGCAAGGTGCAGCGGAGGAGGAGGGAGTCGGAGCTCCGCGGGAGTCCGTCTCCRTCACTGAAGGCAGCTGCGGTGGACCCGGACGGTGCCTGGCTTTGGTGCGTGCAGGGCAATCTGGGTAGTGCCCAGACAGGTTAATTCAGAACATGGAATACTGATCTRTTATGATTATTATCAATTTAAAGCTTTCATGTGAAGTAGATTATTTCCGTAAAGTTTGCATGCTCTTTTATACATTGCATTTTCTGGGAAGAACCTCAGAATCATTTTATGCTACTTAAAAATATTTGATGTGYAGCACTTTAGGAAAGTGTTCCCACAGTTTAGAAATATCTAGCTGTTATTTTTCTCTTTTCCCCGTGGAGTTTCTCAAGATGCGTTTGCGTGTCGATTTGATGCACTGTTGAGGACCTGTTTTTTCCAGTTTGCTTTGGAGTACCACCACAGAAATGTTTTCCCTAGGAGGGAAACCAGTTGCAGCTGATCGGGACACATGCAAGACGGGGCCAAATGGGATGCTGCAGATCCAGTTTAGGTACGCCGGTGGGAACCTTGTGGAAGTGCCTCTGTTCCCTGGAAAAACGGGTTCGCCCGTTTAACGGCGTCCGTGGAGGAATCTATGCAAACTAAATCGGTACGAGCCAGGCTTTAATTGATTTCAGTGCATCTCCCCAATTTTAGCTAAATTGTGCTGTAAACTGATTTAATTAAGTGCCTGCAACTCGGTGTGTAAACCAGGCAGAACAGCACTGATTTATTTAGGGCTGATGCAGAGCCCTCGGCTTCTGTGGGCATTGCTGACCCCAGGCTCCAAAACCCAGACGCGTCCTGTCCCTCTTCCTCGTCCCACGCGTGACTTGGCGTGAAAAGATGGATCCGTGTTAACGCGTGGAGTTTGTAAAAGGTGTTTGATTTGGCCAAAGGAAGGTCAAGGATTTACCTTGTTATAGGTCTTGTTGCTAGTGTCCTTATTAAAGAGAAACTCTAGACGTTGTTTGCACGTGGAATACTTTTACTTCTCTACTGAATGTCCCAAGACTGTTTTCTTACTGACGTACATTTCTTGAACAGTGCAAACAAAAAATAAATAAAAATCCTCTTCCCTGAGTGCGCTTTGGGGCAGGATGGTGAGGGATATGGGTGAGCGCTCATATTTGTACGTTAGGAAGGAAAATGAGAAGCAACAGGTGCTAAATTCATAAGTTATTTAGGCACTTTGAAAACATAATATGTTATTTGCCAAGAAAATAGTGAAGAAAATTGCTGTTACGTTATTGGTTTGTGGTGTTGCGATGGGGTATTCTACCAAAAGCAACCTGTGTGGCTGTATTTCAACACGGTGCTTTCTGCAGTCTCACGTCGGATCATAGCTAGTCTTACCCTTTTCCTCCTTCGTCGCTGAAGCCGAGACGACGACTTCTGGCTGAGGTGTCCTGCCAGGTCGTGTTGTGCTGTCCGAAACCCAAACCGCGGGCACGGCCGTTTTACAACACGTAGGGTTGGGCTGCCCAAGAGCCTACAGCCTTAGGGAGAGGTTTAACATCCAGAGCAGGATCCCCGGCACAGAGGGATAAGTCATCCCCAGTTCCCTGGGAATTCCCTCCAGGATGCCGTGGGAGGGAGCTGCTGGGCAAGCTGGGGAAGACTTGCAGGCATGACCTGCTGCTGCTCCACAGCTGCTGCACGCCAAAATGTGCTGAGTGGGGGCAGCTGGGAGAGCTCAAAAACACACCGGGTCTGAGTGGGAACCTGGTGAAGGTGGAGCCGCTGCGGACCAGGCTGCAGGTGAAGGTGCACAGCAGGCGCAACCGAGAGGAGCCGGCTTGCGGAGGGATGTGACCGCCTCGTGTCCGGGGAGCGAGTCTGCTTGGGGCTTTCGGAAAAGTGACCTCAAGTATTTCATGAGATCTGAAGTAAGGGATGGAAAAGTGTATGGGGATTTATAGTCTTTAAGAGGAGCAGGAGATGCATCTGGGGATCTTGCATAGCTTGTGTTTCTCTTTCTTCTGAATGAAATATGGAGGAATTTGGCCTGTCCGATGAAGTCCTTTGCTTTGTAATGGTGATGTCGGAGGAGCAGCTCAAAGCCTAGCTTGCACGTTCACTGCCTGCTCTGTCCTAATGTTGGATGCTATTAAGTTCCTCACCAGTTGCTTTGTTTCTTTGTGAAAATAATGCATGTTGCAAAGTGTAGGTAAAACACTTCAAAAGCACCTGTATTGTAGGAAGGAGTTGTACAGAAATGTTTGCTTAGTTTTGCTTGTTATTGGAAATATATTTGCAACAGCTTAAGTATGCAACATGGAAGTGGAATATGTGGAAAACATGTAATATGTTAATTATAGGTAAACTTTCTTAACATATATGTTTAAAATATRCAGAAAATTGATAGGAAGGAATATATTTTTTGTATGTGAGAGCCCTCTTAAAGTGAGGTAAAAACCATAAATGCCATGTTTCCCTAACTCGAGAACATGCAGCTGTGCCTCCTTAGYGCGGCACTGCTAAGTATGGGCTGACGTACTCGCAGTGTGCGCAGGGTTTGGTCAGTGTACGAACAATGGTGGTTTTCTTCCTCACAAGTCCTTTGGTTAATGGCTGTTTTATTTAATAGCTCCACCGAAGAGTTCTAACTAGCAGGCTTTTGCGTTGAACAATACCCTGCTTTCTGTAAGCGCAGAACTGCTTCCAGGGTTACTTCGGCTAGAACTGGAGGATGTTTCACRGGTAACCCTGACTTTGGGTTTTAAGGATACTAAGTGAAGTGGTTTTGTCCCTGCTTATATTGGAAATGTGAACGAAGTAACCTGGTGTTCAAAAAAATCTTAGTTATCCAAGCTTATTGGGAAACTCAATATATTTAAAACAAAAATGAAATACCTTTAAATAAATTCAAATTTTCCCTTGCCCCAACATGGAATAATGGTCTCAGACCTCTTCTGCTCATACTTAACCCCATAAAATTCCAACTTTATGTGATGGATAGTTGGAAATAAGATGGATTTAATTAAATTTCAGCCCTACTAGCTTGCTTTCATTTGTAAAGGTCTTTGAAGTCTCCACCGTAGAGTTTGCAGTGATGATGTTCGCTTGCACTCGTTGCTGCCCCCATTAACCTTCCCAAGGGTGTGGAAGAAGGCTGAAAGCGCAGCCGTGAGCGTCGGCCGGGGCTGCACCCCGAGCCCTTCGCCGCCTCGCCGGAGCGCGCGGATCGGCGGGTCGTTCCCGCCGTGCGGCTGAGTTTGCAGGCTGTGGTTGGAGTTGGGGTTGGCTCAAAGCACATCGCTCCCTTGAGGACCGTTTCCAGCAGTTTTTAGCCAAGTATTCATGAATTATATATCCGTGTTAGGAATCTGCCTGCGCCTAGGTTTTGAGAAGCTGCTTATGTTTTTGCTCTCTTCATGTTGTAGCTATAAAATATCACTTAAAAATCGTAGCTGGATGGTATTGCAGAATTCAGCTTGTAAAACCTRGGCTGATCCGTTAATACCATTTTGTCAACGTCACGTGAGCAGCACGGCAAATAGAGCAACGTATTTAAAAAAAAAAAAAAATCCCCGAGAACAGAGATGAAACTTCCAGTTAAACATTAACAGGATGATAAGGGGAAACCACCGTGCGTTGTTTCCACGCTTTAATTTCTAGGAATATATGTGTTATATGGATTGCGCTGGGTGTTTAATGCCGCTTTTGYGCCGCGAGGCGGACGAGCATCCTTTTATTGCCGGAAGGGGTGGACGGGTGCCCTGCAGCTCCTCTCCGCCTGCCCTGGTTGCTTCTCCTGCGGATCCAGGAGCATCTTGCGGTTGCACAGACYGGTCCCTTGCCGAAACTCGGCCGCAGTTGAGGAAAGGAGCTCGTCCGCTGCGCCTCGGTTCTCCTTGGCCGAGCACCGCAGGGCGAAGCCGAGCGACTCCCGTACGCGCGGGACGGGGTGGTGGGAGCCCGGGCGGGGAGCTGGCTTCGAGCCCGTGGCCGTCCCAAACTGCCTTCTGGCTGCGAAGCCTCTGTGCAGCCCATGGTGCGATGCCGTGCCCGCGATGCCGTGTCCGTGTCCGTGCCCGTCCTCTTCTGCGGGGCCTGGCGGGGCGGGAGGTGATGCTCGTGCTTCGGGCTTGCTGCATTGCTTTGCTCTCGCCTCTTGCGATGGGCACCAAGGATTCGCCCGGGTAGCTTAAGCCGGCCACGTCGCTTATGTGGCCTTAAGGAGCTGCTGGAAGAGCCGGGCTGCAGCGGGCTGTGCGGCCCCGTGGACCGCTCTTCTCGGATGCGGTGGGAGCAATTGATGATGGATTAATTCTCGCTTCAGGTCCCAAATTAGGAAAAGCATGGATCAAAGCTGCGGAGCTTGTTCCCAGTTTGAGTTCAGGTTCCTGATCGCTGGTACGAATTTGCTCGATAGCAGATCTGACTTGCGGGTGGGGGAGGAAGCCTGGAAAYGCCGCTTTCTGTTTACATTCGGTGTTTGTTGTTTCCGTGCGCTTGTTGTGGTGCGCGAGGGTTCCCGCCGGCGTGCCGGCACCRGCTCTGAGAGACGGCACCGACCACCCCGCGTTCCTGTTTCTGCTTGTTAGCCATTTCTTCGATGATTTTATAGACATTACTACCTAAATATTTTCTTGTTGAAACCATGTAATGAGATTTTCTATACGTAAGAATATTTCTATTGCCTCTAATCAGGAAATTATGCAACAAAATGAAATGTTTCATGCAGTTGTGTGCAATTACAATGTGCAATGTTGACCATTGGATACCTGTTGTTATGGTTTTGTTTTGGTTTCATCTTCTTGTTTAGTGTCTCTTTAATACAGAAATAACTTTCTGAATGCCTTAAGTATAAAATTCTGCATCAGAGATACAATTTCATATTGCATCATGTAGGTAGGTTTATAAGTTACCCCTAAATGCACTTCTTTAATGAACGATCTTTGCCCCTGTAAAATTCRAATATTTTATACTGAATAACTACTGAAGTAAATACAGAAAAGTGTAACAAGGATAAGGCAAAGCTTGATCGGATTTACATTTTCATTTTGCATTTAAAAACTAGCAGTGTTAATTTTGAGTAAATAAAAACCTGAAGCTTTATTTTAAGATCACTTTTCCTATGTTAAAAACACAGTCAGGGAAAATAGTTCTTAACTATCTAGATCRAATTTGGAAAGCTTGGTTAAATGTTATGCATCTACTTCTCACCTGCAGTATTTTTGCATGTATTATGCGATGATATCTGTATTTAGGTTTGTAAATCTGGTAAAATCTAGCTGTATTGTGGTTTGTGTCCTTTAAAGAATAATACCTAAAACCCAATCCTCATGAAATAGAAAATAATCTTTAAAAACTTATCTAAAAATGTTTCAATAGTAAACAGTAGGTGTATATATTAATGTTTGTCAGAAACTATTCATAGTTTAATTTTAGAAGTTATAACTTCTAGTTATGATGCTGCTTTCCTTGCTTTATCATCTTTTGCACTTAGTATATAATAATAAAATAAAATAAACTTCTTATTAATTGAAGACTGCAAGCTGGAGGATCGGGGCAGAGATTCTGGGGATTTAGCATGGTTCATAAATTTGGGGGTATTTCTTAGGGATCTGACAGGCAGGTGACAGCTGGAAAGGGGAGCAGATGCGTTCCAGATGTGTCACCCTGCTCCTCGCCTTGAACCCTCCGCTCTCAAAATAGAAGCGCATGAAAAAGCCGATGCGCTGATCCCGAGCGCTAGTGCGAGCATCTCTATTACGTACTTGTCATGCAGAGACGCTCGGACCAGTGAGCAGGGCGAATATTGACCTCCTGGACCCTGGGAAAGACAATATAAGGGGAATTAAAGGTTTGCCKTGGAATTTTGGAGAAAACAGATTTCTGCTTTGGTGTTAATGTGGTGGTCTCAGAGACGAAGGACAAGGATTGATATAGCTAACCCAGTATCCCAAAACCTTGATGCTAATTATTTCTAGTTTGGAATAGATACAAGGCAGGTGTGTAGTAGCCTGCATATATTAAATACTAAGTAGGAGTTTGGTTAGTTAATATATAAGTAAGTCTCTTAAGTTTCATCAACTCCCCAGCTGCATTTAAAGGAAAAAGGAAGGGGGGGAGGAACACTTAAGCCTGCCATAGGTCTGTAAGAACAGAGTGGGGAAAAAAGATAAGTTTCATTTGTTCAGTGTTTGGGGTTTGGGGGTTTTATTTATTTATTTATTTTTAAATACYGGCTCATTGTAGTGCCATCCTTTAAACTTGGCCTTACAGGTAAAAATACTGTGGAAATCAAACATGGGGCCTGTTTTGGGGGAATTCCAGCTCTTTGCTTAGGATCTAAAGTTCCCGCTGAAGGTCCAGGTCGCACAGCAGAGCTTCTGTTCGTCTCTGCGAGCTGCCCGGGGCTGCACCCTCTGCTTGCCGAAGTGGCACACGGCGTGTTTTTTCCCCGCAGAGAAGAGAGAACGCGCAGCGGTCCCGAAGGAGCTGGCAGGCGAACGGTTCCCACGCTGCGTGTGGGTTTTCTGCTGTGGGTGTATTTACAAAACGTCAACCCCGGCCTCTTCCAGAATCACTTGAACCGGTGAGGGATCGAGTTTTCATTGCTGAACTTGCTCCGAAGAGTGAAATCTGTTTCAAGAGTGGAGATGTCCTCGCTGTGTGAGCTAGGTTAATGTGTTTGTGAATTATTTGCTGCAGCGTTTGGCACTTTTCATAAAACTCTTTCCCTCTGGAGTGTGTATCGCGTTTGTGCGCTGCAAGGTGAAGAACGGTCTGCGTTGAAGAGCGTTGCACAGCGAAAAGTGTCAATATAGAGAGGTCTGATACTGCCGCTTTTCTCAGTGAGTAGGGTTTGTTGTTGCAAGAAATAGTGTGCGTGTTCTAATTAGTATTTAGTAAATAACTGTTACGGTGTCTTTGAGGATGCTTTGTTATGACGGGGAGGGGGGGAGGTTGCTTTACATCATCTCGATGCCTAATTTTCCCTGCCAGTATAGACTGACTAGTGTTCTTCTTGGCTGGAAATGCCCTCTGAGGGCTTTTCAGTGGTGGAGTGACGTCTTCCCTTGCACCACTTTGCAGCTTTTGCTCTCGTCTGCCTCGTAATGGCAGAGCTTTGCTTGGATGACCCCGGAAAGGGTGGCCCTTGTTGGGCGGGTTGGCTTTGGGACAGGCGTGGATGAGTGACCTGCCCAG
This sequence comes from Casuarius casuarius, assembly GCA_003342895.1. Lineage (NCBI taxonomy): Eukaryota > Metazoa > Chordata > Aves > Casuariiformes > Casuariidae > Casuarius > Casuarius casuarius. The sequence goes on along the minus strand of PTFA01000061.1, from coordinate 408,245 downwards.
CAGCGCGTCCACTCGAAGGAGCCTGCGGGGCTCTGCACCGCCCGAAGGTCCTCGTCGCAAGGCTGTCGGTGCTCAGAGGGAGGTTCCTCCTGACGTTTGCATTAGTGGGATATGAAATGGGAGCAAAAGCTGAAGTCATAAGGGTTTGCTCCTACAATCTGGCATTTTTGGAGGCAGAGACTCTTTTTTTCTTTCTTTGAGAGACACAGGCGAACGAAGGTGTTTCAAAACCACTTGATTCTAGTGGGGTTGTTGGAAAAATTGACTTTGGGTCTGTAGCTGTTGTGAAAGATTCGGTGGAATAAGTTTAAAATATCTGACATTACAGCATACCATTATTTTTCATTTTAAATGTCAGCCTTCCAACTGTTCCTTCCTGATGGGTATGTCACTTTGAATTGTTCGTGCTAACGTGCACAGACTTTTTCCCTCCGGAAAAGAAATCCGGGTTGCCCTTACTAAGCAGGGAGCTGGACAGGAGGAGTGCGTGTCCCCGCCTCCGTGGCTGCGGCGCGGCCGGCAGCGATGTCCATGCGCGGTCCTGCCCGGTGGGAACGTTTCTGGAGATGCGGTTGTTGTTTGTGCCCCCGTACGGGTTGCCGGTCCTCTCCTGACGCGAGCTCCCCGGAGATGTGGATCCTGCCCCCGGTGCCGGGGTTGGCTTTCTGGCTCAACCCCTGCAGCTGTGCCAGGGACGTGGCAGATGTTTCCAGTGCTTAATTTCTGTAGCCTCTCCTGGAAGCCTCAGGTCTTGCGTCTCAGTCCTCAGTCTCCAGCATAGAGACCGTTTTACTTCTCTTGCGACGGTTCCCATATCACAGCATGAAGCTGTGTTGCTATCCAAGAGAAACACTGAAATATTAACAGCCGTCCTTTTAAGCGCGTCTTCGTATTTGCGGCTGTCTTAAGTGCATCCTCCAACCGTGATACCTGCTTTCAATTTAATCTTACTGGAGCGGTCGGAGAGGACTCGAGCTGGTTTTCCCCGGTGTGACCTGTTCTGCATTTGGGACGTTATGAAATATGAAAGAAACAGTAGGGAAAAAGGTCAATAAAAGTAATTTTTACTTTTTTTCAGAGTGTAGCTGGAGTTTGAAGCCTGTTTTCCTAAACAGGAAAAGAGCAATTCCAGTACAGCGCAGAAATGTTGATACTAGGTGAAGTGCACTTCCTCGTGACAGGGAAAAATAGAGGTGTTACCTCGCTGCAAACAGGATATCTCTTAATAGTTGGGTTTAAATATACAACATTTTCCATAGTGGCTTTGAATTTCTGGAACCACAAAGATGGAATAAATTTTGGCTGTAATCGTATTGTTGCTGGCTGGCTGTCATGAGGTTTCTGCTCGTATCTCGTGATAGTGCTGGTTTGGGGTTTAATAACGAATTGAGCCTATCACTTCATTAAATGCGTCTACAAAAGCCACTTTCCAGAAACATTTTGTATGTTCTAGTGTTAGTTTATGTTCGGAGGGTGGGATTGCCTGTCGCTGCTGCGGTCGGGGTGGGGTCCTTTCCTCGGAGCAGAAGCGATCCCCACCCTCTCCCGAAGTGGGAAGGAATGTGCCCTGGGTGCTTTCCCTCCAAAGACAGCACATGAAGGATGTCTTCCCGTCTCCAGGGATGGGAAAACGATATTTAGGGCTGAGGAGAATGATTGCTTCCAGCTAGAAATATATTTATTTAAGTCATGCTTTTGATGGCTTCTTTAAAAGAATTTTTCATGGTGATCAAAAGGCTTTCTTGCCTTTTTTTCCTGCTTTGCTCTTGGTTTATAAAACTGCCCTTTTCTTGAGCATCCCACAGCCGATCTGCCGTGCACGTCAGCATCCAGCTCTGCAAGCCCCTGCAGAGGGGTTCTGGAGCGCTCCATGAATCCAGGAGCTCAGCTCCCTCTCCCGGGAGCCGTGGGTTCCCCCGCTCCGCAGCCAGCTCCTGGCAAACATGCCGCCATCCTTGGTTGCATTTTGGGAACTGGCATCCTCGTGTCCCCGTGCCTGAGAAGGAGCCCAAACATGGGCTTCCCAAAAGTAGGGTCCGAGTGATGTCGTCGCGTGAGTGGCAAAGACAGGAGGTACAAATGACCGGTAACAGAACGGCGAAATTCGATCATGCACAAAGCCAGCTGTTTTCCTGGTTTCCATAGCTGATCAGGCATTTTTTGCAATTACAGTATTTTTTGAGATGGAAAAAAAATTTAAGCTGGATACCCTCTTAAAGAGTGGAAGACTGTCTTTTCAGCATCAGAATTCAACTGACGGTGAATGTGCCCTCTTATTTGGGAAGGATTTATTTTTTTAATACTGAGGATAAGCAGGATCCCGAGTACATGCTGTGCTTATAGTACTTGATTGCATTTTGTTTAATTGTCAAGCTCATGTTTATTCTAGTCCGCTATGCCAAACTATATATTTACTGTAGGTCAGGAAGAGTTCAATAATGCTGAAAAAAAATGCATATAACATCAGGTCTCTTACTGCAGTCCTGTCTCTTATACGAGTGAAAAATGTGTTACAGTAAGCAAAACTGTCACTTGAGCCATGCAACTTTTAAATGGGAAATTCTCTATTCCTGCCTGTTTTATGTGTAATTCTTAAAAAGAGTGTAGAAAACTAAGTGTTATTTAATGAGGTGGGAAAAGAAAAGAGGTAACTTGCTAGCAGACCATCGTGTGCAGCCCTGGTGGGAGGCAGGGCCGAGGTGCGAAGCGGGAGCGAGCGCGGGACCCGGCCCGTCGCCCCGGGGGTTGTGTTCCCCCTTCTCTCCCGGGGCCGGGAGCTCCGTTTCTCCAACGCTTATCGCCCAGCCAGCCCGGTGAGGGATAGGCAGCTCCTGTGTCTTCTAAGAATGTGTATTATATTTGGTATTCATTTCTTGTTTTTCTTTAATTCCGTCCTGACAGATGGCATTTTCGTTCTCGTGTGGGTTTTTTCGCAGTTGTTCAGTAAACTTCCCCTTGTTGGAAAGTGTCTTGCTGACCTCGCGAGCCGGCTTCAGTGTTAAAAAGTTCGTGGTGTCATCAAGAAGCAAAATATCTCAATCTGATAAATAGCTGCAGTGTTTCTTGGCCTTATATTAGAAAAGTCCCTTCTTTAGGCACTGGAAGTGTAGTTCTTGCATGTACTTCTTGCTGACTTGTAGAAATGTTTCTTGTCCAGGAAACACTTTGAGGTAATTTTTACAATTTTTTTAAATTTATTTTCATACCCATGAATACTTGAGAAATGGTGGGAGCTAACAGTTCTACTTTTTAGTAGGTTATGCTGTCGAGGGTTGAAATACTCCATGCGTGTCTTGTACCTCGCACATGAGAAGCTCTGAGGTCGGAGCTGCCGGTGCAGCCACCGCCCCGTGCCCCAGCAGCGACGGCGTGGTGCAGGGTCCATGACGTGCGTTTTTGTCAGGAAAGCTGCTGTCAGAATTAGTGAATTATGGATCTTCGGTGTGTGTCTGGAGCAGTGCTGAAATCTGAGCACAGGTTATGGCAGGCCAGAGTAGACGGCACGGTTATCTGCAGCCTGTCCTCTTGAAAAGTCATCGCTTTCAAAAATCATTACTTCTGACGTTCATATCTTTCTTTGGGGAAGAGAAGGAAGTGCAGTGGCTGGAGGCCGTCTCTAGCAGCAGAGCAGACCGCGTAGCAGCAGTGTGCCTCTTCCCCTGCAGAAATGGCAGGAATTGAACCGAAAGGACCTTGACAAAACTTGGAGGAAAGCTTACGGTTCAGCAAGGGGGAAACGTGTCTGTAACAACCCTGTTGCTTATTGCTGTGTGCTGTGGCCTGTTGGGTGAACAAAAAGGTTGTTTTAAAGAAGTTTCTGCTGAGGCAAGTTAGCAACTTCATGGGAAAACCAAAAACACTGTGGGTATGAGTACGGGTGAGCTCGTTGCAGGACCACAGAAGACCCAAGGCCAGCAGGGACCTCTGGAGATGCTCTGGTCCCACCCCTGCTCCAGCAAGGTCTGCTCCCAGGACTGTGCCCCGTCAGGTGCCGAGTGTTTCCAGGGATGGAGACCCCACAGCCTCTCTGGGCAGCCTCTTCCCGTGTTGGATCACGCTGCCGCGCGAGCAGGGCAGTAACGTCCGAGAGGCTGGTCTGCCAGAATCCCCCCGTACGCTGGGGCTGGGGCTGGGGCTGTGCCCGGAGCTGTGCTCTGGGGAGACGGGCTGGGCCACCGCTCCTTCGGGGAGCGTGGTGGAGCGTACCTGGTACTGTTTTGAGTACCTAGACCTGGCAGGAAGGTCTTTGGAGGCTGGAAACATCTACAAAGGTAGGCAAGAAATCACAGAATTGGGACTGGACTTTCATAATGTTGAATCTTGTAGCTGATGCTGCAAGCTGTTCCCACACATGGCGAGTCTGGCGACAAGCTATTCTGAAGAAATATTGCAGTAAGTCTAGAGGCCTAGAAAATGGGCTTTTATGACTTGGAAAACACTTTAAATTCTATTGCATGTATTTTTTGTTCTTGTATATTATCTTGTATCTTGCTAACCCCAGACATTTTTATTTTCCTATGAGGCTTTCTACCAATAGCATCTTCTCCCATGGGCTGGTGAACCTTTTGTGGAGCCACCCCAGCAGCTTTACATACACTAGTGCAGACAGTGTTTTTTCCAGATCCTCGAATTTGGGCTCTATCATAATCTTGCTAATGCTTTGCATTCAATCTTCCCAGGCTAATGGTCATTCCTATTGCCTAGCTTTTGTTCAGGTTGTTGTCTTACATCCTGATGACTGTAAAATGCTTTTCTCTACCCGTAATAAATGCACTTTTGTCTTGTATATCATCTATTGAGAATGCATTTTCAGAGATAATTTTCCTGGTCTGTCACTTGGATAATTTCAACCCCTTGTTTTGTGTCTCTTCACTGACTTCACATTCTCTCTTCTTTTAAGAATAAGCTACTTGCTTATTCTGCTCGCTTGCTTTCTGTCACCATCCTGAAGAAATTTGTTTGTCAAATAGTAGTGGAAGGCTGACTTCTGCTTTTCTGGCCACAGGTCCCAGTCTTGATTGCTTATTCACTAGACTTGCCAGGAAACATCTCTTAGTGCTATCCCATGATGCCTCTTATGTTTGGGGAACCTCCTCGTAGAAATCACTGAAGCTTCATTAAAACCTTTTAGGGGAACTGTAAACATTGACAGTGCCTGAACAGCTCATACACTGAAACAACAGCCTTTCATGCTGACTTCTAGCCTGCTGATCTCGCTATATTCCCCAGTTGGATGTGTGTTTAACGCTATATATACACACACACACACACACACACACACACACACACACACACACACACACACACATATTTATATTTTTATTTATATATATACACACACTATATATATATGTATAAAAATAAACATTTATTTGGGGCACAGGCTGTCTCTCAGGTGTCTGTATAGTGCCCAGCATGCTGGGGTATTGGTCCATAGCTGGCACTCTTAATGACAACTGTAACTCAAAATTTCACATGAAGAAGGTGAGCTAAGATGACGTGTTGCCAGATGGAACATCTGGCTGAGGATCAAAATGGCAGGTGAAGTTGCCAAGGATTTAATTTAGCTGGGCAATGTGACATGAGAAACTGCCTTGAGACAAGTCGGAGTAAAGGTGGCTGGAGGAGTCGAGCTGGATGGGAAGTAGATCACAGAAGCTGGAGGAAAGCTGCCTGGAGTAGTAATTTGGGTGGCAAAACTTGCTCACCCTCTGCTTTGGTAGCTGTGGTCCTTGTTGTTGCAGCCCTGCCGTGGTTGTCTAGAGACTCGCATGGACACTGAGCTGGAAGCAAATGGAGCTCGCCGGGGTGGTGGTGAGCGTTCCTGGTTTTCGGCACGTCTGCGCTGAGGTCTGCAGAGCCGCAACCCCGTGCAGTGGGATGCAAAAGGCAGCCTTGGTCTTTCATGGTGGTGAGGGCGATGGGGGAGAGAGCTCGGAGCGGGGAGGAACTCAAGATACCGTTGGCCAGAACTTACCATCGCTGTCCCCAAAATAGCCTGAAGCATCCTGTGCTCCATTTAATGCAACATCATTATGAAGCTGGTTTTCACCAGTCCTCTATAATATCAGTGTTTCTTTTGGTAGTTAAGAGATGTGATTATCAGAGCTACTTTCTCAAAAAGAGAAGCCAGCATCATTTACCATTTTTGCCATTAAACTTGGTGAAAACTGTGAGTTAAATTAGTAAGAAACTGCAAATACAGTTTTTTTTAGAAAATAGTAATTAAGAAGTCTCATTCTGTCCTGGATATATATATAACTTCTTTTAAATTAAAAAGAAAGAAAAATCTGATTCTTGTTTTGGGAGTTTGGGGTGTTTTGCATTTGACCATATTGCCAATTGCAAACATTTAAAAAAAAAAAAAAGCCTGATGCAACCAGTAACTGGCACGCAAAATTGTGAGATCTTGGGGGCTTCTTAATTTGCTTTGTCTGTTGTACTTTAGAGAGTACCTGTGTCCTGTTTTCAGGTTTCTTTCTATATCCATCAGAGTGAAAAATTGCTTTTTTTCATCAGAATAATGGCTGAGGTACTCAGCTTTTGGAGTTTAGAAAAAACAGCAACAAAAAACCTCCAAAGCAAAGACTGAGCATTGCGAGACAGTCGATAGGGTTTTAGGAGCCAACACCACTACGTGTCAGTACCTGACACCAGTAAATGCCTGTAAACGGTTTCCCAGTACCGTGTTGTGCGTGTTTAATGCTAGCAGCCGTCGTTCCTTGGATGAATTGCTGCTCTGAAGGTAGTCAGTTCAGCTTAGCAGATGTGCTGTAAAAACATGAAATAACTCCCATATAATTTGATGGCTGACTAACGTGATCCTTCCTTGTTACTTGGTAAAGATGTGCAGAAAGAGGTAATTTGGGCCCTACTGCTGCAAAACATAAACGTGAGCTCAGCTGTTTAAATAGAAATGGTTTTGTTGAATCTACATGTGTATTGTTTTGTTGAGTTATATTAAAAATTGCAAAAATAATGTGACGTTAGCTGACCCCTTTCCCAACACCTGTCAGTATTTTTGTCACTTTCAAGCAAACAGCTGCTTGTGTAAAGAAGGAAAAACTCTGAAAGAAGTTATGATGGAAAGCTATGAAGTGCAATAGAGTAAATGCAGTTTGCTTTCACAGTATCCTCTCTCGAAAGATCGACTTGTCTTTTGGTAGTTTATCTTTCCGTAGCCCCTTTCCAGCTGTTGGTTTTCACTAGCACTGCAGATATTCGATACCTCTTATACCACTGCCCGCTAGTCATATTTGTTTGAAAATAACTTGATTAATCTGTCCATGCCTGCAAATGCATAGTCATCATGATGACTGTCTTAGAAGAAAGGTAATATTATGATAAATTAAGACTTTTATTCAGGTGGTATTGAGCTTCTCCTGAGTGTGATGAAAGCATTGATGCTCCCCCAGGTGGTTGCTGTAATAATCTTATCCGCTGTATCCATAGCGATACAGTGGAAAAAAGTTAGATATTTATGGAAGGTGATGTATCCTGCTAAATTCTAATTTAATGTAACGGTTTCTGAAGTGTTTCCATGATTTAAAGACAAATGGAAATGGGATAAATAAACATTGACATTTTAGTATTACAAAAGGAAAAATAATTGTGCATAAAGATGGAAAGGAAAGAGCTGGTTTTGGAATAAAGGAGCAGAGCCGAAAGCCTCGGGGTGGGAGCAGTTGAGCGTGGTGGTAGGACTGCGGAGGTATTCCTCTGCCTCCGCGTGGAAAGGCATTTCTCCTAGCAGTGTTTTCTCATATACTGGTCTGCAGATGCACCTTGCAGTAAAAGTGTCTCGTTTCATCATGTCTGGTGGGATAACGGAGCCTGTGACCCTGATGGAGCTTCCCAGCGCCCCGTGATCCCACCTGGGGCCTTGTGACCCTGATGGAGCTTCCCAGGGCCCCGTGATCCCACCTGGGGCCCCGTGACCCTGCTGGAGCTTCCCAGCGCCCCGTGATCCCACCTGGGGCCTTGTGACCCTGATGGAGCTTCCCAGGGCCCCGTGATCCCACCAGGGCCACCTGGAGCCCGTGATCCCACCTNCCCGTGATCCCACCTGGGGCCTTGTGACCCTGATGGAGCTTCCCAGGGCCCCGTGATCCCACCAGGGCCACCTGGAGCCCGTGATCCCACCTAGGCCCTGGGTGGGATGGAGGCCCGTGGTGCCACCTGGGCCCCTGTGACCCAGCCAGCTCGGGAGCCCGTGATCCCGCCGGGATGGCCGGCTCCCGGGTGAGTAGGGGCAGCGGCCGTGCGAGGGGGAGCGGTTCTTCTGGCTGGCGTCGTGCGTCCGCGCGCGTGGGGCTGGGGAGGCGAGGGGGCACGTGGGGGCTGTCGCGTGAAACATGCTCTGATAGTTTGGGTGATACCTGAAGTTTCTCCGTAAAATAAACGTGACTTATGTATGTACGTGAAGTAACTGTAGAGGAATGCTATGACAGTAATGACCATGGGTCTGTGCGACTCATGCAAATTAATAGTTAAGATTTCATATTTGGAGACGGAAATAGTCCAAGTCAGTATGTTTAAAAAAAAAAAAAAAAGAGAGAGAGAGAGTAACAAGTATATGCTATCCGTTAACATGAGTTACAGTAGTAATAGTAATATTACTAAAATATTACAAAAGTAATATTGTGTGCCTGGGATGTGAATAAGGTAACTTTTTCATCCGTGTATTTTTAAATATTTTATTAAGTATCCACTGATTTTCTCAGACTAGAGAGAAAAGTTTATATATAATGTACATATATATTTTTTTAGAGTATAGTCCATTGTTCATTTATCCACAGTTTCTTTTTGTTAACGCAGCATCTCATACTGGCTGCGCTTTTTGGGCTCGCAGCACCGTCTGACGCTGCGTGCTGGCGTTCCTTGCTTTTGTTGTCCGCCTGATGCTTCCTTCCTTAAGAGCCTATATTTAGTGTTAAAGCGCATTCGCTGTGGCACAGGGCTAAACACAGTTGCCTTTCAAATAAAAGGAAATGGTTCTCTGTAGGGATAAGAGTGAACGAAGGGCAGGATTTCCTGTGGAAACTCATACACATGAGAGCGGACTTTTACTTGAACATAACGGCAAAAATGCTAAATGAAAAACCTGGATAGTTCATACTAATGTTAAATTTTTTTTTCCTCTGTAACCATCTCCTTTATAGTTTTTACATGTTTGCTGCAGCTTGAATTAGGCAGTCTCTTTTGGAGATCGGGCTGGAGCTTTGATCCTCTCCTGATAGCCCGCTGGTGCTAAATAAAAATGCATTAAATAAATAAGAAGATGATGAAGGTAGTCGCTTCTCCATGTGTGCGTAAATGTGGCAGTGGGTTTGCTGGAGGCTGGTGAGATTTAGCCTGTGCCTCGAGGCTTCCCCGGCAGGGAAGCAGGGCCTGACGCCACAGGCTGCTGCAGACCCACCACGGAGGAAGAAAAATGGGGTTTTGTAATGTGGAAAGTCAGTGGGAAACAGGACCGGCTTTGAGAGAAGCAGATCTGCTCGGCGGTGCCACGGCATATGCTGCAACTTTCTGAATGTGAGCCGTTTCCCCCTCCCTTACGGCTCTAAAAATAGACTGCCTTTCAGGACAGAATTACTGAAATGTCAAGCTAATTCCAGTGTTGGAGAAAGGGGGCGAAAACGGAGGGGTTGTGCTGTTTTGCCAAGGAATGAGGAGTTCATGGCTCTGTTTTACGGATTCGGGAACACGCTTAGGTTGTGCATCCCCCATCTGGGTTAAGTGAGAAACCTCCGTTTACGTGTACGGGCTGATTTGCTTGAGCCGTAGGAAGTGGGGAAGTTTTGCATGCCGTCGTGGCCGGCCGGGCGCTTCCCGGCTGGCTGGAGGTGGCCGGCCGGCGAGTGTCCCCGGCCACCGGGGTGGTGACACCCCTGGAGAAGCCCCTGCGGCTGCCGGGTTGGAAGGGAGCAGAGTGGGGAAAAAAGGTCCAACAGTTATCTTTTTCCTTATAAACAGCAGGATGAGAGAGGTGCTCGCGGCAGTCGTGGTCAAGGTGATGGCCATGACTTTTTCCAGCAACAAGAAGGGCCGACTTTGTCTCCTTGGCTTGGTTTCCTCGGGGAAAGAGGCACGCAGGAGCGTGCTGTCCCTTTGCTTTTCTCCCTGCTGCCTTTTGAATGTCTTGGCCCGTTTCAGCCAGATTTCATGGCAGGACTCAAGTCTTAAATTTCTGCAAAACCGCGGGAGAGCAGTTTGGTGGGTGGTTGCGTAGGAGAGGGAGATGGAAGGAGCCAAGAAGGACCGGCGGAGTCGATGCGGGGCTGACGCGCACGGCGCGTGGGTGGAGGGCGGCGTTCCTCGGCCAAAGGCGAGCGGTGGAAAGCGGCTGCAGGCGCCCGGTGATGCCGCTGAGCGCTGTTTGAAGTACGCCGTGCAAACACCCCGCTGTTTGTTTTTGCAGCGTTTTGCTTGCCCTGGAAGTCCCAGAGCGTGCACGCCTCTTGCAGAGCTCTTCTCGCACTCAGGTTGAAAGCATGAGCTTAAGATGCTTCATTGCAGGTTCAATAAAACTTGTATTCTTGCTTATTTGCTCGCCAGGACGGCGGCGCGGCGGCTGCCTTCGCTGTGTTTAGCTTTAGGTGGGGTTTGGGTTGTGGTTCCTTTAAAGCTTCCCGAGAAGCAAACAGATCGCATTTGTGTGTTTGAAAAATGGGTGTGTTTGAAAAATGGGACGTTCCAATAATGTATTTCTAAACAAAGTGTTCTTGCTTTCCTGGTTAATGCTTTGTCTGCCTCAGTGAACTGAAATCATATATATTTTTTAAAATAAAAGCAGAGTACCACACTGCCACACTATTTCACTGCATTTGAACCTTCTCAAATTAAGCATATTTGTGTTGTTTCGGTTCCCACAAGAACACGAGGCAGCAGCGTTCCTGGACGAGCAGGGCTGGGTTACGTGGTGCTCTGCATCTTCAAAGGAATTGCTTTGATGTGTGGTAGCTTCTTGGGACAGCGTTTGCCAAAAGCGTTCGCGGTTGGCCTTGTGTGGCAGGAGAAGACTTTATTTATTTATTTATTTATTTTTAAGGACTTTTTAAAGTCCTTTGTCTTTATTAAGTTAAAGTCCCCAATTGTCTTTAAATTATTGTGACAAGGAAACTGAAGGATATCGTCCTTCATATCTGTGCAGCTGAGAGGGAACATGGGTTGTCATTTTTCTCTCCTTAAAAACAAACGGATAAATTTCCTTCAAAAAGAAAAACTTTTATTTTTGTTAACGTTCCCTTATCTTTTCTATGGAAGTGAACAAGATGGAGCCAGACGCTTCGCAGTGGTGTCCAGTGGCAGGCCAAGAGGCAGTGGGCACGCACTGAAATACAGGAAATTCTGCTTAAACAAGAGGAAAAGCTGTGTGTGGTGTGTTTGACTGCGAGGGTGGTCAAGCACTGAGACATGCTGCCCAGGGAGGCTGTGCAGCCTCCACCCTTGGAGACGTTCAAACCCACCTGGACGTGGTCCCGGGAGCACAGCCTGCTCCAGGTGCCCTGCTCGAGCAGGGCTGGGACCAGAGCATCTCCAGAGGTCCCGCCGGCCTCGGCCCTTCCGCGGTCCCGTCCTGTGCCGGTGTAGGAGGTTCTCGGTGCCCGTTTCCATTGCAGCGCTCATCTGAGGCTGGCTGGTGCGATAAACGGATCAAGGGAAGTTTCGAAGCAAGCACAGCAGATCCCTGGCAGTGATAGGGAGCAGATGATCTTTGTGCCCATTAAACCGAGGATCGCGAGAGGTGCAGGGAACACGGCTGCCTTAGAAGCCTGTTCGGTTATCGCTGTGGCCCCTTTCCTGTTTGTTTTTGGAGACTGCTAAGTGTCACAGTATTTACTTGTTTAAAACAAATGGTGGCTTTTTTCCTGATGTAGCTTTCAAGGCAGTTGAAATTTGGAAAGGAAGAAGGGGAAAAAGAGGGACCATTTCTGTGACAGTAGTAAACTTCCCTTCTGCCCCTCCCTAGGAACAAGACTGTTTCGAATGAAAAGCTCTCTGTAGATATCCAGTTACCTGTGTGATTTCAGAGTTCAGAACCTCGCTTGTAGCTGCCCCTTAACGTAATGCCTCTGTATTGGGATAAAGTGCTGCGTGTTGTGTGAGGGTAGAAGAAGGGTGTGGTGCTGCTTGCCATGTTCTTGTGCAGTACAAATCTCCTCGTAAGATGTAATTATGAACTCTGATGCCGAGTTTCTCGCTTCACTTATTTATGTAAATTCCAAATTAACCTAAGTGCTGCCTTTTTGCCACTGTAACAACCTCAGATGGATTAACAGAGCGTTGCACAGAACCAAAATATGCTATCAGCTCTGATTTATTTCATGTGCTTATTCCTCATTTACTTCTCCTATAAAAGCCACTAAAACTTCCTTTCGTGGTACGTCGTGCACTTCTCCTTTGGGAACATGGGGTTTTCTGGCTGTGTTTTTTGCTTGCATGCTCTTCATCTTTGTAATGCGAGGACTAGTGTCCTGGTACACTGGTTAAAAGTAAATCCTGTCTGAAGCCAGCAAAAGCCGTGACTATATGGATATTCAGGTATTATTCATTAGTCATTGTAGGTGGAAGTCTGGGGCCTTAATCCTCTTAATGGATCTATATAGGAGAGGCTCTTTTTTCATATGTGGGGCCTAAACAGTCCCCAGGATTTACATACATGCAAAAAGTGTGGGAGAAAATGTAACTTTAGGCAACTAAATTTACTATTTCCATACTAATTGATACTTAGGTTTTCACATGAATGTCCATGACAAGTCTAACTGTGCGCCTGTTTTAAAAGCAACCGAAAAGAATTTATGTATTTTGTTTTGGCATTTGCCTCTGCTTAAGCTGAGTCTGACTAGGTAAAGCACTTCGTGAAGGGGCATCAGTTTGTCCCTGTCACTGTATGTTGTCATAGGAGACAGTTTCCCATCTCAAAGACATCTGAGGGTCTGTCATGGAGACTTAAGAATACCAAGGTTGTTACTTCCACTTACATTCTGCTGATTTGACTTCTTAGAAATTGCATGAAGTAATGGTAATAAAATTGAGCAGAACTGTTTTTGTTTTAGCACTTTGTTATCTAAATTATGTCTTGTTGGTTGGCGATAGCTTTCAAGATTTATTTTCTTCTGCTATGCTTTATTTTTATAAGTGTCATTTGTGTATTTTTCCTTCTTAAATAAATTTTTCTTCTTGCAGCAATTGCGTATTACGTGCAGTTGTAACACATGAACCTCATCTCTCAAACCTCCCCTGTCCTGACATTAAAAATTCCATTGAACTAAGAAGACAAGTTCAAGAGCATGGAATTGTCCTCATGTTGTTGAGTCTTAAAAGCTGTATTTATTTAGGGATCTCTTCTTAGCAGCACTACCAAATCTTCTTCCCGTTTCTTACCTTCTCTCCCTTTTGACTGGTCAGGTCTGAAGCGTGACAGCCCATTTCGATAAGATGAAATACTCTTGAAATGAACTTTGTCTCGGTGGCGAGCTGAGGTGTGGTGGTTTACACACGCTCTTGTGTGCGTAATGAAGTGTTACTGGCTTTGCATATAAAAAGGAGGAGATTCTGCAATTAGTAATATATCTTTAGAAACGTGGGAGGTAAAGTAAGTAACATTTGGAGCAAAATGAAGGTTGTATTTACAGTTAATCATGTTTGTGTTTTGTAGTTGATTAAAAAATGTGTAATGTTCGTTTTAACCTGTGAAATATGGATGACTGCATGTCGTGTGCCTTTGCATGAGTTTCTCACTGCTGCACGAGACCCTGAGAGCAACGCTTGGAACTTGGCGTTACCGTGCACCTCTGGATGTCTGCTCAGACTGCAGCAATGAATCTTGCAGGCTGCTGAGGAAAGGGCAGCTCAGCCAAGAAGGGGGGAGAGGGAGAAGGTGTGTGATGCTGAGGACAGTATACTAATATGGCATACTAATGTTAGTATACTAAAAAAAAGAGGGAGGGAGGGCTTTGGCTTGCCCCGCTGTGGCCATGAGGGAGGCTGCAGTTGGAGGGAAGGGGGCAAGGCTCTCTCACAGCTTACTGCCATTTAAACGGGGTTGTATCCTTGCTTTGGAGAAGGGGAGGAAGGAAGGCTCAGGACTTCAGCCTGATCAGCCCAAGGAGTCCTCAGCTGCTGGGGCTCTAAAGGCTCGGAGCATACGTCCCTGCTTGGTGGGTGAATCATCTTCTTTTCTTTAGAAGAAGCAGTAATAAATACGCTTTTCCTTCACCACTTCCTTCATATGGTGTTGCATTTTCACCCTTATGACTGGCGCTGCGTAAAGTGTTTGTGTGGTGTGTGTGTGTTTGTTTTGTTTTTAACAGCAAATGGTTTCCTCTGGGGCTGCTAGTCCTTTTCTTTTGCTTCTGGAGGACCCTGAGGATGTGACAGGAGAGGATTCAGCTCCTCTCCCTTCTTCCTTAGCGCACAGAGGTGTCGGTTAGAATAAATATAGGGCCATTGATGCTTCCCTTGTTGATGTCTTCTTCCTGTCCTTCCTATTTAAAGCAAAACCAAAAACCCTTGGTTTTGCTTAAAGAGAAGTAGTTGTGGCATGCAGCAGTAGAAGAGGCTGCTCCAGCTTCACGCCGTCTGCGGCAGACGTCTCGGGTCCTCCCACTTAAGCTGAGCGATGAACGAGACCACGCTGAGCTTTTGGTATCTGCTGCCCGAAGGAGCTTAGTGCCCAGGCGACGCATCGCTCCTTGTCTAGTGCCTGTCGTACGGCTCGCTGGAGAACCTGGATTTGTCTGGTGTGAACCCCGTGTCGGGACAGGCTCTGGTGCTGGTGACTCATCCTCCCATTGCTAACGCTGGCCCAGGAGTGCTATAAATAATATTAGGCCCCCAACCTCCTGTCACGTTAACTCGGTCTGGAGCAGAGAGCATGGCAGAAGTGATGCCAGGGAGTTACTTGTGCAAAGATCTTCTGTCTCGGTGGTGCCAAAAATGCAGCTTGAGTGTTTTTGGCAAAGTGATGATCACGATCAGGTCTGCTTTCAGTTCCTGATGAAATGGGGGCCTTTATCCATTTGGATTAACATCACTTGGTGCCTAGTGTTTGGGGCTGTTAAACAGGGCGAGCGGTACTGTGAACGGTGTTTGATGCCATGGGTTCTGCAGGTCCTTTGCCAAATTCCCTCCAAGCAAAGCCAAAACAGTTTTGGCATTTCCGTGTGATGATTCTGAGTAAAACTTAACCTATTTGGATTATAGGACCATTGGCCAAAGACACATGTAGTGTAGAAACATGCACAGCAGTAAAAACTTCAAAAAAAACATTCTCTAACTCAGACTGAAGTTAGTTTCCAAGTATCTCCCTCGGTGCTTTATTTCTAAAAATAGGAGGTAACCAGCTTTCACGTGGTCTGCTCTGCTATCAAATGCTTGTGCTACATCACCATATATTTCTTTACTAGTGCAAAGAACTGCATTTTGGCGTCCCTTTGCTTCCCTTGGCAGTGAATTGACAGCCACTCTTCAGGCTGTGATGTTTTGGCAGGAAAGATCTGCATTTGGATTTAACAGGCCGCGCTGGAGCCACATCTCTGACGGCTTACGCACCGGCGATGTGTTAGTCTTGGAACGGCTTCTGTCGCAATGCTGGGAAGGCCTCGGACTTTCCTCCCCGCCAGAGCGGTGCCCCGTCGAAACGCCTTTACCTTGTAAATGCACATCTTTCCTGGCGGAAAGAGCGCTGATTGCTTCGAGTGGCTGGCGTGCAGTGCCCTACCTCAGCGCGTGTATCTCGTGAGCTTTGGCTCGTGAAGGCTGCTGTCTGCAAAAGTGACGGTTTGCATTATACTGTGGTTTTTTCACAGAGCAAATTCTAACCTCTTAATTGAATCAAGGTAGCCAAAATGTGCATAAAGCTATTCTTTAATTAAAAAAAAAAAAAAAAACCTCTTATTAATGGAAAAGTAGGAGTTATATGAACATGATGACCTGCCCTAGTCTTTATCAGACACTGGAGTTATTCATGACTGTATTTAGACTTGGGTCAGCAGATTCCTTAATACTGCAACCCTGTTTCAGACTATATCTCTGCCTTCCAGAGGGCGATTATAACATTGCTCTTACCTGCTTATGTGTCAGTTCACTCAAAATGCCAAAACCGAGGACTACGGGTGCTTCTGCTGGAACTTCCTTCTCATTTACCTTACCGTCCACAGTCATGGTATTCAAATGGTGAAAGGAGAGATGCATCTGTTTAATCGTTTCTGTACTGGAGATGGTAGCTGCGCATCAGGGTCTATAACTGAAGCCAGTTTTTGAATTTGCAAGCCTTTCTTCCATTTATGTGATGTAAGGTATTTCTTCAAAAGCTATATTTAACCAGTTCACTTGCAGAGTTTTTATGCAACACCACAGGTGTCTGAGATCTTATATTTGCATTATTCAAAGGAAAAAAAATCCCTTCTCCTAACTTTCTAGTATGAAACGGAACATCATTGACTTTATTTCTTCCTCAGGGTCAAATGAGACTCAGTAAGAACCATGTTATTTGCTCTGGAAACTGTGTGTGTACATATATATGATTCTTTTAGTTCAGATGATCTGGCTGCAGCTGGAATCAGGATAAAGTGAAGGGATCCCACTAGCTTGTGGTAGTTTTCTTCTTGCCTCCCCCAGGTCTTTCCTAGCATCACTTGCAGGTTACTGGGATTTGGTTTTTAGGTTGGGACAAGAATGAGTGTGAACGGTCTCAGATTGCTAACTTCCAATTTCCTGATAAGCTCGATAAGACTGTTTTGGAAGTGCCTGGTACCATCAGTGAGAGAAAAACATGCTTTGTGGAAAAGACCCATATTTTACTTTCACATCTGTTATTTTGCAGCTGGAGGTGAAGCTTAAGAACAGTGTTTAAGGTCTTAAGGGGTTTAGGCGCTGTTTTATACCAGCGTGCTGCTTGGCAGCGCTCCTTGACCTGGGCAGGCGGCACGAGGCGGCACGTGCAGCAGGACATCCTGAACTAGCCACCCGCGGTGCCTTCTCCAGTGCCCTCGCCTCTCCTTTTAGAAGGCTCTCGGGATGTCCGACGTGCTCCACGTCAAGGTACCGGTGCAGAACCTCTGCCAAGAGGCGTATCGTTGGATGGCCATCAGGCTTGATGAGATGCTCGGGGCATTTCCAAGCTGTTATAAAATCTTGTCTTCAGGAAGAACGCTTGATCTTTGGCTCTAATGTTGTCTTCTCTGTTCCTGTTTCATTAGGAACCCTGCAACTAAAACTCTACCGCATTCTCGCCTGTGTCCCGTTGTAACTTGGACATGTGAAAATGCAAATTATATGATAGCATCAACTACGGGCTCGGTGTACAGCTCGCAGTGCCTCTCGTTGTGCTTGGCTTGGGAGAGCCAAATTCTTTATCCAGCTCTTGACATTGTGTAACTGGGATTTTTCTTTATTCATCTATTGAAAAAAAACTATAGATTTCTAGCGCATCTGTAACTTCTCGTGCCGTGCCCATCTTCCGCTGTGGTTTGGGGGCATGAGTCAAGCCAGCGCTGCTCGCTAACAGGTTCTGCCACTCACCCAGAAAGCACCAACTGCACAGCGAGGCTTTAAGGGAAGAAACCCTCAAAGAGCAATTTTACAAGTAAATTCTTTCTTTCTTTTCTTTTTTCTCCCCCCCCCCCATGTCACTTTTCAAAGTTCAATTTTTCTTGTGGGATTTGGAAAGAAGGACACTTGATTATGTTGCAGATTTACCTTTTGAATTTAACTTACAAAACATTTGGTTTTAAGATACAGTTTTATATTATGTACGTTTTAAAAACAGTTGTGAGTAATAATTAATTATCCCCATATTCATTGTGGATGTTGCCGGAGCTCCGTTTTATCTATCCACATGCAAAAACAGATCAATTTTATTTACCCTGTTTTTAAACATAACGTATCTGGTGTCCAAGCATTCCAGAATCAGGATACAAAATAATTAAAAACTTGAGTGCATTAATCGGGCGATCCCAGTTCTTTGATAACAGTTATAGCATGTACGGCGTTACAAATGCAGGGTAGTGGATTGACTGTCGTTAATGCTCCTAGCGCATCGGTTATTCCAATATCCAAGAGCCTTTAGTCCTTCAATAAGAAGTTGGTAATAGAAGTTAAATTTGAAACATACTGGGAATTCATTAGGGTGAGGATATGGTTAAGATTCATGACTTTCGAATTCAAATGTTCACAGTTATTTATAAACCAGTTAAATAGAGTTGTGGGAAAACACATGGATAATTATCATACTACAGCTTACATTTGGCTGGATTTTCCTAACACGCGGATTGTGGAATAAGATCAGAACTTCAGGGCCGTGGTCTGTTTTTTTATCTTTTCTTGCAATATATTCTCAAGGATAGTGTGTGTACAGGGTGTTTAGCATTAGTATGTATGTTGTGCATACATACTCACATGTATGGCAGAAAATAAACATTGTCTTTATGTACCTTTAAAAAAAAAAAAAAAAAGTTTTAAAATAGCTTAACTTCTTTTAAGGATATATCCAGGTATGTTAGACCAGTGTAAATCCAGTCTTGTTGCCATGAGATATGCTATATTATTTTCCATGTAGAGAATTCTGGGAGTCTAAAAGGCTTTTTGCTTCATCTCAGTGTAATTTAATGCTTAACAGTTATTTTCAGTAAAGTCAAGTCACCGGTAGCTAAAGAGTGTATATGGAGTTAAACATGGTCTAGGAAGTTTAAAATTGAAAACCGAACTTTGTTAGTGTTGTGAGAAACCTTTTTTCAGTTCTCTGACAGTGATAACTAATAAAGCAGTAGACTTGGGACAGGTATTAATACCTTGGGACATGCATATATAAATACACAGGCATATATGTGTGCGTATATATGTTACATGCATTTACAGTATATACACCTTTCCTAAGTCTGTTGCTTTACTAGGTCCCCGTTCGTATGTGTGTGAATAGCATTAGCGTTATGAAAGAAAAGGGGAAACGTTTGCTTTTCCTTACCTCGTGTTTGTGACCTGGGGCTGGGATGATGAAGGGGGTCGGTATCGCCCCTGCCTGTCCCGCCGGGTCCGACACCCCCGGCTGAGCGGAGGGGAGAGGCTCTGCCCGGGGGTGTTGCTGGCTCGGTCGTTTCAGTTGGTCCAGGGGTTACCAGGTGTGTGCGGGGGGGCTATTTTTTATTTATATTTATTTATTTTTATAAGTATTTAAAGAAACCACACACGCTTACATCAATGACTAAAGCCGTTCGGATAATTAAGCTCGTCAGTCAAGGCATACATGAAAAACGTTTGATGTTTGCGAACAGAGCTGCACATTTTCACTTGCATCGTCTCAGCGTGCAGGAACATATATATTTCAGGGGTTGGCAGGCACAGCCTTTAATTAACTGTGGAAAGGCTGTTGGAAAGCATCGGCTTTGCAGATCCCTAGCCCTGCACGGGGAGGAGGTTCAGCACTTGCACTGGGAGCTTTAAGCGCTTTTTCGTAGGAAGTGGCTTTTCCAGACACGGCACTGCTAAAACGCGTGGCTCGGGAGCTGTGTGCCGTTTTCATGTTTTATCCCAAATCCCGCGTGTGGGAGGGGTCCGGCGTGCGGCCGGAGCGTGGATGGTGGCCGTCCGGCTCGAAGCACTCGAACGCATCCTTCGGCGTAGGCACGGTGGCTGTGCTGGGCCCAGCAGAGATGGACACAGACGTCTTCTGAAGTGGGCGGCCGAGTCGGAGCATTGCTAAATAACAGCATATACAAAATCATGGCTGGGGGGAGTGCCCTAATCTTTATTTCTTTATTTAAAGAGCATGGATGGGACGGGAACTGGTGGCTGAACTTACTAAAGAGTAGATACTGATGTTCTGCTGTATGCAATATTTGATATTTCCTCCAGTGCTGCATTGCTGCAATATACTTTGATTGCAGTTTTGTCCTTTCTTGAGTTATAAATGTTGCGTTACAAACTTGTGTATCGTCGTAGTGATTCATGAACTTTACCTTGGGATTTAATTGTTCGTACGCTGATAGCTCGTGCTTAGTCACTGGTTTTGAATCATCCTTTATTAAATGAAAACTTTGAATCAGTGACCTCAGTGGGAGCAAAGTTTGACACGTCAACTCTCTTTTTCGTTGGTAATGAGTGGTTTGCATTTTTTTCCTTTGAGTAGTGTCCTTGGCGGGACGTCTTGTTCCTTTATGCCTTCTGGGTACTCCAGCTCCGAGCGCGGGGTAGAGCTGCTCGTAGGGGCAGGAAGGGAAATTCCCAGTCCTGTTGGAAGCGCGGCGTATTTGTGCGCTTCCTTTTTCTCGCTGTGTTGCTCTTCCCGTACGGAGTTGTTTTTTCCCCCTCCTGGTGCTGCCCCGTCGTCCTCTCCTGGGACGAGCGCGGCAGGCTGCGCGGGCCCTTCAGCCGGCTTCTCCAACGCGCCTCTTGCGTTTGCTTGTACGTAGCTCCGATGGGGACCCCGAGGAACCGGAGCGAGGCAGGGGGATGAGTTGAAGCATAAGGCACGACTGTATCAAGCGGACATGTGATTTATACCGCTTACAGCACGAGATTCCTGTGCAGTAGGGGAAAAGATGCGTTTTTCTGAATCGGAAGAGTTTTTAAGCATGCTTTACTCTCCTCAGGTGTGCTTGGGACAGTGACCAAATCGTCGTAACGTTGTCACCTCCCGTTCCTCTTCTGGAGCGCAAGGGCACCGGTCATCGCGTCTGAATACATGATTCCCCCCAAATAAAATCAATTTGAGGCGGCTACTGCTAACGAAAGTTCTTGCTTAGTAAAAAGTAAAGTAATGAATCATTTAATCGCTTCCTCCAGAGCCTGGTGGATGTTTCCAAGAGTGCCCACGGCTGGGTCGTGCTGGCAGTCGGCTGTCGCCGCCGAGGGTCTGCCGGCAGCCGTTCCCTCGCTGCTCCGGCGGATCACCCGGCTGTTGCTGCCGTGGCCTGCTGCCTGCATCACGCTGCCCGAGGCTCTGGGCAGGGGTTTTCTGGCGTTTTGCAGAAATTCAGTAGTCCCAGACCCTTTCCTCCGTGTGCCAGCAGAGCGGGGTGCTTGCCTGCAGCGCACAGGACTGTAATGACTATTCTGAGTCCTTTTAAAATCTTCAGGCTTGCTTCTGTTAGAATATTTATTTTCTTTACTTTCGGTCCTAATCTGTTCTTCATAGAAGATTCCCTCACAACTTCCCCCCAAAAATCCTAAAGATTTTTTTTTACCTTAGTAAAATTTGTTGGTCATCTCCTGTTTCCTGTAGCAGAGGCTCTTTGCATTTTTTATTACCTTTCTCTTGCCTGCTGTTCACGCTGTTTTACTTCTGGGCTCTGGTAGGTGTTGCGGGGCTCCTTTCTTCCTGCATCTCGCAGGGTTTTCCAGAGCACTTTTTTGGCTTCATCAGTAGAAGCTGCTGATGGACTTGGTTCAGCTGCTGCTTGTGAGGTGTCCGCTCCCAGCCCTAGTTTTAACGGTTTTTGTTTTGGGTTTTTTGGTCATCGTGCGTTAGATGGGCTTCAGGATCAGTGAGGTCCTCGAGGTGTGCAAGATCTTGTCCAGACCAGCACTTGCCACCGATATTTCTGGGGGCTGTAGAAAGGAGGCTGTTTCCCCTTCCCCTTTCTCGCGGTGTTGGAGGTCCGGCAGATCCTGACCTTGGTGTCAGCCGTGGTAGATAGCAACAAGAATCCGCATTGGGGGTAAGGACCTTTAAGAGATGGGCTCTTGTTAATTGCTTTATCGCTTTCGGTGCATTTAAATCATTCCTGACATTTCCCTGAGATGTAGTCAAAATAGTTTGTTCTTTAGCAGGTTACTCTGTGCTGTGCTTGTTTTAGGTTGAATTTTTTGTGTTTTTGAGAGAGTTCTGTGTGGCTTATGATACCTCTTCCCTGGCTGGGGAAGCTCTGTGTTGGTTGCAGAGCAGATATATGCACTTTCCAGTCTTTTAACAGGTACTGATTTTTTTGTGTGTGTGTAAAACGTGTTTTTGTAGACAGTGTTAATTATTTGCAAACGCACAGGCTTCTCCGATGGTAGCTTCCATGTATTTTTCTTCCAGCTTCTGTTGGCTTTTCCCTGGAAGTACAGGCTTTATAGGTTTTCCTGCTGTTTCGGCTCGGGATGTGTGTTAGCGGATGCACAGCTTTTGGGCAGCAGCCCATTTATCTGTCTCGGATTCCCAGAGATCGACTTCATCTGTTTTTCTGCAGCACTTCTCATTTTGGAGGTCGTAAGCAGCATGTTTTCTGCATTATTCCACAGGAAGCCGTAACTACTTGGGTTGCTTTTTGTATTCTCACCATGTATTGTGTCTTGATTTAGAACGACTCGCAGGAAAGAAGGTCAGCAGAGAAGAAAGTAAACAAAATAGGGATTTATTGCATTTTTTTTTTTTTTTAAAGATTCTCCAATGTGTCTTTGGGAGGTCAGTGAGCCCATCAGTTATCTCGCTGTCCATGGAGCAGTGGGTCCGGTGTGAGCATCGCCCTGTGCCACCAGGCACCGGTCCAGAACCGCCTGTCAGTCTGTCTGTCCCAATAACTCATCTCTGCGCTTTGACCTCTGCCACCATCTCCCCTATAAGGGGGAGAAGTCCTTGGCTGCAGAGGCTTCGGCCCTTCGGTAGGCACAAGGCTACCAGTCGGTCTGGTCTTCTCGGTATTTGCCTCTTGCATGGCACCTTTCTCCTTCTGCAGGCTGTTCAACCCTTGCAACGCAATCCAGCCTGCGAATAAAAGGAAGGGTGGGTGACGTTTCCTTCCTGTCCTCCGCTCTTCCTATCCTGTCGTGGATCACGTTTTATCCTGTGTTTTAGGTTGCATCTTCTGTCTTTATTTCTGTTGATGCAGCGTCCAACAAGCCGCTGCTCCCCTAAGAGGGGTAAAGCTGCCCTAAATGTTGCAGGGGAACTCGTGTGTCCAAAAGTCCATTTTCCAACTGCATCAATCGGTCTAGTAGTTATATCCTCCCATGCATGTGTGTCTTGAACTGTGACTGTCACTGTCCAAGGGGGGTGACAGCAGCAGGAGACTGTGCTGCTGCTGCTGCTTGTGAAAGCCGTGAGCTTTCCAAGGCACCGAGCTGAGTGACGCTCTGCACTTGGAAGTTGTCTGTGCAAACATAAGTGCTAAAAACATAGCGTTCAAATAAAAGTTCACATGTTGCAGAATCTGCACTTTTCTTTAGAAATTGCCCTTAGATTTAGGAGTAATTTTTTCCCCCCTTGTTTGATCCGCATTGGTTTGTCTCCATCGACTTTGGAATCTGATACGTCAAAGACTTGCACATAACGCTCAGTTATGTGTTATCTTCTTGTCTGTCAGCTGTTAATGTAGAGTTGGTACCAAATGCCATGATAATCCACAGCAAATTAGTAATATTTTCCTTAACATCATCTGTGTAGTTTGATATTTAGAGCAGGGCAATGAGAGCACTTGCAAGGTCACTTAAAGGTAAGCCTGGTATTTAAATCAAGTAGATCTTTGAATATAAATGTCAAGGGGTTGCCAGCAGACTTTTAAAGGTACTGCAGTACACCAAAAGTCTTAATCTAAACATTTCTAGCAAAATAACCGTAATGATCACATCGATGGACTTGAAACCAGTTTTTGAGGAAACCTGGTAACTCTGGTGAAACAAAGCTTGATTAAAGGGTTGTTTTTTGTTTTATTAAATAGGTTTAAAAAATATGTAGCAAATGCAGGAAAAAATGGTCTCTGTTTCATTTTTTTCTTTGAATGGAGTACAGATTGCAGGGTAGAGAATAAAGGCTATGGTACTATCACTGCATCCTTAGTAGGACTTTAGTAGGGCCAATTTTATTGCTGTCTAATGCTAAGAAATTTTTTCAAGCTCAGTGTTTTAGGGAATCCCTTAGTCTGCTTAGGGCTCTTAGGAATATTTAAGAAGTCATTGAGGAATTTGGTGTGTTTGTACCTTCTGTTCAACTCATTGTGTGAAGTCCACCCAGGCAATTCTTCCCTGCATTCATTTTGAAGCTCAGTGAGTTTGCACAAAGTGAGTCAAACTTTTATTTTAACTTTTTTTAAAAAAAGCCTATTCTTAGCTAAAAATGAATGTCACAAAATAGAATCTGCTTTCTATAATTCATCTGCTTGCTTCCATTTCCCGCTGAATGAAACTCAAAAGAAATTTTCCAGGCTGTTAATTTGGTTTCATTTAGTTCATTCTCTCTCTGTGTGCGTCTCTCTCTCTCTTTTTTTTTAATACAGGACTTTTTACCCTGCCTAAATATATTTATTCTTTTCCTTTTTAAAAAGAAGACCTCTTCCCTGTCTGAATATATTTTTGCAACGGGTTTTTAAAGCTTTCTTTTGGCTGTGGGGTATAATTTTGTATGAAATGGAAACGCTGGGGAGAAGAGAGACGACTTGTATGCTGGTCTTGAAAAGCCGCTTGTTTGCAGAACGCCGGCCCATGTGGTGCCCATGTGTGTGCAAGCTCGCTGCCCTTCCTCGCAAGCCTGACCAGTGCAGCAACCAGTATGACATAAATAGACTTAAAAATAGAAACTCGCATAAAAAGAGACCTTTTCAGTGGGATTCTGAATTCCAGGAAAAGGTCAAAATGGTTTTTAATTGAAGGGAGCTGTGACGCACGGTACATATGTCCTGTTATTTTAGCATAGATTCCGCATGATTCCGGAGCCTGAAAAGTCGCCCTTGTGTTTGGGGCAGGGTTTCTATTTCTGGCTCTGTTCGGTCGAGATGTGTGCAGTCGGATGAAGCTGCAGGGTGAAAACACGGTAATTTAAGTCTTTGAGATATCGGCTGTAATAGCACAGCGCAAAGGAAAGGCAGAGTTTGAAAGCTTTGCACGTTTGAGGGGGGGTCCRCGTGCATCTGCTCAGCTCGTAAACGCTCCCAGGTTGTCTGCTCCAGGGCTTGTCTCCTCCTTACTGGAGAAAACCCTGAGCATCTTTTTCCAAAGAGTTCTCCCGTATCTTTCTTGCTCTCCCGGTGTAATTCGAGCCGCTGCTCTCTGGCCGGGTCGCTGGAGGCAGGCGGCAGGGCTGGGGGGGGGCTCGGATGGGGGCCGGGAGAAGAGGACCTCAGCAGCAGCCCTCTTGGAAAACTTGAGAAACGAGGAGGCTAATGAAGCAAGTTCAGATTAGTGAGCAGTGAGAAATCGGTTCGTCAGCGACTGGAAAAAGGATTTAGCATTGAAGAGAACAAGGAAAAGATTAATTTTAGTTATATTACAAGAAGAATAATAGAATTTAATGAAGGGCGGAATATGGAGAGAAAGGATGGGAAGAAGGCCAGAGTCTGGAAGACATGAATTATAATCTATCTATTTTTGGATAGAAAAATAAGAGGAAGATAAAAATCAGGTGGAAAGATAATTTATCTCTAGTCTTTCAAAGTGCGATGTTACGTGGTTTACAGAGGTGACTGGGGAGAGGTTTGAGGCGGAGAAGTAGATTATGGCATTTTACCTTAAGAGTGGTAAAAACAAAAAGAAAAGATGTAGTGGGGTGGAGAGACCGTGGCAGAAGGGTTTGGCCGTGTACGGGACTGCACGGTGCTTGCAGCAGACGGGGAAGAAGACGGGGAGCCGGTCCAGCCGCGCTCCAGCGATGGTTAATGCAGAGTGGAGACGGGAGCACGAGGACAAGCCAGGTGAGCAGAGGACAGAGTGAATCACAACAGCAAAGATTAAAATCATCAAAAAATCCCCCCCTTTTTAATAAGGGAATCCTAATTATCAGTCCTAATTGCCTAATTAGTAGGTAATTTCGGGAGACGAGATGCTGAAGGATTTTAGCACCATGTTCCAGTGCTGTCTCTCCTGCTGCTGGTTTCGTGTTCCCATTGCCTCTTCTTCGGGCCTTCTTGTTTCCCTCGGGAGCTCGGAAAGGAGTTAATTTGTAGGCTGGAAAGCTTAATTCTGCACCTGTTAATATTTCCTCATTGGGCTTTTGCCACCTGTGGTCATCTGTTTCGAAAAACTTAGGTTGCGAGCTATGGTTTATTGACCCCTCTCTTCTTACCCGTGATGAAACAATTTTCAACTTTTTACGGAATTAAACGCAGTTTAAAACGGGCCCCTTGTGGGCTGGCGTTCAGCTTTCCGCCCTTGCTTGGCACGTCGTCTTCCTGCTGCCATCTCGTGGGGACCGCGGGGGACGACCGCGGCACGGTTCTGCAGCGAGCACATGCTTTGGGGACACCCGAAAACACACGTCCCCGTCTTGGGGGAGCAAGAATGTGACCCTGGGGCAAGAAAGCTGGACCTCCAGGGAGGTTACCCGACATGGAGTCATCTAAATATTTGTCGTTTCCAGTGAATATTTCTAACTCTGCAGTTTATATTTTATTTTTTTATTGTGGTGCTCAGTTGAGAAAAAGTGAGGGGGAAATCAGGGAAATGTCCTACAGCTTTTTAGTGATTCGTCTGCTTTTAGCTGATTTGGTTTTGAAGTTATTTTTATAAATGCCTGCTCTCCTGCGACTTCGTTCTGTTGTTTAGAGGGATGCAGGCAAGCAAAGCTGTGAAATGATGCATCTCTCCTTGGTGTCCTAAGCTCATCTTTCCTCTTCCCTGTCCGAACGATGCTTTGTGCCATGAAGGTGTTGGTCCCAAAACTGGTGTTTTGGGACCAGCGGTAAGCGTAGAGATGCCTGGCGCGTGGCTCCCAGGGTTCCCAAGAGCGCCTCGGACGTGGTCGGCAGCCAGCTCGCGCAGGAGGTCGGAGAGGGCTGCCCTCCGGGCACGGAGCACGAGACGAGTCGCGTTACGTTTTCCATCGTTGCAAAGTTGTACGAACCTCTGTTTTTCCGTAAGAGGCGGAGCAGCTCGGGGAGCCCCGCGTGGGGAGCCGGGCAGCGTGGCTGCCGTGTCCCGTCGGCTCCGCGGGCCGCAGCGCTTCGGAGATGCACGTCGGTGCCCCGGTGCTGCTCACCGTCCTCCGTGCTGGTGTTGGCATACGAAAACAGACTGTAGAACCAGAGAGAAGGTGACCTGAAAATGAGAAACAGAAACCAAAAGCGAACTTAAAGAGAAGATGGGTGCTGGGTTTGTGTTGGCAGGGAGTAGAGCCTCTCCTAAATGATGATCGTCGCAGCTGTCTGGGTTTTGAGGGTGTTTTGTGGGTGGGTGTGTTTTGTTCTGTTTCTTGCTTTGATTTGGTTTGGGTTTTTTGTTTCTTTGGGCCTTTCTTGTTAACAAGGAGCCAGGCGTGAGTTTTCTAGACGGCCGTGCAAGCGAAGGGACTTCATGCCGCTGAGCTGACGCTCTTTGCGGTGGGCCCGTGCCGTAGCTTCACAGCGCGTACCTGCCGGTGTCTTGCAGGGTTTAAAGACAGTGATTGTCAGGGTTAAAGAAAAGCTTTGTACCATTCCCCTGCTTTTCACAAATACACGATTTAGTAGAAACCATAGTAGCTAAATGCAGCAATAGGAGAGTTATATAGCAGCTTTTATTTTAAGTGTCGCTTGGGGTTGACTCCTGGCTTATGTATAAAATATATTCCTGTATATTCCGGTTGGCGATACGGGCTGACTTAATACTCTCCGTTTGTAATATTTCTCATCCAAACATCTCAGCTGGAGTACAGATAAGTAAATAGTATTACCCGTCCTGTAGCATGCAGGGTAGCAGAGAGACTGAGCAAGCAGACGCTTCTCCGGCTTTGTGCCGTGACAGATCCCGCTGAGCCGTGATGCACAGAAAGGTTAAGTGATGCTCAGTAAGCTGCCGAGAGCCGCGGCGGAGGCTGGTGATGGGAAGCCAGGCCTCCTGGTCCTCCTCTCCTGTAACCCCCTCTGCTCCTTGAGCATCAATTTGCATTAAATGGCACTTTGGTATCTCGCTGCTGGAAAACTTGGCAAACGCCAAGGAAATACAGCTATGGAAAGGCACTGGGTGCATATCTGTGCCCCAGAGCATCGGGGGGCTGGGAGCATGGAAAATGAGGCCCAGGAAACTCTTCCTGCTTTCCCGGGGTGAACTTGAGCTCTTCTTCGTGCTTCCCAGGGGTGGTGGGATGAGTCAGGACTGCACGGACCCTCCCCTGCTGCTGCAGCGCTGCTCACACACGCTCTTCTGGGCACCGCGCTTTGGGGGTGTACCTCTCTTGGGTTTGGGGGGTTTGTTTTTGTGTCCCCGACACACGCAGAAGATACTAGAACGGAGTGAGCTCTGAGTCACCTTGCGTCGAGGAGCCCGCGCAGGCGAGGGTGGCTGCCCCGGCAGATTGCCTTCATGCTTGGGATTTAGTCTGGCAAACTTTGCGGTGTTTGCTCTGATGTCTCAAAAAGAAGCTCCTGGCATATGGGCGGTAGGTGCGGAGCGGCTGGAGGGCCCACAAGCGTCCTCGTCAGCCTCCCGCTGATGCAGGCGGTTGTTTTAGTGCTTAATCTTGCAGGATTTTCCTTTAGTCACGTAGGAAATGGGGGAGTTTTTAGCACTTTGGTTGCGTTTAAAAACAAAAGCCATGTTGTGCTTTAGTTTCTCCTCGGAGATGCCTCAGGTGTGAATAGCTTGCACTAAATATTCCTGTTTGGTAGCAGTTTTTCTCACTTACAAAGCCGTAG
The DNA here is from genome assembly GCA_003342895.1 of Casuarius casuarius. Classification (NCBI taxonomy): domain Eukaryota; kingdom Metazoa; phylum Chordata; class Aves; order Casuariiformes; family Casuariidae; genus Casuarius; species Casuarius casuarius. Next base: position 379,725 of record PTFA01000061.1, on the reverse strand, counting down.
CTAATATAAGTGAACATGTGAATAGTGCTTGCCACTCATGTTTAGAGATTTGCATACTAATTTAACTGAGGATTTCAAAACATGCTCAATAAAAAAGCTTAGTTACACTTCAGATGGAAAGACTGGAAGTAGATGAGGCTCTTGGCGAAGAGTCTTGCGCTTTGGTGTACATTCAGCACAAATTCACGTTCGTGTTGACCGGGGTCTCGCGTGACCTGCGCGTTAGTCTCTTCCTGTGAATATAGGCAGAAACGGGATTTGGTTTTTCTTGCTGGGTTTCTGCATTTGAGTGATTTTTGTTAATTTTGGATTGAATTTAATATTTAAGAGGTCCCCAGGACCTCTTGCAGGTGGCATAAATAAACTGAAAAGTTACAGGTCTTCTAACACCACTAAAATCGCCTATTACCTAGTCAATAGGGCCATACTTGCTGTTTTGAAAGCAAACACACAGCATCGCTGATGCTGCTTGTGATACAACACCAGGCTGGCTCCTCTGCTTGTCGTAACTACCAGAAACGTGTAACTGGAGGTATTGCAGGCCCCAAGATTTTGCTTTCTTGATGGTTTGAATCTGACCTTTTGGTTAGATCCTATACAAATCATATGCAAAACAAGTAAGCGTGGCCCTGGTTCGGGTCTGTCCTGTAGCACCGTGACCTGCTCATCTTCAGTTGCTCTGTCTTCATAACTTTAGGGTGGAAGTTGGCTTGAAATCATTAGTTGGCCTAATATTAGGTTTGTTTGTTGTTTTAAGCAGCAGTAACTATTAATAATTTAGCCACCGAGTCGTTTTATTGTTACATGGTGGTTTGTCCTATTAAATTCAAAATGAGCAGAAAAGAGCGAAGTCGCAATGTAAGCAGAAGGCGGCGGCGGCATTTTGGGGGGAATATTCCATTGCTTGCTCGGTCGCCTGCAGTTTCTGTGCGTCTGTAGCTTCCTTGTCCTTGCTCCGGGTGGCTTTGCTCAGCTGTGGGGAAGGGCACGGGTGGGATGTAGTGATTAATATAAAACGTGCCTGAACTCGGGCCAAGAGGGAGCCCATCTGACGTGGCCGTGCCGGCGCTGTGCGGGATCCCGCGGTCCTCAACGCTCCCGAGGACGGAGCTGGTCTGGCAGCGAACAGGAGTTCGTTCTATGTTCGTTCTGTATTCGTCTTCAAATACCCCCAAAAGCACGGCAGTCTCTTTAAGCCAGTTCATTACCAGTCCAGCTATGTAATTTGAAGCCGCGTTCTCAAATTTTGAAAGTTGGGTGTCAGCAGTTCATGTAAAGTTTTTGATATCCAGGTAGTGAATGTGTACTTCAAAAAAGCACATTTCCTATTCTTAGTCTGATTTGTTTGATGTGACTGTGAGTGTACGAATGTGGTGAGGTCTCGTACAAAATGCACCTTGGGGACAGTTTGAGAAGTGGGGACTCGAACCCAAAAGGAGAGGTCTGGCCGTGAGAGCTCTGCGAGGAGCATGCTAACACCTTATTTTTCTTTAAATGTAGACAAAAAAAACCTTTGAATATACCAATAAAAACAAAAAGTATCAAAATATTATTATAAAAATACTTTGTTCTTAATTTTTTTTATTTTATTTTTCAGCCAGAAAACTTACAGAAGAATTGGCTTCGGGAATTTTATCAGGTAAGGTAAAACTTTTTTTTATGAAGTTCCATAGCTTAGTTAATAATACAGTATTTTTATGCAAAGATCTTCTGCTTTGTCAAGTTGGAGCCATAAACTATTTTGTAGTCAAAGCCAGTCCTAAAAAATATGCATCTTTCTGGGTTTCTAACTGAAGATTATAAAAGTTCAGTGTATAAACATTGCTTGTTCTCAGTTATAATCCTCTACCAGAAAAAGTGCTGACGTTTTATAAAAATGATATTAGTTTGGCATGAATTAGTCTTTTAAGTCTCCTTCAATGAAAGAAATATATTTGAGCAATTTTTTAAAAACGTGTTACAAGGTCTAGTTTACATTTATGTTGACAGTGAAACCTAATGATTCTGATGCTGGTATGCAATAGATCAGTCCTGCTATCCACCCTTTGAAATTTTTTGGTTTTTGGGCAATATAAAAATATAGAAACTGAACCCCTATTATAAAATGTTTTGTAAACTTCACATTATTTATTTGCTTATGGCATAAAAGCCACACTAACACATGCTGTTGCAGTACAGATTTGTTTAACTTTTTTAGTCCATGAAGAAACATGCAAATAAGTCGTCATGTAGCAATATGCAAATGAGCAATAAAACGTGAGCACTGATGCAGCGTAAAGGTGTCGTCCTTTGTACCTGGCGTGCGTTAGTGCTGCTTCACGTCGTTAACGTGTGTCGCATCGCCCGGAACTGATAGATTTTGAAATTCCTTAAGAATTGTTCAAAGGAACAATATTCTGCTGTATCAGTTTTAATATGAAACTGCAGCATATTTTGATTATCAATATTATTACATTTTTTGGGGGGGTAATTTTTACCTGAAAATGTCCTCCAATTATTTAGATGCACAAGTTACTAGTACAACTTGCAACCTTTATTGCAATAATGTAAAATAGTGCAGTTAGCTTTTTCTGGCAAGTTTAATTGATTTGCAAAAATCTGAGATGGAGTACCCATGTATTCCAAAGCATCTGTCAGCCTCACAAAAGATTAATTTCTTTGTTTATTTTCTTCTTTCATCTGGATCGATTACTGCTATGTGTAGGTGATATTCCAAATGCACAGGTTTTCTCAGCTAATTTTAATTAAAAACCTGTCCAGTTTTTCAGAAAAGACTCTTCCTATGATGAAAATGTAAACTACATTTAAATAGGTATAATCCATATTTTTTTAGTTCACCGACTGTATATTTTACAGTATCACATTACTTATCTCTGCATAGTTATCAACCATTTTCCATCCGTGCTCATTTGATGCTAAAGTGGGGTGAGAAATATTTCTTCCCTATCACAAAAATGATCAAGACTTGCATAACTTTCCCATTCTGCATCAGAGCGCTGCAGAAACCTTTCAAAATATTTTGTGAAAAACAAGAAAAGGGGCGGGGGGGGGGGGGGACAAGCTGCTAGTAGTCCAGAGCAGAAACCACCGATGTGGGTCTGGGCTTGGTCTGTCTTTGGTCCAGCAAATATTTGTGTTTGCAAGGTTCAGAGTAGGGTGGAAAGGACTCGGTGGTGGTTGGACGCGATGGGTCGGGTCCAAGTCCCTGTAGTCCCGGACGAAGCGGGTCTGAGCCCGCTCGGCCGCAGCAGCGTTGCCCGTTCCAAGGAACGGGGCGGTTCGCTGGCCTCCCGCCCTTCTGCATTTCTTCCGTGCACATAGCAAGGTCGCGGCGCACGCTGCGTTTGCAAATGCAGCAGGAAGTGGGATAAAACTTCATAAAATGCTCTTTAGAGGATCAACTAACAGGCTGGTGCAATGCTTGGGACAGCTTGGCCCTGGTACGTAGCAGCCAGCAAATGTCCAGCTTAGCTTTTGTGTTTGGATCCGACATATTGGGTTGCAATGCTGCAAGTTTAAATTCATGAGAAGTACTGGAAAATGACTTGTAATAAGACTTCTAACACTTCTTTATAAACACGAAACCCAGATAAACCACAGACCGCAATTTTTTCCATTCTTCTGAGGAATTCAATTTGCATATAGGGTTGTGTCAATACAGTTTGCGTAACTCTCAACAGTGAAGTCCTTCTGTAAGCAGTGAAAATAATCTGTGCGAAAAAAGGAAGGGCAGCTATCAGTCCAAGTTTAACATTTTTCTAGAAATTAAACCCCCAAATGGAAATATTAGTGCTGGTTTTCTTAAATACTGGTAGAAGTTGGTTGGTTTGCCTTTATCTTTGAATTGATGCCAAATAACATCTAACTATAGTAGCATTTTGTGGCTTGTTTTTAAGTTCCAACAAATTAAAATAGAGGATTTTAATAGGTGTGATAGATTAGTACAAATATTCAATTTATGTGTTATCAGCGTTTATTTGCAATATGCATTTCCCAAACTGATAGCATCTGGAGAACTAAAAGAACATTTAACTATGGCATGTTGAAATTTTTAAACTTCTGCCCTTATTCTGCAGATACCTTAAATTACTAACATGAAAAATGTGAAAGATCTAGTAACGTTTTTAAATTGCACTTTTTCTCTGAGAAATGCTAAAAGAAAAAACGTTTTAAATAAACTTTCACTTGGGTTTTTAATGACAAATATAGCAGCCCTCCTACAGCGTACTGCTGTATTGCTTGTGTTGACAGTAGAGTTGTTGCAGCAGAGAATGTTATTTTGTCTGATCTATTTTCCTTGGATTCATCCATCTCAAGTCTCGTAAAACTAAAGTCTGCATTTTGGATTGCCTGTGATTTTTGTCTTTTAAAACTGATACAGCTGTCGAACGCTGGATAATTTTCTACCAATTTCCTATCACAAAGATTTTTGTTTTCCCCCGAGGAAAAATAGAACAAAATGAAGGAATAGTTCAACTTAATTCTGGATATTCTAAGTATGAGGTTTTGTCGTACCAAAGGCAGCGGCAGAGCCTTTCCCATGTGCGTCGTTCCGAAGCGGAGCTGGCAGCGCACGTGGGTTGGAACCGGCTCCCTTGGGGACCAGAACGGCCTCAATGTCAAAGCCGGCTTGCTGTTTTCTCCTGTCTCTGCATTTATAGTGAAGCTTTTCCTGCTCACTGCTCTTTCTCCGTTTGATTCCTTTGCTGAATACGTGACATTCATTTTGTGACTCCGTAACACCTTCCCTTGTGAAATAAGCCATAGGTGTAGTATTCTCATTACAAGTAGATAAATAAGAAGGTTTAAAACCCAACTTGCTGGCTTTCTTTTTCTACTAACTTTTTTTTGCAAAAGCTTATCTTTTCTGATAGTGCTCTAGTAATGAAATCTTTGAAGAACGAGAAACAGGCTTCTGAGAAATGCATTTATCAGCGTCTGTTTATGCTTCACAAACCGATCGAAGTACTTTAGTTAAAACACAGTATCATCAAATACATTCTCTAAATGAGTCAGGATTCTTCCCTACACTCCTTCTCTTCCTTGAGGTTAATATTGCATCCAAAGTTAGAGTATTTTAACTATTAAAAAAAAAAAAAAAAAAAACAGCTGTCTTCCCATGTTCTTCCCTTTCTCCTCCTGCTCCATACCCTTCCCACACGTAGTACAGGAAGAACATATGTGCTCATGTGTTGGCAACTTAAACGTGAATTTTAACCTCCCCAAGCCGTCTACCCCGGTGTTGTATGGATTGCCTTAAGAAGGTGGTTCTTTGATTGTGCAGTTTTTTCAGAGCACCTACTTTCAAGTACTGATGCCCTTCAGAAGGAGCAGAGGGATCTGCATGCGCGATTCATGAATTCTTAGGATTATAAAGCTAGAACATGTTTTCAGGTTTTCTTCTGTGAGGCCAGAAATGTTCATGGCCTTGAAAATTTGGGAATTGTATTTAATTCGCCTCAAGAAGCTGACCTTCAGAAACTCGCTCTCTTGAAATGTGATAATATGAGAATTGGACCAGCAGATTTTTTTCTTGTCTAATTATCAAATTTTGCATCCTGTTTCCTCTTGACTTGACCTCACTAAACAGCTAACTTTTTTTTTTTTTTTAATGCAAATGTGAATAAGAAAGCCAGGACCATTTCTCCTTGATCTGTAGTGTTTTGAAAGTAAACTCCCTGAAGAAAGTCAGCTGTTAAACAGTTTCTATCACATGTCTATTCCCAAGTCTTCCTCTTGCTGGGCGATGTCTGTAGTTGCATCACTTATGCTTTCCGTCACCTATCTCTAAACCTTTGCTTTCACCAAGTACGTAATTTGCAATATATTTGAGCTTGAAACTTTAGAAGAGGGTCTGCCTGCCTCTTTGGGAGGCACCGAACGGAGACACGGGGTGTCCTGCAGCCCGGACAGACTCCTGTGCTTGACTGCGGGTTTTATCCCTCCTGACAGCACGCGATTTAAGCGATGTGGTCCCTCTCCGGGTGCTGGAGGACTGTCATGTCATCTGAAATCTGAGCCGGTGATAACCAAATGCCGCCGGTGCCCCGTGTCCTGGGTGGACCAGCTGCCTCCAGCTGCTGCTAATTCAAGTGATTTCATAATGAGCAATTTCTTTCCCTGTGTTGCAGGGGAACATGTAAAAGCAGTAACCTGGCACCTGGCAATTCCTTGATGGTGTAATTTAAGACTGCAAAGTATGTGGTCTAGCCTTGAAAGTTCAGGGACCTCCTCTATGTTAAACACCCCCCACCCCTTTTTGGTGAAGAACAGGAAAATACTTTAATGAGGTTGACAAAAGCCACATAGTGACTTTTGTGGCTCTGTTTTACCTCTAAAGTACAAACTTAAGGTACAAACTGTGCTTTCTTTTTTGATTAGGAAGAGTGAAAGAGCACTAAATTAGCTGTCTGCCGTCCCCGAAGTCACTTTTAAATCTTCTCGTTAAGCTGAAGTTGGACGGGACGGTGCTGCGGTTACGGCTTGCCTGCTGTTCAGAGCATGCTCTGATTTGTGGGTTCGTTTTTTGTTTGTTTGTTTTCCCCTTAAGCTTGTTGAACTTCCAAAACAGATTGAATTATTTCTGTGTTTTTGTTCATTATTGCAGCCTCTTTCTCCTTTGCTTAAGGAAGCCATCAATATTCTGGAAATGATTAAATAGCCATTAGAGCCACAGACGTTACGGAGATTTACTGTCTTCTGTGCGTGGTGCTGCTGCCGCAGACCCCGTCTAGCTGGGGCTGCCACCATTGCTAAACTTTAGTTTAGTTTCCTAAACTTTATTCTAAGTCCGTTTCAGTTGCTGATAGCAGCTAATTAGTCTTGAGAACATCTTTGCATGAACGGAGACATGCTTGTGCTTGAGAAGGCACGGACCATTATTTCAAAGTTAAGTCTTGGGTATTATCTGTGACTTTCAAACAAGAAATAGGTCAGCTACTTTGCTTTGAATCTTGCCATAAGAAAAGGGTGATACAGAACAACTTTCAATTTGTGAAGGATGGAATTGGTGTTAAAAAAGGAAGCACAATTTTCTCTGAGATAGCCTAATTTTGTTGAAAATTAGATTTCTAATTATATTAGAAGTCTGCGATTGTAGTCTATCAATGCACATATTGGTGAAATTTTACCTTAATGACCTTATAGCTATTAACTTATTCTGAGAAGTATAGCTGGTACAGATAAGGCTTGTGAATGGTGTGGAAAAAGTGATTTAATTTTTTTTAGGCATGCATATAGAAATGGACATTGCAGTAACTTACCCATTACATAGAAATTGATATATAACACCATTATTGCTTGTATAATTGACATTATTTTCACCCTACCCTACCCGGGAAACGATACCCAGCCTACTAGGCATCGTATTTAAGGGAGGAAATCAAGGCACCTCAGAAAAAGGTAAACTAGTACGTTGTACATCGCACTCTACAGTCAGAAATTGCAGTTAAGGGAGAAAAACCCTCTTATAAGGAGGCGTGGTGCGGTGAAGTCCTGCTGCTATGATGCCTCATTGCTTAACTACGAGCAGCGGGGAGTTGCTTGGATCGTAAGCGTTTTGGCTTGGACTCTCGTCTTTTCAGTAAAAATTTCCCTCCGTCACAAAACGCGCGTTCCTGCTCCTGATGGATTGCCCGAGAGCTCTTGCCTGGAACATGACGTTTTGTGCCGTCTGCCCTTATTCCTCCTCCCCCGCCAGATCCTCGTGTCCGAGGATGCTGCAAGCCCATCCAGCTATATCCAGCTGGCTATATCCAGCTAAATCTCGCGCAATTCCCGCTCTGCTTGTTCGTGAGAAGCAACGTAGGGTGCAAGAAATACAGGAACGTGCAGTTTGGGGAAGAGAACGGCTGCGAGAAGAGTGGGGAGCTTGGAACGGGGAGGGAACAGGGTTTTTGGAGGAAAGTGGACAGACAGGTGGTGACAGCACTGGTCTGAAGCAGGATGTGTTTGAGGAGGGAGTTTACTGCTTGACGAGAAACTGGATGATTTGAAGTACATGTTCTGCAAATGATCCTGTATTCACGGAATATGTAAGTTGGATTATTGCCCTGTTTGTGTAAAGTGTCCAATATCCAGCTTAATGGCAGTTCAGCCTTAATGGCAGTTCACAGGAAAAAGCCCAAACAAACAGTAGGATGCAAGACGTTTCAGAAGAAAGCTGAGAAGCTGCGTTTGCAAGCGTGGGCCAGGGAAGGGCCTTTTGTTGATGGGTTTTCCCTCCTTCCCCACCCCATGTGCATCCTTCAGCTTAGTGTTTGGGGCGGGAGGACGTTAAGGGCTTGAGCCCTGAAAATCTTTAATTCTAGTACAATCTCTTCTGTAACATGTATGGCAGTCCACTGAAATGCAATGGAGGCAGAGATTTTTTCCTAATGCAGTGTGTAAGTGGCTGTGTCACTTAATATGTTTGAGTGTCCTTTATTTGTAGTCACGGAGCAGTAAAAAAGGTTACCTTAAAGCCATCTTGGTGTTACTGTATGGAAACTTCCATACCGTGCTGGTTAGCACAGCGTGTGCTAACCTTGTTGAAGAAGCAAAAGCAGCCTCCAGAAAGTTTGTTCTTTAACTATTATAGTGGATTTAATCCTATTTGTTCAACCGCAAGGGATGATCCCTGAAATGTTTTGCAGCAGAACCCAGCAACCCCTGTGAGTCTCAGTCTAGTGGCTTTTTCAGGCAGGAACTTCTCTGATTGTTTTGTTTGATCAAAACCATAGCCCAAAAGCAGGGCGAAGATGATTCTTCGCTGTACCGCTTCTGCGTTCCTGGATTTTGGTGCACTTCTCCAAGCCGAAGCTTCGCTGAAGCTGCGCGGGGTTCGGTGGCTTCCGCTGGAGCAGAAGCAGGCGAGCGCGGCCCCGGCGGCTGACCGGGGAGGAGCGGCCGTCCCCGGTGCCACGCGGGCCCGCAGCCAGCCCGGCTCTGACATCATGGAAACTCGTGGCATCCTGTGCAGACCGTGCTCCGAGACGGGCTCGCCGGCCCCGGCTGCTCCGCCGCGCCGCAGCAGCGAGCTGGGGCTTGGCAGGCTGCCCGCAGCGCGGTCGTGTAAACGATACGTCCTTATCCATCCCCGATCGAGAGCCCGGCTTTTCTGGAAATGCATGCATGCGAATGAGCTCAGCGAAGCCGGCGGAGCTCACGCAAAGCAGTGTTTTTCAAAACTCGGCTCCCTTCTTCCTCTCAAAATTTTGACTGTACAGAACAAGTTGGACTGAGCCACCCAGGCTTGTCTGAGTCACGGCTGCAGATGCCGTCGATACTGTCTAATCTGGAAACGGCGTGTTGCCTGGGAACAGGGGCCAGGAGAACAGGAAAGATTAGGAAAGATTATCCAGGGATTCCATGTTTTGGAGTGTGGACTCCAAGCACGTTAATTCCTCTATCCGACGCTTTTATGTATTGGTTCCTTTTTCTGTAGTAGGCATTGATGCGTAAATGCAGTTTGTATTTGGAAGAATTTTTTTCAGTTACTCAACCGTTCTCGTTGGTTTCTGTCACATAAATGTTGTAAAAACACTCCGTGCTTAAGGTGAAAGTTTCCACGTGTGCCTCGTGCCGAGTGTTGGAGGAGAAGGGAGGGAGCTGCCGTTCCCAGCGAGACGGGTCGCGTGAGCTCTCGTCGCCCGGCCGGGAGGGTCAGAGCAGACCAAAAGCCCCCGTTTGGTTTTCCTGTGTTCCCGTGGACTCTTGGCTTATTTCCAGGAGCAGGAGAGGAGACCTGGCCTGTGGTGTCCTGCAGGGACCAGGGGGACCGGCCAAGGAGGCGGCACCCGGGAGCTGGGGCAGCCTGGAGGGAAGGACCAAGGTGCGGTGGGAGCCGGGGAAAGAGGAGTGTTGCAGCTCCCCATTGCCGGTGCGGATCTGCAAACATCTCGAGAGCGTCCCGTTCCCCCCAGGCGCCGACCATAGAAAGCGACGGTCTAGGCAACTTGTCGCTGCATTTACTCAAGTGACAGAGGCTTCATGGGAGGATATAAAATTTCTTACCCACCTGATGACATTATGTGCCTGTATTACTTTCGTAAGGTTAAAAAAAAGAAAAAAAAAACTTAAGGAATTACTTAAAAATGACACCGAAGTATCATAAATAAGCAAAGAATTCAAAATGCCAGTAATGAAGTTACCTGTACTGTTGTACATCTATGCTAATGAGCGTCAATTTTCCCCCCTCATTCTTAATTTACTGCATACAACTTCAATTTTAATATAATTTAATAGTAATTGCTTGATAATGACTTTCTCCCTCATGGTCACCACTGCGGTATGATAATACCCCCGTACTAATGCTCACCTGCGAGTATTCAGATGTGCTTTTGAGGGCATACAGTGGTAAGGAGCCCCATTACACGGGTAGGTCGTGGTCCAGGCAGATAAAGGTAGAAGTCTATCTACTGTGGAACGTTTTTCAGTTTTAATAATGTTCCTTTGTGATGTAGTGTTAGATGTGTCATGTTGATCGAAGAAGAGCCTGTCCCACGAGCAGGGAGTTCCAGTATGCCCCCATAATTATTTATGGTTATCTTCAGAGTCTCTACTATCACTTAACGAGAGCTAGAAGCTGGATTTTTTGGAATTCCATTAGAAATAGAAAAAGTAGTCACGATATCTTTCACCAGATTTATATTTATACCTAACAGTGATGAAGCATCTTGCTCAATTACACGTACTCCAAAAATGAAGCGACTTCCTCTACACTATTTTTGCATATCTGGAAATTCAGACTAATGCCCATCTTTTTAAAACTTTGTGCTTCTGTAGATGCAAATATAGTGGTTATACGATCGTGTGCATAGTCTTTAACCTCTGGCAGCTATGAATTTTCAACTCTGAAGTATTCATTATTCATTCTTATGTACTGTTTGTTCTTCCATTACAGCAGAAAAGTAATAAAAGGTAATGAAGCAGAGCCAATTTGCCCTTAGTTGAAGGATATTTATTATACAAGAGGATGTAACTAATATTCAGGTGTGTTTTTTGTGGTATAACCTGCAAGGAATTCCACTAAGACGTTTCAGGGCTACTCAGCCAGTGCCGTTTCCTTATCAAAATAGCAGCATATATATATATATATATTTTTTCAAATGTGCTGCAATTTTAAGCTCGCAAGGATCTGAATACGAACTAAAAAATGTGTCCCGTATCTCAGTTTATAGGCTGATAATTGCCAGACTTCAGTATTTTCTATTTTGCTACATTACAGCAATTCCTCCAGTGTTTTTCTTTGTGGAGGATTCCACTGTCAAGGCTCCCTATTACTCATGTTTAATACATGCGAGGTAGCTTTTTCCTAGAACCCGTCTGAAGCAGTCTGACTTTTATCTTACCAGTTTATTAATTTTATCAGCTATGTAAGAAGAGGTTTTAATGAAGCAAACGATTGCAGCAGTTGAATAAAATGACATACCAGTAAATTTTCCCTTTCTTTGCGATAGGCGGTTGCTAGATGTGTTCCTTTGAAACATTAAGACTCGAATATGTTTGCTTTACAAGATTAAATAGTTACAATTGTTTTCTAGTTATGGTAATTTCACAGAGCTATCCAGATAGATAAGATCAGTATTTGCAAGCCAGAGCTGATCTGGAGCAATCAAGCACGTGCAGCCAGGACTGCGTGTTGCTTGGAGATCCCATATGAAGCCTGTCGTGAGGTTTCGCTTTGCAGGCTGTATCTGGTTAATATTTACCTTCAAAACACTAAGGAAAACCAGCCCGTCAGACTTCGTAAGGCTGATTATAGTGATATTGCTCGGCTGTTGATGGCTTCCGTGCTGTTGGACTGCCGGCGGGTGGTCGCACACGGCAGCACCTCTCGCGGGCTGTTGGATGTCACGCTTTCTGTTGAGCGTGTAAACGCCTGCTCTTCCACAGCATGGTGTGCTTCTTTTAATAATGAGTATAATTTTGATTTATCACGTTGCAAGAAAATAACATAGCAGAAGCGTCAGTCTCAGCAGGCAGCGTGTGCTTGGGCAGAGGCAGAGCCCCGCACTCCCGCGTTGCATGATTTTGGGCTCATCTTGCTGTGAAGCATGGCTGGCTCTCTGCCCCGTGGATGCAGCCGGTGAAGTCAAAAAAGGGCCTTTTCTTCAGGAAGAAAGGAGCCCCGACGCGGACACGCGTGCTCCTGGTTTGCAGGAGGCCCGTGCCTGCACGCCGCGCTGCCGCGGCTCCGTGTCCACCGCGCGCGGAGCCGGGGAAGCCTGGTGGTACCTGTCTCCATCACCTGCAGTTCAGGAGAGCTGAACCCTGCTGAACTTAGAAATACAGAGGCTTCAGCTGGGATTTTGGTTTCCATAGACTAGCTCAGTTCTAGTTTCTATTTAGCAGTTCTTACTGAAATTTGAAGTGGATATTCAGATTTCTGGAAATCAAAGCTGCTTTCTGCAAAACGCTGATGGTTGTAGCAAGGAAGGGATGTGTTCAAAACCACTTTAAAAGACACATCCTGTTGCTGAGAATCTTTTTCTCCATGTGTCTTGCCCAACTCCGAACACAGCACTGCAAAGTTTTCTGTTTTGTTTGCCAGTTGGCAGAACAAGCTGGTACGCGTTTAACCATTCACAGTTACGGTAATGTTCAGACAGAATAGGTTCTTTTTCTTAAGTTACAGGATCTTGTGGCATCCTTCATATAGATACTACCGTGTAACGAGAAGCGTTTGGGCTGAACGAAGTGGAGGGCTTCCTCTTCCCTTGCTGTAGGGTGTTGATATCAAAGGGAAGTATGTGCATGTGCCAAGCTGGGTACAGTTTCTTGGGTTCTGGGTTTTTTTTAACTGTTTCTTGTATAGTCCACTTATTTTTCACTTTTGAACTTTCTGTTGGGTCCTGCTCTGGTTGGCCCTTAATCCTTGTGGACAGAAGGTTTGTAAAGCAAGGTTGCCACGTGCCATAGCTAACTCATTAATGGCAGCTCGTGTCTAAGTGAAGTGCACAGAGATCCACGTACGTGGGAGGAAGCACTTGCTTTTCCCTTTTTGTGATAGTCGCCTGTACATCCAGCAGTGCACCTCGGCAGGGTCCCCAGGCAGATCGTGCCGAGGTCGGTGCTTGCTCTGGGGAGACCGGGATATGGAGGAGGAGGAGATGACTTGTCCGAAATCGCTCGGGCGCCAGCGGCCGTCGTCATCTTTTTGCAAGTTGGATTCCAGGTTAGATTAGAAACGCCGTGGCGTGCTGGATTTACAGGGCGGTTTTGTTCCCCCGGGCTGCGGGGGTCATGAGCGACCCGTCACGGGTGATTCAGTCGGGTCGGAATCGCTGTATCGATGGCGTCGCTCGGACGCGACGCGCTGTCTGTCGCTGATAAGGTCTCCTATAGACGAACCCACCGGTGTCGTTGGACGTCTAACGACCTCTGAGCAGGGGTGGGTGGTGTCACCTGCCAGCTGTCGCAGCGGTGCCCCTCGGTCTTGGCGCTGATTCACCGTCCCTTTTAATGACACCCTGCTCCTGCTAATCCCTTGTGTCGGAGTAATGGGAAGGCGGAGGTAGGGGTAGGGTAGAGTTTGAACATCAGCTGTGTTCCAGGTTTTGCCGCTATTTAATTCATTGCGTTTGGGCTTGATTCCTGATGAGATTATTTTGCACGGGCAGGAATAAAGAATTTTGTTTCCTGCCATCAGATCAAATGATGTGGTTAAAGAAACGTTTTAAAAGACCTTCTTTACAGTAAGGTTAGTCATTGTTAATTTACGTAATTAAAAGCATCGCTGCACAGGCTTATTGCGTCTCTCCCTTGCAGGGGACCATCAGGCAAAAATGAGTAGGAAAGGAAAGCTATCCCTGATGTTTTTGCATTAATCTTCATGGTGCTGTGCTGAAGTTCGCAGTCTTTACGGGATTTTTGCATTCCTGTGCCGCTCCACCGGTACAAGGATGGGCCTCTTCCATGTCCAGGAGGTTGACGTGGTGTCTGCCGGGTGCCGGCCCGGGAGAGGGCAGGAGCTGGTGGAAGCCCCCACGTCCCCCCGCCGCAGGGAGCAGATAACGGGTTATTTTGGTCAAAGCGGCTCGTTGAAACGGGCCGCGCTTGGCTGGGGGGTTGTGCGGGCCGCGAGGCCTCTGCGTGCCCCGGGGCCTCGAGTGCCGCTGGACTCGCTGCTGCTTCAGTGTGTTCGTCGTGCTGTGGTTCTGGCTGTCTGGTATCTAAGATAAATATCCTAAATGCTTCTTTTGTGCAATGTGATAGTTTGAATTTGTGTCTCCTGTATGTATTTTCTGTATTAGATGCATGTATATATGCTATAGCGCGTGTGTGTATATATATTTAAACAAAAATTCCATAAATAAAAATATCAAATGTGATTGCGAATTGGCATTCTGTCATGAGATAAATGAAGACATTTTGTAAAAGTTAAAAATTACAAATTCAGGTTTTTGAATCTTTCCAACTCTCAATAAACAGACGTTTTGGTTCTCCTTATGGTCTGCATCCTCTTCAGACTGAGCTGGAAGAAGTAATGCGTTTGCTTTAAATACCTATGAACACAATCAAATTTAAGAAAGGAAAGCCTAGCTAAGAATATTTGAGAAAATTATTATACATTATGAGTCTTTCACATCCCCTAACACATGATGGTCCCCATATTTGTTATTACTGTTCTACCAGTTACTTTTCAGATAATAGCTGACAGTCCTGTTTTTAGAGAGCACATCTGGCTTTGCTTCATTTATGGCACGTGTTAATGGCTGTGGATGCGCAGCGTCGTTAATTCTCGTGTGTCTGTGTGTTTCAGGTTGTACATGCACACAAGCCCCACTTCATGGCTTTACACTGTCAGGAATTTGGAGGAAAAAACTATGAAGCTTCCATGTCTCACGTGGACAAGTTCGTTAAGTAAGTAACCGGGAAGTTGCTATATGCTGCTGTTATGTAATCCTAGGGGGAAGATGTTATACATGTGAAGTAAGAAAGATTTGAAATTTTCTTCAGCTTCCCCACATCACATGACCTTGCAGGAGGATGTTACTGGGCAAATGTTTATGCTTTGTGTTATTTAAGAAATTGGGATAAGTAACTATAAAAGTCTCCTCTGGCCATTAAAAAGCCTTAATACTGCAAGGTACAGAATATATATTTCCCTCTGATATCTCTGACATGAAGTTTGTTATGTGTAGCTGTTAAACAGCTTTATCTTTGGATAGTGCCTTCAAGCTCTTATCTTAGGTGACGTGCTGCTGTGCTTCTAGCAGTAGCTGTGGTAGGTGCATCCAAGTACCTTTTAATAATGGTCATTTTTTTAATAGCTGGTAACACTGGGAAACTGGTCCGAGTTGAACAGAGGTTGACAAGGTAGAAGTGTAAAGCAAGACAAACTGAAAGCACAACTGATTGTTTACAAAAATTGCATGTTGTCTATAATTCAGGGTGGAAAGGTAAGAGTTTCAGCTTGAGCAGTTAGTCAGTGTCATTTTACCCTGTCACAATCCTC
Source organism: Casuarius casuarius (assembly GCA_003342895.1). Taxonomy (NCBI): domain Eukaryota; kingdom Metazoa; phylum Chordata; class Aves; order Casuariiformes; family Casuariidae; genus Casuarius; species Casuarius casuarius. The sequence continues at coordinate 364,286 of PTFA01000061.1, read as the reverse complement.
AGCACATCTAATTCACAGAGTTTCAAGAAATAAGAAATAAAACTAAGAAATAAAAGTTAATTCTGTTACGTTGCACAGACTGAGGAAAAATCTCAAGGCAAAAGGTGTCAATTGGTTGGTTTCCAGCAATTGCTGATGCTGCATCTCCATTAGAAATTTCCATGTGAATGAAAAAAAATTTCTTTGGAAAGACTTTTTGGATAAGCTGCAGTTTTAAAATACAGATCATAAAATTAAGTCACTGAATTCAAAATCCTTACTCAGATATTAGTACAAAGAGTCATAGTTGAGGACTCCTTCGGAGGTACTTTACTGCGGGAATGCAGATGACGGGTATAGCTGTCAGCTGGGGGACTGGGTGGTGGCATTTCACACTGTCAGCCCTTGAGTATAGTCGTGTTTAACGAGGCGATTCCCAGCGGTGACCACCCRCCTGGACGTGGCCACCAGGACGGTTCTCACCTCTCTGCCCTGTTGCCACGTCCCAACCCGCAGTTGACGTGGTTAAGTCTCCTGGTTCCCTGGGTAACTTAAATAGCTCCATTTGCCCCGTTTTACTCTTTTTGGTACCTAGTGCAGCGGAGGATACGTTCACATGAAATATGGAAGCATCTCCCACGGGAACATCTCATCTCAATAATTAGCATCTGTTCATTTTATCCAGGGAAAAGTACTCTGCAACTACAGTGTTCTTTACTTCGTTCCCTACTAAAATTTGAGATTCCTGGTGTGAATATCCAGAATACTTTAATGAGGTTTTGTCGTTAATCCTCCACAACAGCACGGCCTGGGAGCGGAGTCGGGGGCCTGCTCCGACGGCGGGCCGACACTGCCCTCTGCTGTGCTGCGCGCCGGGGCTCGGCCGCGCCGCGTCTCACCGTCAGCTTTAGAAACAAATAGGTGGAGCACGTACTGGTTGTGCAGTCCTGTGTAAAGGCCGTCTGGTCAGTTCTGTGCCTGCGAAATGAAATACGTGGCTCGGAAAGGCCGGCGTCGCTGCGCCGTGCAGCGCGGGAACGCAGCATCGCTCCGGAGGGCTGCTGTCGCGTCTGCTTTTGCGAGGCGGGGAGGGAAGGGGAGGGACGTTCTGCCCCGTCTCCAGGGCCCAGCGGGGCTCGGGCTGTCCTCGGTAAGAGCACGTGTAACCATGGCTAACGAGGGGAAAATGTCACCCCTTCGGCTCCAGGGCCTGCAGAAAGGTGCCTGTCTTTCAGACGGCAGTGCCGGGGGCTCATGTCGCTGGGTCAGAATTTATCCAAATACTGGAGAACTGTGGTCTCCCTCACTCCCATCGGGCATGCCCGATTTCATAAAAGTCGCTCACTTAGAACAGCACAGTTACAAGTCCGAAATACACATGACAGATTTTGTCCAGTACTGCGTCCATCCTTCCTCGCCGGGGAGAGGTTCAGGCATCTGCAGCGTTTTGGGGCGCACCTCGGAGCGCGGGTGCGTGTTGGGAGGTCTGGGCGACCGGCTTGTGCGAGGAGGAAGGCTCAGGGTGACGGGCAGCGGGAGACCCCAGGGTGTCCAAGACTGTGACTGTGGGTGCTGAAGCCAAAAGGCTGTTTCCACCTTTCCATGAAGCGAGTAAACCTGCTGCTTTAACTTATTCCAGAAAGTAGAGTTCTGAAGTTGAGACCATAGGGCCTTTTGCAGTGAATCACCCAATTTTAACAGGTTTTGAGATCCTCAGAGCCATGAGTCCTTCACAGCTTCATCCGAATGGCGCTTAGAAAGATCGTGATTCACGTGTGAAGCGTAGTTGATGTTTGCAACTCCAAAGCTTTTGGCAGATGGCTGTAACACAAAACCAGCCATGACCACGTGCTGCGCTGCTTCTGAGGTCTCGGCAAACGTTTTGGGGAAGAATGGCAGGAAATCTTTGGAAAACGAAATGAAGGCCTGTGCTTCCCTTGCATTACACTGAAGGCCATTTCAATCCAGAGAATGATGCTAAAGCCATACAGTCTGTTTGCATATCCCCTTATATTTTCAATCTCTTTTGTCTTTTAGAGAACTGTTATCAAGTGATGCAATGAAAGACTACAACAGAGCTCGAGTTTACCTGGATGAGAACTATAAATCACAGGAACATTTTACGGTAAATTGCTTTACTCCATGAGATTAATTTGACATACAGTTGTTTTCCTTCATTGAACTGTTTGGTGTTTTCCTGCCTGGCGTGGGGGTGTGAGCTCTCTCCATCAGGATGAGGAGTGTATCTTCACTAAGGGTGTTTACTTTGCATGACACACACATGCTGATTTCACACGTGCATCCATTTAAAAATGAGTAGAGTGTCAGAATTCACAAAAAGTCTTTTCTGTTGTTTCAAATGATTGTCTAAGAGTTATCTGCTCTAGCAATTAACCTTCGTGGTGGATCAGAATTACCTTCCATTCAAGAAAACGTTTTGCTGTCTGATGCTCTGAGATGGTGCCGGTTGTGGAGCTCGATTAACCGTGAACGGAGATTGGCAAGCATGCAGGATTTTTGTTACGAACTTTTAAAACTGATTTGCAGAATTGCTTGTTTGGGGAGGACTGTGAGGAGAGTCCGTGCACAAATATATGAGCGATATTTTGGTAAATGTAAAAATGGAGCATGTACGCGGCGTCACCTCTGAGACGGAGCTGGAAGTGTGCGTTGTCCCGTTTTGCACGGTTTGGCCTGGCTTGTTTTGCATTGCCAGCTGGACGGTGATGGTCAGCAGCTGTGCAGAGCGATTGCATCCAGGCTCCCCAATGGCCTCCCATGGTTTGGCCGCGTGAGCGAGCTGCCGCCGGCAGCCGCTGAACCAACAGCAGCGGGGACGTAGGCCAGAAAGCACAACAGGCATGCAAGGCTTAAAAAGAAAACAAAAACAAAAACAGACCAAAAAAAACCATATAAATCCCAATATGGTAACATGTAATTTAGGTGAATGAGAACCTGGACAAAATTTTTTAAATAGACTTTTGCTAGGAGTTTTAGTAATACGAAGCGGAGGAGGGTTATCAGAATTTTCTTTCCCTCATCAAAGAGGGGAAAAATTATATTCCTGGCATTACTGAAACTTAGCGAGACAAATCTCGTGACAGGAGTCTTAAGACCGTGTGTTGAAAATGTTTCGGAAGCTCGGCAGGTAGGAAGAATTGAATGTTTTAGTTACAACTTGGAAATGCATCTGCGTGAAACCGCTAGCTGACGGGGACCCTGCGGAGGTCCCGTTGCAGGTCCGTGGTGGATCTGCAGGAACCGCCAGCCTGGGAGGCGAGAAGAGCTGTCGGGGCCCTGGATGACCTGCGGCCCTGCCCTCAGCGCGGGGCTGGACCAGGGGGTCTCCAGAGGTCCCTTCCGACCGAGACTTTTCTGTGATTCTCAGAAAAAGGGGTAATCAGCAGTGATTTGAATTTGGGAAATGCATTCTAGAAGACTAATGCAGCCTATAACAAAATATCACTTAACTTTTAAGAACAGTCATGACCCTTTAGAGTACTGAAGTTGTTATACCCAGCGTGGGGTACGTTTATTTTCAACGTCATTATGTTAGATAAAAATAAAACAGTTATGATAAAAAGAGCTCATTGAGCTCCTCCTTTGGGTTTGGCCAAGGGACCCCGAGCGTGACCTGCTGGTGTTGTGTTCAGAGGGCAGGCCCAGGCTATGCCTGGCTCTTTAAAGCTCTTTAGCTCTTTAAAGGAGCCAGTTTTCCAAAATAGTGGAAAATTATTAATTTAATTGGTTGGAAAGAAGAACTTCAACAGCAGAAAGTGAAGCAAAACTGTAGTTGACTGGATGTCAGTTTACTAGACAGCCAAAAGCTAAAATTCGGTGATCATGAAAAAGGATAAATATTCAATATTGTGGCTCTGCATTTGGAAACTGATAAAATTACATTCATACTGCATGAAATAACAAAATGGAAAGCAGTTAAGCGGTATCTCTGCTTTGAAAGCCCGAGTACAACTGTTTGAGGAGATTTCTGAACCGCTGGTTTTACCTGTGGGGTACCTGCAGATTTCCCCACCTCGAGAGCATTAGAGGACTAGCAGAGATCGTGCCAGTGTAGAGAAGGGACGGGTCCCATGGTCCAGTTTTTAAGAGACTGGTTCAAAGCAGTCTTAGAAATGGAGCATGTGCCATTTATGTCTCTAAAGAGCTGTATTCTAGCAAGTGCATAGCTCAAGAAATAAGGTGTTTTCTTGTCTCAAATATTAGCATAATTTTCTAGGTACTGTATTTTCTTGCAGTATTCAGCAAAGACTTTTTAATTCCCCCTTTCCTATCATTAATATTACCTTGCATGTATTTTTCTTCTCATCCTGTATTTACTGAAGCTAGGCCTTCCTGGAAGAAAAAATTCTGTCGGCATAATCAGTCAATAAAGAAAAAGAGAATGATGGTGCTCTAGGTTTAGAGGTTGTATTGCACAGACTGGAAGAAAACTCCATAGCAGTGCTGCAGCTTGAAGGGTGAAGTGGACCTTGGAAGAGTAACTGATGGAGAAGGAATATAAGTAAGGTGGTAATTTTGTCTCCGTGTTCAGCTGTAATGAGAGCAGCATGTGTTCTGGTATCCAGTTCTTGGGTCTAAATTTTTAAAAGCCAGAAACATCATTCTGTGTCTTTCCTCCCAATCCTTAAGAACTTTTAAGAGCTGCATCACTTGGGTGTGAAGAAGGGAGAAAACAAAGGATGGTGAGAGGTTATCTAATTATGTTTTATAATACCATCATCAGGGGAAAACACTTTGTGCTAGAGGAATATTTTATATATATATTTTTTAATTATTAATTAGTTTGTTTATTTGTAGTAGTAGTGGCTTGGAATCAGAGCCAGAAAAAAAAAAAAAAAAAAAAAAAAAAAAAAGGAGGATGAGTGAGGTGCACCTTCATATTAAGCTGCTTAATCCTTTGACTGAGTCTGCTTATTGGCACTTAACGCTGATGGGTCTCATACGGAGTTCTTAAGGCTGCTGTGTTGAATCCAAGATTCATATAAATGACTTTTCACAAATGTGACTTGAACTGGCAGTACTTCAGCTCCTCTGTTCAACCTCTGAATGCATATATTTTATGCGGTGAATAACTGTTTGAATGGGGATTTCACCACTGTGTTGTGTCCATTTAGGGTAAAGTTTTATTCTTATCTTCAGTGTGGTTTGGAAATACTTGCATGATGTTATGCATCTCCCTGTTTCGCCATTAATTCTATTTCATTACAAAGTCCTTCAACTTCTGTGTGTTTTTCCATCCCTTCTAAGGCATGGATTTGGCAGCGGATGTTATCCCTATAATTATTATATTATTACTTCTCTATATTTGAAATATAAACATTTATCACATACTGTTGTAAAATGCTATTTTCTTTAGAAATGTAAAAGCTCAAGTAGCAGCAGTTTGGTTAACCTTTGCCCCTGCTGCTCTAATATCCCCTTTTCTAGCAGTTTTGGCAGCATTTCTTCTGTGGAGCTTTCCTTGGCTTGGTTCCTGCAAGGCTGAATCTGATTTTGCTGCCCGTAGTTACAGCTTGGCTGTGTTAGGACTGACAATGAGATCTGAGAAAACATTTTCCATGATCCGTCCCTCCAATATGCAGCCTGTCCCTCGCAGGGCAGGGGAAGCGTATTTTGTAAAATAAAAAGCAACGTGTTAACAAAGCGTCTCTTGTGGAGTGATTTGATTGTAAAGACTAATAATTCACTGTATGGTAAGAAACAAAATAGTTCATCGCAGACACAAGCGGTTTAGTACCAGGCATTTTGTCATTTATGGTCATGCACGCCGAATGTAGTAAAACGGGTTGTTTTGGGGGGTCACGATGAGGCTGAAAACTGTGGTTCTGTTCTTTGGTGGTTTTCGGCTAGATGAGAGGATTAAGCTGTAGGCTGGAATTTGTTCAACTTAGAACATGTTCAACAACATACGAGAAGGTCTGTGGGGCTGAAGAGCGGCTGAGAGCCTGAAGGGGTCTGTGAGGTGCCACCAGCCCTCCTGCAGCTCCCGCCGGGTCCTCCAGCTCCAGCGGGATGCTCGCTCCCTGCTGGGAAGGCTGAGAGTGGGAGTCTGGTTCTGGCGGTGAGTTCTGACCTAAGGCTTCAGGGCTGAGCTTTGCAGAGCAGCTTTGCTGGGAGGCAGGCACACGTGTGTGAATGGAGTAAGTCATGTCACACCTCAGACGCAGCTTTATAGAATTTAAAAATGATCTGAAGATTAATCCCCTGGCGGAAGGGTGCTGCGTTAGAGCTGATGCGCACCGGCTCTGGGAAGATGGTAGCGTCGGAGTTAAGTGCTCCCTACGGTTATGGATGAGGTTCACGGGCGACCACCTCTGCACGCGTAAAGATGCTTTCCCAGAAGTTTCAGATTAACTAAACCGGCAGCTCTGGTGTTATTCCCGTTATGACTGGAAATACTGATAGCTGACTGATGTGGACAAAGCTGACTCATGTTAGCCAGAACTGTACAGATATCGAAATAGCTTGCTAATGCTTTTTAAAATTCATCCTTCTGTGAATCTCTCAGATAAGGTCATGATGCTTTTCATGCCTTATAAAATGCAGCCAAGGATGTAGATCTTGGTTTCTGTTAGAGAATATGTGCTAAGTGAAGAGAGAAGACAGTATAAGAAGACTGAAATAGGTAAATGTCTAGGAAGCTGAGAAATTCAATACAATCACTTTATTTGTAAGTATAGCCAATGGACTTCACTATTGGTAAAGCAAGTCATTACATTTGTATTGGTTTTCCCAGCTTCTTCTTAGTGTTTACATTCTCTGGTAATTTTATTGTACTCAGTATATTTCATGTAAGGGCAAAATTGTAAGTCTTGATGCCTCTCTATGTAGAGTTACTCAAAAATAGCTGGGTTTGATGAACTGTTCACCTGCAGATGCTTCTCAAATAGATGAAATTAATTCTGAATAAGATGCTTGTGTTCTGGAATAAGAGCATACATACAGGAGCTGAATAGCAATGACTGTTCCTTCTCTATGGTACACATCATGTCTTGATTTCAACATATTTTCAGGAAATCCATAATTATTTTTATATTAAAAACATCTGGATGTGATCAGTGACAAACTTTTTATTGTAACTGGATTGAGGCTAGTTTTGCTTGGTGCACTATATTTATTGTTTTATGGAATATTCAGTTAAGGCTTTATACTGAACATATGCTTTAATTTTTTCATCGTTAAAGGAAGGCGGAGGAAACCCCTGCAAAGCTCAAAACATACTTTCTCTGAACACCAAGTTTCAGCAGTTTGAGGAAGTCTTTAGCACAGTAAGTCAGATCTCTAGAACCCCCCCGTCCTCCCCAAACCAGACCCCTGCGAGCAGGGAGGTCACAAGCTTGCATTTGTAGGGAATGTGTTAAGAGTCATATGTGGCTGTTGCAATCTTAGCTGATTTTTGGAAGCATGTGCACATAAGATAGACAAATGCTTTGCTTCTCAGTATAGATTTATTAAAAAACAAACAAACATAATCCTCAGTTACATGACTGCTTGTCACCCCCTTCCCAGCCCTTCAAAAATATAGATAACCTTGCAATGAAAAAAATACTGTAGGGTTATACATTGGATATGCTGAACTTTTGGCTTGCTCCTCCTAGTAAGGATATATTGTGTTGTGATTTGTTCATTACATAGCAGATTTTCTTTCAAATTAAAAAATAAATATATTTTTGGAAACTGGAGTTTCTGACATTAGAAGAAGTGATTGAACAACGATTCTATAAATAGAAAAATAGTTTAGTACAGCTATTGTGAATAAATTGAAAGGAAAAAAGATCCTGCTCTCACATTGTGGCCTTCTTCCAACGTTCACGTTTTATTAGGATAATTACTGAAATGAAACTTCCCTTGAATAACCACCCAGGAAATGGCCAAAGGTAGATTATTAATGGAGATGGCTTTTTTTTTTTCCTAACTGAAGTGGAAGAAAACTTGCGTTGAATGCTTTCTGAGGGCCTTGGATGGGGTCTCACGGGTAGCCCAGCTGGTTTGGGCTCCTGAGTGGGTCTGGTCCCCTGCCCCGGGGTTGCTGGGACCGAGATCCTTGCCTCTCATCAGGAACCCAGGGAATCCCATCCATCAGCACGCGCACGGGTCTCCGATAACGCAGGTCTCCGGAAAACACGAGGCTGTAGTAGGTGGCATCTTCAACGCGGCCCAGATCCCGCCTAGGCACGCTGGAGAGGTGAAATGCTGCAGTAACGGAGGGTTTTGGGTAAACGAATATGTGCATTTCAGTGTCCTGATTGTTTTTACGCTCCATAACAGTAGTCTTTTAGATGTAAAATGGCTCCTAAATTGGGCTAGATACAGCGTTGGGCGTCCTCGTGTTGGGTCTAGCAGGGCTTTGACCTCGCGGTTGTCCTCTTCAGTAACCTGAGACGGGGAGGGTCCCAATGGCGAGTAGCCGTCCTGAAAATAAAGACAACAATTTATTTAATAAGTACGTTATTTTACCTTTAAAATTATGTCCTCATTACTTAGGGAATAGTAAAGTTAATTTTTGTTAGATTAATGATATTTGAGTAATATTTTTTGGTTGAGCTGAGTTCGAATAATTGGCCATTAATTGAAAAAGGAAATTGAATTGAATTTATCTTGTACATAAATCCTGTCATAGTTATTAATGGGTCTTGGAAAATATCGGCCTGTTCCCAGAAATGGATGGTTTACACTGATTCGTCTGAGCTTATTAGCTGTGGCAGTTTAGAGTTTTGTTAAATAAAAAAGATGATTTAGGAAGAGGGACATAATTGAATTGAACATAGAGGGAATTCACATGCCTGATTAGTTCTCAGGCCACATTGCCACGAACAAGTTTTGAAGTTTTTATTTTTTGGCGGAAATGCAGATTTCTGCCAGGAGGTGGAGCTGATGTTCCAGTTTGCATTAACACCTATCTCACCGCTTAACATATTTGCAAGCGGACTCGTTTATTAAGAAAGCTCTTGTAGCAGTATTGTTGCTGCACGAACGTGTTGTAAATGCACTTTTAGACAATTAAAAAGTTTGTCCTTCTCAGGAATTTTGATTAAGCAGCATGCAGTTTTCTTGGTTATGGGAAAACCAAGGGAAGGGATCCTGGTGCATCCATCATGCCAGGAATAACCTTCAATTTGCAGCCTATAGAAGCAGCCCTTCTGCTGAGTGGGAGCTTTTGCAGTATTTTTTCTAGCCATACTTGCTTTCTACTGTAGTCTGGGTTTGAATTTTCCTTTGCTCGTTACCCCAGCCTCTGCACACATTCTCCTTTTCTCCCCTTCTCCCTTTATGGGATTTTTTTTAATTTGTATTTCATTTTTAGAATGATATGTTTGAAGGCAACATACAAATAAGTGGAATGAAACTCCATTTCTGTCCAGTCTCAAACCACGGTATCGTGATGAAATAAAACCTCTCGGGTACTGAATGCAAATCTTGGTGCGATTAGGTCTTACAGGTTTTGTTTTCCTCTGCTGGGTTTATTGTTGTGGGGCAGTTTATGGGACTCCGCAGCGCTCCATAAGGCTAATTGCAGGATTTCAAGAGGCTGTAGGAGCAGGATCCTCTTCCCTGTGTGCCGTTGCAAAGATCTCGCCATCTCGGGGCCTCCTTGGTGCTCCTCTGCCAGTGCTTAAGGCAGCATGGGGCTATTTCAGACTCCTTGAAAGCAGTACGTACGCAGGGTACGTGTGTGCCGCGTTGCTGGGTTTCCACTGCGTGCAGCAAGGCGAGAAGAAAGCCGAAGTGGTGTCTAGCAGGGATGCTGTTGCGAAGGACGTGCGGGAGCAGGGTTTCCCGGAGGAGAGGTCGCACCTCCGGAGGTGTCCGGGGAGCCGCGGAGGATGCGCGGTGTCAGCCAGCTCTTCACACTCGACCTTCAGATTAATTCCTATGAGGTGCGTCCAGAAAACCATCTCCTGGAGCGACGCCAGTTTTCCACCTTTGCTATTGAGCGTTGAAGATGAAAGCTGACCCAAGATTAGACAGTCGCATAAATCTCTGCTCGGCTGAGGCTTGTGACGGTGGGGCTGCTGTTTGCCTCCGTTTCCTGCGCCTGATGGTGTTCGTCTCCCGTCGGTTTGTCTCTTCCATCTGTAGCTTGGGTTTGAGGTTTTTATCTGGATGCCATCGACGTCGCTGATGTTACCAAGGGATTTTTGGTGGCGCACACTGCTTTCTTGCTGAAAGCGTGCACAGTCTCCACAAAAGAGGGTCAGCTGGTGCTCAGGAGGCTTCTCCTTTGCAACCCAAAAGGTGTCAAAGTTGTATCTGGACTGCTGTGTTCGACACTACCTGGATTACCCTGTTGCATTTAGTCATGGTGTTAGTGGCTTTTCTGACGTTGCTTTTGCTTTTCCTGTTCAGCGCTGGCTTTACTGCACCTGCAGGTGTGCAGCAAAATCAGAGCAGTAACCTGTTGTGAAGGGTTGGTTGTTCGGTGAGTCGTCAGAGAGAAAAATCCTGCTCTGAAAATCCATAAGCTCCTTTCTAACAAGCGTATATGAAAGCTACCAAATACTACCTCATCGCCAGACTGAATGCATCATTTCTAAGCAAATGTTTCCCTCTACTGACTTTTTAAGAAATGAATTAGTGTCATTTTTTTAAATAAGTAGCAAAGCTTTTAAACAAATTTTATTATGCAAGTTCCTTAGGTGTCTCTGGTTTTTTTGGTGCTCAAACACGTAGAAGTGTGGGCAATGCTTGGAGGCTACCAGAAGACGCCTGGGAAGGCCCTGCCTTGAAGAAAGAGGCAAGTGTCCTCACCGTGAGCCTCTGAAAACCAGCGTAAAATGAAATACTCAGTTTTGTACTGTTGTTTGATATCCAAAAACTAACTGACTTACAGTTTTCAGCTGGTTTTAAGCAGGACCCACAGGCTGGTGATGCATGAGCTCCAATCCATGGACATGCATAGCAGTGCCTTTCGGCTGGCTAGATACGGTAGGAAAAGTGAAATGGAAAAATAAAGATCTGAACGGTATTTATATAGAAGTTTAAGTGGTGCAAAACCACAGGAGACCTCGTGGTGGCAGTGTCCTTCAGCGATTAGATCTGCTTGCTGCCCTTCCAGGAGCACTTGGGGATGGATATTTGATTGCGTTTCCGCAGGTTTTCTAGCAGTCCTTTTCTGCATCCTCTTCATTATAATGCAGTATCTTTCTCTGCTGGAGTCCCCGCTTTCCTGAGCGGTCTTGATGAAAATACGCAGTTGTTTGGGAGTTTTTTGAAACCTCCGTCAAAGTTTCACCTTTTCATTAGCTTTTATTTTTTGTTAATTGAAAAATGAGTTCAAAAATGAGTTGGTGAATGCAGAAGTTAATCCCACTGCTTCTGACAAAATCGTGGAAAAAACCTGTTGTGTGAGTATTGCCATTTTAGAGACATGGACCTGTATTTACAACAACCTGAAATGAAATCCCCCACCTAATTTCTCTGGGAACTAGAACAGCGCTGGGGTAATCACTCCCACTCCGCTCCGGGTGGAGATGGAGCCTGCAAGGCATCGCCACTGTGCTGCCGTCCTCCGCGCTGGCCATCTGTTTTTCTGTGCATTTTTTTAAACAAATCAATAAGGTGTCTATTCTTGCTGCTCTCGTTGTGAGGAATTTCATGGTTTATCTTTCTCTCCTATTTTCTGACACATCTGTATGCTTGGAGGAGGAATAATTACAAAACAGTTTGCAGATTAGTAGCCCACTAACATGGTCTTTGGTCAGTTTTTGTTGCTCACAAATGTGAGTGCCAAGAAAATTAGTTAATGTACATGCATAGCAGCTCTTTTATATGTAGAATCATTGTGCTGTCGTTTGTGTTAGCTATGGATTTATAATTTATATGGATTTATATTTTCTGTGGGCTGTGGATTTTAGACTCAGAATTTCATACTACAGTTCTTTAGGCAATGGACTGTACATGTTTTGAAAAAAGTGGGATTATTTGTAAATAATAATTAAACTTTTCATAGAAAGCCATACATCCAAAAATAGCTGCAATCTTTGACATTAAATTGCAGACCATAATATCTGAGAACAAGGGAAAATCAACAATTTCTAAGCTTTAGAAAAGTTGGAGTTTCTCTAATTGTTTTCATCCTGACCTTTCAACAGCAACAAAACCTTTTTTGTTGTTTTTTAAACTACAGCTATCACGTAACGTAAACCATGCTGTGGTTATTGCTTCCCTGGGCAGTACGTTCGAGGCATGTGACTGACGTGTGCCACTGAGCTTTGCATTCATCAGTACGGGCGTTTCGGTTAAGTTTTCTTGAAAGTTGGTCATTTGAAATTAGCCGTCCAGCCTGTGGATGTGGGGTTGCTCTAAAACTGTCTTCCTGGGAGTTGCATCAGGAAAGCCTGACAGAAGTCTCCTAGAGAAATCTGTATTTAGTTACAGCAGCCGGTAATGATAAGTTCCATTAGAGATGCTGGACGGCACTTCAATCCAGATGTTCAGCAATTAATGCAGTGTTTAGTAGCACACTGAAAACAGAAGCAGTTTTTTGGAAGAATTAGTTGAGCTGGGAGTCTGCCTTGTGCCGTGACTGCGGGATGCTAGGTCTGCAGCACAGAAAAATCCTTAAATGCGCAGAAACCCAGGTGTGGCAGTGGAGAACGTGTTATTGGCTGGAGAGTCCCGTCTCCGCTTACGAGCTGGTGCTTGGAGAGTGAGCGATCAAGGAAAATAGGTTTAATATCAGTTTAGGAACATGTATGGTTTTTGTTTGCATCTGCCTTGTTGAATATTTAATTACTGTGTGTTTTTAAAGTAATTTGTCCAGAGACTTATAAAAAGTTATTGATTGGCTCAACGCATACGTCAAACTAGGAAACGTTCTCGATCGTTGCATTCATTTGACGACTCGGCTCTGGACAGCTCCGTGATGCTGTGGAGATGCTGCTGAGGCTTTCGCTCCAAGTCCTTTGCAGCGTAGTAGTTGCTCCCTACTCTTTGTATGACGATTCTCAATTTTTACTTGACTTTTTCCATTTATTATAGTACATAACACCTAGAATTATTCTCTTTTAATCCTGTATCTTGAAGAGGGAATATAAACCAGTTAAACTGATATATCAATCTGTTGCATGGAAATGATGCAAATTAGAGTTTTGAGGAGAAAGGATGGCTAGTAGGGGATTTTCGTTTATTGTGAATAGGATGGAAGTCTAGCATTGAAGGGGGGCTGGTGTCTGGGGGGAGCGGGGGGCTCTACTTTTAGTACAGCTTCTTTGAAACCTGAGAGCATGGCAGATCTCCTTGGGGTGAAGGGAAGAAGCCTCCTCACCGGAGGAGCCAAGAAGAGGCTCTGCAGAGGAAAGGCTCTGCTGGTGAAGACGCGAGGCGGGCAGCGCTGGTGGTTGCCGGGTCCATCCCGCCTCCCCGAGCTCGTGAGTGGGAGACTCAGGTAGTGGCACCTTCCTGACGGTGCTCTGTCCACCACGAGTGGACGCGAGCGTGTGGGGTGGCCGTGGTGCTGGAGAGCAGAATTGCGACCATCAGTGGTGGCACTCTGCTAGTTTTGGGTCCGTGATCGGCGTTAAGGACGCAGGAAAGCTGAACCTGCCGGATCTCCCCAGCCAGCGGTGAGGGAGGAGGAGGTTTCCCGAGAGGTGGGAATGGAAGCGGCCTGCTCCTTGGTACCCGTCGTCAGCAGCTCCTCCATGCGTAGCCCGTGGCCAAGGATTAATAACTCCTCACGTTGGTGATTTGTGGGCAGCTGTTCGCCCTGAGTGTTTTAGTGCACAACTGCCCTCTGCACATCTGGCGAACGTATGTGGGTAGACACTTCAGCGCTATAAAATATCTTAGTTGGGCTGTTTCCTAGGACCGCGAAGCCGTTGCTCAGCCGCCACCCTGACGTCCCAACCGTGGCCATCGCGGGGCAGGAGGCGGCGGAGGGTCCTTCTGTCCATGGATGGATGGATGGATGCTCGTGCTGCCGAGCCGGAGGCACCGGAGGACTGAGCCCGGGCAGACCGACCGTGGACAGCCCTTGCGCTCCCACCGCTCCGCTCCCGCGGAGCAAACCAAGGGTTTGCTGCCCTTAGGGCCTTCGAGGAGCCTTTGCATAAAGGTTCATGGAGAGCCGAGGAAGACCCTCAATGTTTAAGGGAGGAACAAGAATAATAGTAAAAAAATGGTCTTTTCCTCTGAAATGCACTGACAATCAGGCACAAATGACAAGTGTTTTAATTTGAATTTTTTCCAAAGTCTTACACAGTCCCACGTGCCTCTCCTTTAGAAATTTGGCAGAATTTCTGGCATATTTGCCAGGTTTTGATTTTTGTCTTTCCGTAGCATAAATTTCAATATTAGAGTGTTTAGCAAACAGATATCTCAGTGCCTGTACGCAGCAGGGTTAAGGGCAGCACCACTCATAAATAGCTCTAGCATAGCAACGATTTTATTAACAGCTCCTTTCAAGTAATGCATGTGAGGAATTTTGTTTTTGTGAACGAAATGTTTGATTTGGAACAGCTTTGGGTTTCAGGAAAAGATGTTAGATTGGAAGATGTGAAAATAATTGCTTGGGAAATAATGAAATGCTGTTTAAGGAACTTGCTAATGTGTTTGCCTGAGGCATTGAATTAATTCTTAAATAAGAGTAGCATGGCTTTCTAGAAAAATAATGGGTATGCTATTTACTGATATAAACTAATGGGTTTATTAGTGTTTGAAATAATGTTATAATGAAGTATTCATAGCCGAAAAGAAAGCAATACGTGAAGCTGTTCGCTCCCCTTTTACTAATATCATGTGGCAGCCTGGTTTCACTGCGTAGCTTGCCTTTTAACAGGTTTTACATTTCAAAAAACACTTAGACATGCATCTAATCATTCTGCAATTAAAAACAAATGGGTAGAAGAAAAAGCTTTTTGTTATATTATGCTTTTTGATATACTACTTGAGATGATTAATCGTCATCTCAGAATATTACTATTGATCTGAAAAGATGCAAAGCAGCCCAATTTCTAGGGGAAAAAAGATTTAAAACCTTGATAAAACTGCACAAGTCTCAGCGAAGTCCAGCTGGGCAGAAACACGCACTCTGCAGCTGGAGGCCGAATAGATTTAGGCAGCAGAGTAATTCCACGTGTGAGAAAAGAGAGTAAACGAAGCCTGACGTTGACAGAGAGAGAACCACATCTCCTTCCATGAACCCATCCTGATGATGATGGTAAGTTCAAGCCAAGCGTCATACTGTGTTTTTAAAGAAAAACTAACTTTTTGCAATTTTGATGCTAGCATTAAAGTGCCACCAAGACATACTTACTACTCTGTTAAATTTCGTAGCGTTTGCAGCGTACAGACCCAAACTAGAACCCTTTGACACTGAGGAAGTGTTTCCACTTAGTTTTAGAGGGCTTTCCAAGTGTCTATTGATCAGTGTTCTCTAACAGCACAGAAATAATGTGTCTAATTTAACTGGCCACATGGAGGAGTATAGAAAAAACATTAGTTATCCCTTGAAAGGCTTGGAACGTCAATAGGAGGACATAACATTAATGACTTTCCTATACACGAGCTTCAAAAATGGCTAAATGAGGAAGAAATTACAAATTTATTTTCCTATAATTTCAGCAGTTGTCTTGTTTTACTGCACCAGTAAAGCATTAAGCAATGAGATGTCACACACGGAGTATTTTCCTGATAATTTGTCTGACATGCAAAGCGTATAAAACCAAAGAGAAAAAGATGGAAATGTGGGTTTTATTCATTTTGACAAATTTAGTGATTTTTGCTGGTGAAGTTTGGCGAAGACTCTGCTGCTTCTGTCCGAACAGTTTCAACCATTGCCGTTCTCCGAGTGGCTCACTGTATCTGCAACCTCCTTGTTGTCTCAAGTCTGCCCTGAGCTCGGATTGCGAATTTTGTGGTAATTTATTGACATAAAGGTACAGCAGAGATGATTTAGATCTCAAATTCCTTTCATTTTTCAAATAAATTGGTTAAATACCAGGTCTCCAGAGGGGAGTGGTGGAAGTCCCAGTTGGGAAGAGATCTCTTGTTACCAGTCCCCTTTTTTATGCAGTGTTGAAGGGTGGAGGAGGGTGTTTTCTCTTGGCTTCATTTTATCCTCCTTTTTCAGATGCACAAAGATTTCACAGGGGGAAGTATTACAAAATCTGAGTTCTGAATGAACTGAAATGCCACTGAGGTTCATTTTGGAGCTGCCCGGTGTTGCCCCAGAATACCGGTGCTTTGCAGACGAGGACTTCTGGTGCGGGATTCCCCTCCTGGCAAGGGAGAGCTGGTGCTAGGGGCTCAATGCCCTTGGTCAGAGTAGGTTTGCCTAGAGCATTTGGAAGTCCATTTGCAACTGATAAACCTTTTCGTTCTTGCAGTCCTCAGTAGTCGAACTGGTTGTTTCTTTTCTTAGGATTCATGGAGAAGCAATATCATATTGTTTTAAGAAGGTTCCCCAGCCACTTCAGTAGAATTCATCATATGAGGGTTATGAAACATCCATTGTTTTCCTTTCCTTAAGCTGGAAGATAGCTCTCTTAGATCCGCTTCATAATAAGCGTAGAAAAACTTGTGCTATAAGTAGCAATTGGGATCTCATGAAGTGCTTCTTGGGCACAACTTTTGTTGATTAATGGAGGTCATAAAAAATGAAGGCGTTATTTCTTTGTGCCAGTCATTGCAAACCTTTTGCAAGCATATTTGTAACTGCTGTATGGTAAGAAAAATAGTTCAAGTGCTTAAGTTATATGGCTGATAATTCTGGTGGGAAGGAAAGAAGGGTTGCAAAGATCAGATCTGACAGGCATGGGGCATCCGATGCGTTTACACAGGGCTCCTTGGACTGGGGGAGGCTGTGTCACGATATTCGAGCTTTGGCGATTTCTCTCCCATGCAGAAAGAAATTTGGCTAGGCGTCATCAACTTCCGTTCAGCCACTGTACTGTGACTTTTAGGATGTTTAAGATTCATCAGGGTATTTTGTAAACGTGATTTTCAGGCTCAAGATCTGGAGTGCAACAGAGAGGCAAAGAAATAGGGATCGGATAGGAAAGGAGGATAAGAATAGAAGTAAGATTGCTAGCCAGAAAATGTGGCTCTATGGCAGGATTTGAGAAACCATGAGAGATGGCTTCAGCTTCTTCCAAGTAACAAGGGCACTGAAAGAGCAAAACTTTGTATTTGGGTTGCTAAGAAGGAAGTGCATCAAAATATCCAAGAGGGAACGTGTGGCAATAGAAGGATGATGGAAAGTGTAGGTCTGTGATGTACAGTATTAAGCCTCGTCTTTAACATGTTTTTGAAAATGAGAAGATGTGTGGCTCTTCATGCACGCTGGTGATAAGCCAAGCTCTGTATTTTGCCGCAAGTCTCAACTTTGGAGCAGGCAGAGTGGGGGCACGAATTTGGGTGCCCTTAGCGTTAAAAGTTCATAGTTAGAAGTTTGACCATTTTTATTGGGGCAGTTAGAGGATTTAGAGCACAGGAAGAAAATGTGTAAGGAAAAAAACTGTGAATGGAGGGTTAATGTAAAATGACTGAGTGTTGCTAATGTCAGAAACAAAGTGCTCATGATCAGGAAACATGGATTTGAGGGTGGGAGAAGACCAAGTAAATGCTAAATTTAATGTAAATTTTTTTTGTTCAAGAACTTATAGCTAGTTATAAAAATGTCTTATTAATCTCAGGCTCAAAGGGCCACAATTTAGAATATCTTGCCTTTCTGAAAAGGTCTCTGAAAAAGAAGGGATATTCCTGTATTGCTTCTGTTCATTTAATTGGGAAAGCAACTGCAGTTATAAATCCTACATTTAAATATCACCATTGCTTGTAATCTTATCTTACATTCATTTTCTCTTAAAGCTTAAAAAAAAAAAAACCTGTTGGTCTAATGTTGGATATTTTAAAGCACCCTAATACCTGATTAGCTGGTGGGAACGTGGAAACCAGTTGCTTTCACAGAAGAAACCAACCTCCCCAGCTTTGGATCCCGACAAAGATAAATGTCGTTTACAAGGGAGAAAAGATGCCTCTGTGCATCCTCACCTTTTATTTCTCAAGCATGCCCTGGCGGGGTTTTTTTGTTGTTTTTGTTTTGATGCTGGATGGTGTCAGTACACCCAAATCCCCCGCTGAGATACATGTGCACGGATACAAGCGCTATCAGATTATAGGAGCGTCGTCTTCTGACAGTCCCCTTCCCCAAGAAAGCTGCGCGCTGATCCCTTGGTTAATGTGGTACGTGGAAACGGGTAGTACACTGGTGGGGTTTCGGGGGGGGGGGGTTAAGGCATGATGAAAATAAAACGCCCAAATAACATTTACAAAGTATTAAGGTATTCTGGTTATCTAATAGGGTATCTCTTATAACATAAAAATGCTTTTGTAATTGAAAAATAACATTTCCTCCAAATACAGAGGAAAAACATTACTATAATATAGAAATAAAGATTTTTTTTCTTTTTTTCTTTTTTTTAGGGAGAGAGGGGGGAGTGTTAGGTGCCTGTATTTTAGATGTCTTTACTATATTTCCAGTTGACTACTGCAAAACTGAAGTATTTCTGAAGTGCTAATGGCCTGAAAACTGCGATTAGCATTGCTTATCAGTAAGGGAGAGCGAGTTCAGGGTAGGCACGTTACCCTGCGCTCGCTTCCCATGAAAACACGGCGCAGAGCCTTTGAGCGCGATAACCCGTGCTCCCGCGCTATCTGTGCGATTAGATCTGTATCTGCTGCACTTACTGCAGGCGTTTGCCCAAGATACACGCTGGCCCTGGACGCGCGGTAGCCCGCGGAACGAGGAAGACGCCGGAGAGAGGAATCTCCCCCTCTGTTTATCTTCGATAATAGTGGGAGGATAATGTGAGCGCTTGAAGAACTTTGAAGGTGCAGGGGCAAGAAGGGATGGATAATTCTGGGTCCGCTATTTTCCGCGACAGAAAGACATTTTCATTTTACAGTGGCATCTTAGTGACAGGCTGGTAAAACGGTGTATTTTCCTGCTCAGCCAGCATAAAGAATGTTTCTGTCAACGATCATCACTTACTGTTAGGAGTAATGATGATAATGCATTAGCGGGAAAATCGGAAGAGGTGCTATCCAAGGACTACATCTTCAAACCCTACCCAGAGTGATTCACATTTTCCAGTGGTGCCCAGCACCTATCCTCGGTCTTAGCCTTCTCCCAGCTGGGAGGTTTGAATTTGTGTGCTTTTCCTCTTTAGCCCTTTTGCTGGACTTTCCAGGTGGTCCAGGAGAGAGCCGGGATGCTATGGTTAGTCTTGACCACGTCTTAAAGTGCAAGTTCTGTTACCCCCTAACGCTAACGTAGGAGTTGCAAATCTCATTCTTTGACCTCGATCCAAAGTTTTTTTGTAATTGATGCTTTGGTTTCTGGTTGGCAGAGATCAACAAACCAAGAGCGTTTTACTGAGTTACAGAGATTTAATTGAAAAATAGGGTGCTTTTCAGTGAAATCAAAGAAACGCTCTTTCTAAACAGCATCTCAAAACACAGATAAGCATCCATGCACTTGCATCACTTACTGGTCAGCTGCAGTTCTCCACTTTTATCCTTCCAGGCCTTGAATTTGAAGGCAGGCATCTGACCATCGTAACACCAAGTGGGCGTATCGGTAAGACTGCGTGCTTGATCGCTGTGCGCAGCCCCTAAGGCTGAGGTAGTCTCCTTATCCTGACTTTGCAGTGCCTCTGTCACTAAGCCAGGAGCTACTTGGCTCTCAGTAAATGTCATTACATAATGTTGCTCTTTTAATATGACCTTTAGCTCTGCTACATAATTTGGAGAAATAGTCCTGCATTTACTGTTCAGTTAGTATTCTGGAGCGTACCCCGGGAGGATGACTATCATTTGTTACTCTTCCAAGCACAGGACTTCATGAAAGCATTTTTTTAAGAAGTATGAGCTATTAAATAAAATACAAAAAGATTGTGTTACTTTGAGCAGAGCATCCACACAGATTCCTATTTCCTCCTTATCTCTATCTTCTGGGTGTCTAGGACACATCAAGAAGAAGGTGTGAGACATCCCGGAGAACACTTCCGACTTGTAGACGCTTTCCCATTTTGGTATCCACCATGAGTTATGAGTTATCCTTTCAAGGAACCGAATAGTGTGCTAACTGGCACATAAAATATTTTATCTTCCTACACTGACTTCCTGGGGATGGACGTTGATGTTCTGTTAAGAAGTCGCTCCAATGCATGCAGCTTGTCGCTGTTTTTGGATGGCAGCTCCTTGACGATGACGATACTTGGTCCCTCGCTATAGCGTGGTCCAACCCAAAGCAGCAGGCGTGCTCCCGTGCACGGGTGAGCTCGGGGCTTTTCTGCCTGCGGAGCAGAGCTTTGTCACCTGCACGTCCAGGCCACGATCTCCATGTCACCGACTTTTTTGCCATAAAGCTTACAGTTAAGTCTTCTGCATATTTAAAAATACCGCTCCTTTCTTTGTGCCAATACGCTAGTATTTGTGCAGCACCTTGATCACGTTGTCCTGGAGGGACGAATGCTGCGGAGGAAGGGAGCTACGAGGCTCTGAGACGTGCAGAAGGTGCCCACGTAATGACGCGGAAGAGGGAGCCAAATTCTGGCCAGGGCGAAGTTGGCGGTGATGGCGCAGGACGCGGCACATCCCGCTCTCTGGCTCCCGGAGGCAGCACATACGTAAAGCACCGCAGCAAAAGAGATGTCAGGGCGGCGATCCACTGCCTGGGTCCGTAATTCTCCCCGCCTGCCTCCATCAGCCCAACGGCGGCGATCGGATCGATGGAGCCAGGAGCGATGCCTCCCGCGGCGGGAGGTCCTCCCCCGCGGGCTCTTCCCCCTTCGGCCACCAGAACAATATTTTGCAATTTATGGAAAATTAATTATCGATTACGGATGTTGCCTGGTTCGAGGGAGGTAAAAACGAATGGGTGCGTTTACGATGAGGGACGTAATCCGCTTTATGAAACCGATTGTCTTTCTGCTCCGCTCCCTCCCTCCTCCTTCTCCCTCCCTCCTCCTCCTCCCCCTCGCCTGATGCTGGGCAGAAGACAGGCCTGATAAAGTGAGAGCAGCAAGATTGGTTTTCTAAGGGCACCAGGCCCTTCGCGATCCGCTAAATCACGGGCTGTCTGGCTCTGGGGCCGGGCGATGACCTGCTCCCGCGCGGCGGCTCTCGCGGCCCCGGCGGGCCGGCGTGATGTGCGCCCGGCGGCGGCGGGGGCCGCGCTGAAGGTGAAGCTGTCATATCGATCTTTTTAGCGCTAAAATATGAGCCACTTTACTCCGCTCCCCGATGCTGTGATGTGAAAAATAATAACTCGGGTCCAAATTAAAAATATTGATCTCTGGAAGGTGTTGAAAGTAAATAAACACCTTCCGAAGTTTTCGGGTCAGCCGAGAAATGGTATTCAGCAATAAATGTGTCGGCATGTCAGAATCCAGGGTTCTTGATCTGTTTTTCCTTTTGAATTGATTTTTCATTACTTACTTCCTAAAAGTGTTGGAATTTGGTCCTCTACCGTTAAATCCCAGTGTTTGGGCAAATTATTTCTTTGGGGCTTATGAGGTGCTCCTAATCCACTCGCTCATTGATTGATTGATTTTTGACTCAATAAACTTGCATTACCCTTGCTTTATTTAAGGCTTCCATCATAATTTTTTGTACATTTAGGCTTGACTTTTTTATTTCCCTCTAACAGATGAGCTGACATTGGTCTATCAAACATGTGGGAAAACAATTGCCACAAGGTTAATTTTATTGCTAGCTCCATGCATTTTAAGTAGGTGCCAGGTATTTTCCGCTGCGGGCTGATAAATTGCAGCTGAACCGCTAAAGCATAAGGATGAATAGAAGCACTGTAACAACAACAACAACAAAGCCCCTACAAATGCATCGCCTAGCATAAGCATTAAGTGGATCATTTTTGCTTCATTGGCTTAAGTTCATTTTGCATCCGAGCAGCCATAGGCGTGCGATAACGCAGGGAGCTCTTTACCTCTCCCCTGCTCCCGCGCTAGCGTTGCGGAGCCGTGCGTTGTGATAGCCTGGGTGTTTCTGATCGGGGAAACAGTAAAGCAGGGCAACTTGCACCTTAATAAAAGAAAAATACCTTTTTGAGCTAGTCGGTTTATTTTTAGATAGCAAGGCGTTCTTCAGGAWTGGAAATACTGATATTACTATTCTCTGGCAATTCCAAAGCTGCCTTTTAACGTGGTTATAAAATGGCACTGTGCCTGCTCTGCTATTAGCGATGGTGGACGAGGAAGAGTCCTGAGCGGAATGAGAGGAGCTTCTTCCGTGAATATAAAAAGAGAAGCTTGGTCCATGTTAAAAAGCGTGTTAAAAAGCCCCTTAAGCAGTTAGGTCTTCGCTGTACTCAGTGCGTGCTAGTCTTCATCAAGACCGTGCTCACTCCTGCAAATTCCCGTGCGTGTGAGTCTGCGTCTTCAGAGCTCTTGCTAGATCTCCAGACCGCTGCCTGATGCTTCACGTATAGTTAAACTCACATGTTTGTTTGTGTTTAATGCACGGAGACATAATCAATTAAAAGGAGGAAATTAGAGCTCCGTAAATTACTTTATGGGGTTGGTAGCGTTTTAGTCGTCGTCTGGTTTCTGGGTAGCTGCGTCCTATCCATCGGTTTTTGCTTTTCTTTGCTTATGTCTCGTTAACACCCAGAGGCTCCTCGGAAGTAACCAGCAGGTATTTTCAGGTCAAATGCTGTCAAAGTCAGGAGCGTGATTAAAACTCCTGGGGTTCATACTAGTATTTTTGATTGAGGATCTGTTTGTCTAGCTGTTCATCTGGCTTTTGACACAATAAATATGCTACTTAACTCACAGGGTTGTAATGCATGCACATAAATATATATGTATCACCATCTGTTCGGTGAGTACTGACATAAGAAAATTTTTATAGGTTTTGGGTTTTGGATAGACTGTTTTCTTTTGTAATAGCATCATAATTAAAAGTATGCTAGACTGAAAAAAGGGGTTTTTTGGTCTGTCAGAGCATATGTGATACAATCCTTCTAGACTATTTTTTAGAAGTGAGCTTCAATGTGTGGGTCAGTCCCTGGGAAACGTCAGTCAGCGGCTCCCGTGGGTTTTCCTGGCAAGGCGGCAGCCCGGAGCACGGCTGTCCCGGGAAGCGATGGTCACGCGGGGTGAGGAGGGTCCTCAGTTCACCTGGACCAAATCTCCAACAAGGCTCCAGAGATGAGGGGTGAAACCCGGAGCGTGGCCGGGTGCTCCACGTGGAGCTGGGGGCGGGCGGCGCTCGGAGATGCTCTCCCGGCTCCACTGCCGGGAGACTTCCCGGGATCTCGTTGTGCCTGGTGGTGGGCCGGGAACCGGTCTTGCCTTGGGCCCCACGGGAAGCGCGGGGAGGAGGCCGCAGAAGGAGATCTGGGGCTGGGCCGCGCCGGTGACCGCCGAGAGATGCGCGTAGTCGCTGTCCTCCTCCTCGCTGACCCTTCTGCTCCATTCCTGGCCCAGCGCTTGTGGATCTCCTCTGCCGGGCGTTAGAGGCGTGAAAATCCAAGCAAACGGGAGCAGCAGGGGCTAAAAAGAGGATGTTTTTTGAACTCTCGTGCAGACGCAGATTGCTGGTCGTTACCAGCTCACTGGTAGTTATCGTAGAAAAACTGTTGTGTAAAATCTGGTGCGGCATGTTCCACCCGCAGTATGGTTCCTGTGCTTTCAGACCAGTTGTGATTTAACAAGGAAAAAAAAAGTACATTTTTACTAATGTCTTGTAAATGCAGGTTGTAAACTTGGCTTTCTCATATTCATGTGTGCTAAATAGCAAAGATTCTGGCTTTATTTTCAGGGCCACCTGGGAAACTTTTGACTGCCAGGCAACTGATAATCTTATAGTTTGTTCGTAAACAGGCTACTTTACTAATCGGGGAAAAAGAAAAAAGGAAAGGAAGCAGTTCTGTTGGAATGTAAGAGCAAAAAAAGTCAAAATAGTAAAATCACAGGTCCTTTAGCAAATATCTTAAATTTGCTCCTTTAGCAAATATCTTAGAGATGAGCAAGGAGGAACTGATAATGGTCTTAACCCTATCTTCTTCCTTCTTCATAACTCTAGGGTCGTTATTCCGAGCACATATTTGATGGCTGTGTCTACCACAGTAGTGATGTAAGACTTCTTTCCTTTCCGATTTCAAAAGTGTTTCCAAGTGGAAAAAACAGTATTAGGTATTTTCCGACCTCTCGGAAGAGTTCATTACGCCCCACGCTTCAGGAGGAGTCGGTGACGCTGCAGAATAGCTGCTTACCAAAGCTCGGGGGCCATCAAGCCTGGGGGAAGACCAGGACACTGTCGGGAATTTGATGTCCCTTTCAGCACACACATTCTCTCACTCAAACGCTAAAGTCGAGTTTGAAGATGGTGCAAACTCTTCCCTGGCATGGGGATGAGGCAAAACCAACTCATTTGTGTTCTATTGGAAAATTTTGTGTTTCTTCTCCGTTATTTTGTAGAGCAGACTGTGAATGGCTTATGATCCGAGAACTGCAGTGGAATTGCATGATTTTATGATAGATATGTTCTTAACAGGAGTGGGATTTGCCTGAATTTTTTATGCTTAGCCATTGACTGCCGTGGGTCATTGTTTCATCTGCTAACTCACTTCTACCTGCCTCAAAAGTAAGCACAAAGGTAGCGTGCCGGAACGCCTAAGGCTTTTGGCCGGTTTCTTCCTTAGATGAGTAGCCCTGCTGAAACCCGCCCTGGGAGAAGCTTGCATCTAAGTAGTGCCGTCTCTTTCTGAAAGCGGCATCATTGTTTTCCAAAATTTGGTCTGGGAAGTTTGGAGAAGAGCAGCAAGGTTTATTGGAGGTCTAGAAAATATAAGCTGTGAAGGAAGACTGGGAATATTGGTATGGTTAATATACGGGTAACACTTTTCGGGTATGTAAAATAGATAAAATGGGAAGGGAATAAGCTTTTCCCCGTATACTCTCAAAAGAGAAAAAAAAAATTGAAAAAGACCCTTAAATTTAAATTGGCAGTTTCCCTGAATAGGTTACACGAGCACCTATTAGGAATGACTTGCATACGGTTGGTCCGGCCTTGGTCGCAGGGTAGGTTTCCCACAGTCTGTTTCCATCTTTTTCCATGGTTTATTCTATTCTGAAAACTCAAGAGTCAGGAGTTCCGCTATGTATTTGGATTTTCCTCTTTAATTTCAAAAATCTTGTATTTCATTGGGGGAAAAGAGAATTTTTGTATTTCATCAATTCAAATTATCTTAACGCATGATACTACCAGTTCGTTGGTTTGAAAAGGCTGTAATAGAAGAACATCAGCAGGTGCTGTAAAGGTATGTCGTTACCTTGATCACCTCCCACTATCCTCTGCAAATTTCTACTGGTTATGATATATAAAAAAAAAAAGTCCATCACAGTTTAGCTACTATAACTAATTGTACTCGGTTTGTCCTTTTAAATTTAAATCAGTTTGGTCCAGAATTTTTTTTTTAATTCAATCACTTGTCACTAGACTTTCTTAAAGAATGAAAAAATATGTAACTGCCATGTTGGCAAAGGTTTGACCAAGCTGTGTTGTGGTTGCACCATATATCAAGGGAAAAGACAAATATGATTGAATGCTGTGTCATAACCCTGCACGTGGGAAACAAATATTCCGTAAGAAATCTATTGGTGAGCAAACTGAAAAATTGTTAAGCGCTTAAAGAGCTTAAAGGCTTGTTAGCATTTTTTGACAGAAAACCACTGAAGCAGTGAACATAAGAAAGAGCAAAAAAAAGGCAGAATGGCTGATTGGGAATTTAGATTTGTTGTCCCGTTCGTTCTGCATCCTTTCTGGGGAAGGGTCCTCGCTGTTCCTGCCGGAGCCGGCCGGCTTGTAGGGAAGCTTCCCCTGATGCCCGTGAGCCCTTCTGCTCTGGTCTGCAAACCCTCGACAGTTGTGCTCAGAGGATTTATCACGTTATCTTTTGTCAAAACCTCAGGGAATTCATGCGTATTTGCAAATACGCAAAGTTGGGTATGAAGATGAGACAACATTAATGATCTATTAATGCACTTTACGTTTCTGCATATCCTTCCATAAGGTTGATAAAAGCTTATTAGAAAAAATGTTATCTGATACTAGTCTTACTATAAAAAGAGAAGCAGTTTTCAAGCAGAACATCATCAGAATAAACTAAATATAAATCAGCATTCAAAAAGGTCATTTTTTTCCCTACTAACCAGTGTTATCTCTAAAAACCTTTATCAAATGAAATTTTAAAAGCAGAATGAACACTTACCTACCTTCGACAGTACAGACACATTTGACAATTCTGCATGGATCTGTTGCAGTAAATTGTACTGGTGCTTTCTTTAATGTTGAAGCACCGGGATCATTGGTAATTAATAAGCTCTGTTAAGCAAACACAGGTCAACGCGCGCGTGATAAATAGAGCTATTGTGCGTGGGGAAACAATTAATTTGTTGTTCCATATGGTCTGGTGTCCGTTAACGTGCCCTGTTAATAATACAGGACAGAAAAGCTGTAATTAAGTGTGCGAAGGTTTTAGATTATGTGCAAAGGAAAATATTCTTATAATCTGCTCAGGCGCTAATTTGAGTTTGGCGATAGGTAGTTTTTTCTCTGGCAGCCAGCGAGGAAGGGTCTCGTGGGCGACGCGTCCGGCGAGGGAGCTGCTGCCGTCCGTGCCCTTCGGAAAGGGGGCCGTTCCCTCTCTTTTCCTATGAATGCAGGGAAATTTGAGAAAAACATTTATTTTAAATCAATCGTATTCAACTATTACGTTAGGTTTTTTCATTATATATGCTATTAATTCTATAATATACGTAGTATTATCTAGTCAGCACTTAGTGCCAAAAAAGAATTTGGAAATGCTTAACAGGTGGAAGTACTTTAATATGTTAGTATACACTAATAAATTTCATTATGTTTTAATATGTTAGTATACACTATGTGTAAAAGTCAACAGCAATAACTGAGGCGCTGTAAGAACAGGGTCACTTCATATTTCCCAATTAAATAATAAAAAAACCTAATGAATTTCTATTTCATAACCTCTTTAATGTTTCTTGGAGAAAGTAACCTCTAACATATACATCCTTATCATACACTATGATATAGTTAGCTTTTTGTGCCTGTCACTAAAACTGAAGTGGAAAATGTAGGAATAAAGCATTGTGTGAAAATACAGGGAAATCTCAAAGTAGTAGTGGCTTCACTGATCTGAGGCACTTTCTGTTCATTTTGTGAAGATGGCAATGTTCAGCTGTATTTTGATTCAGCGTCTATAACTGCTTTATAATTTAAAGTTTTCATAATTATAAGAGCTGAATGCAATTAACTCATAGTAATATTTTGTACGTTTCCAAATTTAAAAATAAAAATAGCTTTTTGAGTACAGTCCCCTGCTGCTGAACGTGGTTCCCTGAGTTTTGAATCTGTTGCTACGTTTTCAGGAGAACACGATTTTTAATTGACGTCAGAGGGAAGTTAGGATGCGATTTGCCCTTTGTCTTGCTGTCATTTCTGGTGTTTCAGGAGCTGGCAAGGAAGTATCAAGCCTACTGTATGTGACTTTCCTTAATCTTCACTGCAAATTCTGTTTGGGCTAAAATTAAGTAATACTTTTATTTAAAGTTTAATTTTTTATTTTAAAGGTTTAGTTGCTTAGTTCTATTTATTCTTTCTTTTTATTTTCTTCCTTGTTGCGAACGGGCTGTGGGTACCCTTTTACATTTCTTCTTTTGGCAATTCGTCTCGGCAGACGTGTGATTTGATAGATTTTATGATGAAATACCTGAGACGCAATAGATATTTTAATTGTTCCGAGGTATGTTTTTCTTCAGAGTCTGGCAATCTGCAGACTGCTTTTTAGAAGCACTGATTGATGAATCCTGCTGTAATTTAAACTAAAAGTTAATAAGACAGGCCTACACAGATCTCATGCAAGTTATTAGACCTGTAAGGCACTTTAATGTATATCATTTATTATTCAAAGAAGTGCATGCCAAAAATGTTTCATGTGCACTAATAAAAATTCAATATCATTATTTCAGAGAACTTCAGGAAATGCGAACGGTCAGTAAGCTGAATTTATGAAAACAAGATTGGGTGGTAGGGATGCTGAGGGACCCCCTTGATGGGAACGCGATGGGGCTCCGCTTTGGGCTGCCGGTGCCTCTCCCGGCAGGAATTTGCTGCTCCTTGCGCTCGCTTTGCAAGAGCAGGTTTTTCACTGTCATTCCATTGTTGGATTAAATCTGTGACATTTGGTGTTTCGCTCTTGACATGCACTCCAAAATACCAAATACCGGTAGTTCCTTCGCTATCCTGCCTGGATTGCCGTGTTTTCCTGCACCCCCGAGTCCTGGAGATGAGCTCAAATAAAGATAATACAGCTAGTCAGGTTTGAAATACAAACCGGATCCTATGGCTGTCTCGTAAAGTTTAAGGTTTTCTCTTATTAAAATCTTCCTCCGCCGTAATGAATGACTGCGGGCTGTCACGGCGGGCCCAGAAAGGCCAGCACGTAGGACGGGCCGAGGTTTCATCTGAGCGCGGCTGAGTTTTATAGATCTATTTATGAGATCCAATCCTGTAATGATGTAATTTTACTTGTCTAATAAATGTGGCTGTACAAGCAGAGGATAGCAAACATTTCCATTGTGACCGAAATCCTTTAAACTGCAGCCGCTTTGATCTCGGGGCTGATGCTATTTAATAAATGCTGGCTATTCTTCCAACAATCACAATTATTTAAAGGGTTTTCAAAAGGGATAGAGCAAATCAAATAAAACAATTACTGTTGTATCTCATTCTGGAGTTAAGTGTATTTTTTATGTGGGCCTTGTTTAGCGTCTCCTCCCAGTTTTCATCCATTATCACAATAATTGAGTTTGTAGCTGGAATTAAATTTATCAAATTGCGTTATCCTCCTCGAAATTGGATAGGCATCCTGGCCGTGGGAGCTAGAAGTTAATCTGCTTTGCTAAAGCCTCCAGTGGCGCGGCGGCAACAGGATTGAGAAGGCTCAAACATTTCCCTGTCACCCTGGACACGATGTAATTTCTCCTCAATCCCTTGTGCAAATAATGACATTTGAATCGAGCATTAACAGGCTTAATTACTTTAAAATTGTCATTTTAATTTACACTGATATAGTATTGATCATACAAGCAGAGATTAAGCTGTTCAGTGGAGCAGATGATGGGGAATTAAACATTAAAGGGTCCTCGTGGGGCTGAGAGGCCGGCCGGAGAGTGCCAGAAGAGGAATGATATTTCTCCGTAATGAACTGGCGGCATGCAGGGACATGAATCTTTGGCCTACTGGAAAAAGGGAAATAATGGGGTTTGGGAAGCATTTGCAGGTTATTCATTCGCTGCCATGCACCAATTCTCCAGTGATTCATCCACCTCACCAACATTTATTTATCTAGCAAATTCAGGAGCTCTGACCTTTTTGCTAAGTACATTTAACATAAGGCTGAGTGAAATATTTCAGGTGCAACTTTTTGCAAATATTAGTTATTGTTTCTTATTTCCGCGCGATGCTAAGCAGAGCCGTTCGCTCTCCCATACGCACTCGCACCCGTTTGCGCCGCTCATCGTGAGCGTATGGACTTCATAAAGAGATCCAAGTGCTGAGGGATTAAATGAGGTCTTCCAACGTCCTTGACCTCATTTAGCGACAGTCTGATTTTCTCCTTTGGTAAACCCAAATTAAAGTTAATTTAAAGCGAGTTGACACAAGCGCGTGTGGAAGATTATGCGGTATCTAATAATAAAAACACAGCAGGTAATAATAAAAACAAGGACTAATCCTTATAAAAACCTATAACCAAAAAATATCGCTGATCTTGTATTCAGTATACTTGAAAACTTCAAGAAATATATGGAATAATTTAAATTTTTTGTATCAGTGTGTTTGATTTGTCCGATTGTTTGAAATGTCGTAAGGAAAGAAGTAGCTTTAGAATTTACTGTTAAAAATGTCAGAATTAAGTATGGATGTTAAACGATACAAAATCAGTGTTGTGGTTTCAGATGTAGCAGGTAGGTTTTTTTGCTTTCTTGAACTAGTAGGCTACTTTTTTCCTATATCCCTTACATTTTAGTTTTTCAGGGAAAACTAAACAGTAGCGTGACAAAATGGGATATATTAGATGAGGGAGGAGAATTTCAGTTACTACAATTAAAATAGAGCATCTCCTTCCCCAAACTGGCATTTTCTCATTTAAGAGCATATAGGGCTGGACACCAATCCGTTGACTTTGGAGTATTCCAAATATATTTGGAATATTCCAAGTATATTTGGAGTATTTACCACGTTCTGTTCTCATGGTAAATACGTAAATTCCCAAGGAAATCCATGGAAGTCTGGATTTATTAGCATGACTCTTCTGCGATGTTGTTCGTATTGCATAAGAAGGGGACTGTCCCGCAGAAGGAATGAAGGTGATGCAACATGAGAGAGTGAATTTTCTAACTACTTATAGTTGTTTGTACTTAAAAAAGGAAAATATTTGGAGGAAAAATATCATCTATTGGTAGATACAAAAAGGCACGGGTTTGGGATTCTGAAGTACGTAACAATGATGCTTGTGTATTTATTTAAAAAAAAAAGCCAAAGCTAAAGAAATGTTTGAGATTTTTAACATATTTCATCAGAAAAGATGTTCTGATTGTTTCTG
The DNA here is from genome assembly GCA_003342895.1 of Casuarius casuarius. NCBI lineage: Eukaryota > Metazoa > Chordata > Aves > Casuariiformes > Casuariidae > Casuarius > Casuarius casuarius. The sequence goes on along the minus strand of PTFA01000061.1, from coordinate 333,634 downwards.
CGTGGGAAGGTTTAGAGTTGGGGTTTTTAATTCCAATTTTGTGCACATCCTTGTTTTCTCTGATTGTTTTGTTGTCCTTTCTGGCTGCTAACGTAGGTCTGTCAGTCTTTATTTATAAATATTATTGGCTTTCAATTAAGACTTTTAAAAAGGCAAATGCTTCCTGGGCTTTTTTACATAGCGAGTTATATTTTCATTTTTCAGTCCTGCTTTGGACCTGAAATCACAGCGTGTGGCTAAAGTGGTCCTTGTTTTCCTTGAAAATATGGAGTAATTACCCTTCCCTCCCTCTTCTTTTTCCGCTCACGCTGTCCGTGTTGGCTCTGAGCATACGCATATGCCCGTCTTCTTGTGCATTTACACCGAGAGCCTCCGAGCGGTGGAGGAGGACGGGTGGATCGGGCTCTTTCCAGTGCAACGGTGCAATTTGGCCTTTCCGCAGCAGGAGGTGCTGGGTGGGCGGCCGGCTCCGAAACGTGATCAAACGGCAGCGCTGCCCCGTTTGTCCGGCTGAGCCGAAGCACGGAGCTGGCTCGTTGCACTCGAAACGTGCAATTAGCAGAGCCCTTCCGGATGCTGGTTCTATCATTTGCCACGTAGCAAGAGATGGATTGCAGCACTGTACCTTTTGGGTTTCATTAATGGGATTGTTTTGTCCGCTTGATTAATACGTTGTCTCGACCCCGGCGCAGTCGGATTATGCCGGGTCGTCTCCTGACTTGTGACGTTCTTGTCTCCATGCACAAACTTCTTGCTGCGGCCCCATGTGAGTTGGTGTCCGATGCGTTGTGTAGCCTTAGGTGAATTTTAGCATACCTCCATTTTTTGAATCCTTCTAATGTTACAGAATGGACTTTTTGCTGTTTGCATGTGCTTTATAAGCTAATTAACTAATTAGCCATCTCTTAAAGCTTAAACAGTGGAGGGTGGAGGGAGGCTGTCTAAGTACAGCTCCTCTGACAAATCAAACATCTGGTATTCGTATAGCTAAAAGTCTTCCAGGTATTTTATTTTCCATACGTAAGAAGCTATGCATGTCAGGAATCCCCAGTTTTGAATTTAAGTAAGTCATAAGACATTAAGGGTTTGTTCTAATTATGGTCTTTTGCGTAATTCAGTTTGTTTCAGAAAATAAGCAAAGCATGGCTGTCGTAGCGCAGTTAGGATTAAAGGGTTTTAGTTTTGTTGTGATGTTTAATAATCCCAAGCTTGCAATCTATCAGCTGGCAGCAGCACTACATCAGTGACATGCCAAAAGCTAAACTGGTTTTGCTGCAATTAAATTACCTGCTGATTTTATTTAAAAGAATATTCCTTATCGTTGAACGTGTATATTTTTAACGTATTTAGGAGTAAAGTTTGCCTGTTGAATCTGCTTCCCTAAGTGGTCCAAAAGAACCAGAAGAGGAGCAGAAGAGGGACCGTCGCCTCGCGAAGTAAAGGTCAGGCTCTGGCTGAAACGCAGCCCCGTGCCACGTGCACGGCTCTCCGAGCAGGACTGCAGACGGACACCTCCTGCAGCATGCATTTTCCAGTCTGCAGAAAACGCAGGGATGCCGACCACTGCGGTTCTGCTCAAATTTTCTTTAGAAGTATTAAGAATTAGCCTTTTAGCGTGTTGCATCTTGGAAAAAGTCCACTGAATTTAGAGCTCTTCCGCCTTGTGTGGCATGGAGCAAGAGGTCTGTGCAATTAGCCCCTTTCATGGTCATAAACATTCCTTTAATCGTAGGAATCTTTCTTAGGTTTCCGCTGATGTTCATACGTTATTGCTCTTTTAGCATCTTCCTCACCATCAGCCGCAGTAAAAGTTTCCCCTCTGTGTTTGGCAGCGTCTGTGTTTTCTTCATGGATCTTTTCTAACATTATATGTGACTTCACAGTTGAATGCACATTTTTCAATGTCTGCACTCAGATGTTTGTAGCTGGTGGTAATAGATCGGTGCTGTACAAACCCTGACTCTCCCCAGCACAGTGAACTAACTTCGTGGGAAAACTGCGTGCTGTTGCTCTGGACAAGCAGCGCCTGTCCTGCCCGCGTCCCCTCGCTTGAGCTGGTGGACCGTCGGCGTCTGGGCTTCGTTCAAGCCAATATGAGATAAAACTACATCAAAAATAAGGTGTTCCGAAGGCAATAAATAAGAGATTCCCAGGTGGTAATACAAAGCAAAGTATTTAGGTCTCTGTCAAGGAATAGCTTCTTATAGACCTCAATATCCTGCAAAAAGAGATTTCAGAGAATGGTGAAACTTGAAATAAATCCTCTCTAGCCAAAATGACCTAGGAATAATAGAACATACAAAAAAATATATTCCTTCCGAAAGGGTGGAAGACTTGCAGATGGGATATCTACACCTTGGCTGGGTCACTAGCACTAAGGGAGGTGGGGGTTTTTCATGGATTTGTCCTCAGCATCATTAAACATAGCTTCATTGCCTGAAGAGCGTGTTGCAAGTTATTCCTGTTGTCGTTTCCAGACAGAAGGGAAATTCCACCTGTAAATAAACTGAGGTAAGAGAACTTAAGGGATATGAAAGCAGAATAAGGGAAAGAGAAGCAGGGAAAGGACCCCTTATGCATGGAGAGCTTCGGTTGCGTGCAGTGCCAAAGCACAGACTGAGCAGTGCGTTCAACTGCGAGTCCCAGATCTCCAGTTAGTGACATGTTTTGCAGTAGTCTGCTGCCCGTGCCAGCATTTAGGAAGGCAAAACAGGATTTCGTGACCAAGAATACAAGTTTCAGCATGTTCTTTTTTTAATTTTTAGCTGCAGAGAAACTTAAAGACAGGAAAATAAATTTGCTTCAGAATCTTTTAATAACATTTTTAGACTTTAGTTCTGGGAGGCAATACACATTATGATTAAAGGCATGTACTTTGGATCTTTCCACACAGGCATCTCTCTGTGTGAAAACTATATATACTGTATATACTATGTAGAGAGAACACACATGTAAAATAAAAATACTTCAAAATTTCTTAGCAGCAAAATATGAATGAAGCATAAACCTCTGTTCCAGGATTAAGATTTAAGTTTCTGCCTACTTGGGTCAATGTTTGAGGTTACTAAAGTGTTTGAATCATTGAACTTTAAGACTGCATTCATCACAGCTTCCTAGACTAATATAAATTTCTTCCCATTAAGTCAATAAGCCTGGTTACATCAGACAGCAGTTCTGTCTAGAAACTAAGATTAATGTCCATCATAAAACTGACATAAATAGACAACTTGTTTGATTTATACAGACTATTTTTATCTTCTCAGTTTAAGAAAAAAATCCAAGTTATTTTATCAATAGACGTTCTCTTTCTTGCTTTTACTACAACGCTCCTTTCAGGCGATGGCTCCCCTTGGATTCAGGTATGAGAGTCCCTAGAAAAAAACATTCAGCTATAGGTGGCTGACAGTAAAACTCACTCTTGGATATTTCCCCTTCTTCGAAAGAATGTGGTTTTTGAGTTTTCTAGGGTCTTTCATTCATGTGTTGCTGTTTTCTGCGGGAAAGTATGTTCCTGTTCTGTTCTCAAATTCAGTTGTAAGAATACAATTTATATTGCAGCAGCAAAGCACGACTCTTGAGCCGTGCCGTAACTCTGGATCAGCTGAACAGATACCTTGGTCTTCTGAGTTGTCGTCCATGATGCGCCCGCTAAGTGCCACGGCGTCCTAACAGCAGTTTCCTTCGAAAGCATTCGCATCACACTGGTCATGCACGCACCCTGAGTTAATTCCAGTGAAAATTACAGTAAAGTTGGGCCTCAGCTGCCAGTTTGGAGGCTTTTAGCTCTAATCTCTCATACTATGTTTAAGCAAATTTCATATGATCGAAAAGCATGTCACGGAGCCGTGAGCTTTGTTTCTACACTCTTCTTTCTGTTCTAGTGGAGCAACTTCACAAAATGTCTTATGATGCTTTGCTTTTCTTGAAATGCCTAAATATCCTGCTTTAAATATACCACGTACTCGAAGTTAGAAAGTGATGGTCGTATGTTGATGATGGCAGCAAGGCTAAACGTAGGATGTGAACAGGGCAGTGGAAACCCTTCAGATTAGTTTTGTCATTGGTCTGATCTGACTTTCCATGGTTTGTCCTGTAGACACTTTCATCTGGTGTTTTTGTCCTGTTTTTGTTTTATTTTACAGAAAAAGTCAGGTTTGGGCATTCAAGTGCTGCCTTTGTAGAAAAAAAGTATAGTAAGCCTTTGAGCATAATTGTATTGTCATTTCTAGCACAATGCCATGAATTCCTTTGAGCCGGTTGAGTAGTTGGGTGTTCATCCGAGGTGTTGATAGGACTGATGAATTACGCATCCCAGCGAGATAAGATTTGGCAACTATATTTCTGACTTTTTTGTTATAGTTAAGTTTCTCCCAAAACTGCGTTGTTCTGCTGTTTGCTGTCTGTGTTACCAACCACCCAGAGGGTGCCAGTGTCTAGTTTTTTCTTGGGTAACTCAGTTTCCTCTGTGGCTTACCAGAATTTAGAAAGAAAAACATTCTTGTCTGACATCAGAGCGATGGAACCTGCACCGAACATAATTCTGTCTATAATGAATTTCATGTAAATGTGCTAAATATTTTCTGAATTGTAATTAAGCAGGGAAAAGCTCCTTTGAAAAGATGATCAGCTCCAAGCAGTGTACTGCATAAATGCAAGTATTTGTACAATTTGAGATGTAGAGATGGCTATTTGGGGCTATATAATTTAAGAAGTAATGATTTTGTCTTTATTCAGACAAGCCCAGCAGTTGCTGCTTTTTGTGTATCGTTTGCTACATATCTTTATGTTGTTGTTCAGAAATGGTCGTGATAATAGAATAATGCTTTTAAGGATGACTCAGTGCATTCGTCTTCCACCTTTGGCTGGTGGTTTGAATCAAATCAGACCAGCCTCGATCGGAGCAGGATGGTTCTGGTCCCACGGCCTGAAAGGATGGCCAAAACCAAGCACCGGGGGTTATGTGCCAAAATCGTTAGACTCGCGCCCATCCTACAGACCGGTTCATGAAATTCGTTCCCCGTAAAGGGACCGTCAAGGATGATCTGTAGCCCAGGAGCAAATGCAAGGAGCGTTACGCTGCATCTGAACCTCCAACCTGTGCACCGCGCCGTGCCGGGAGTTCGTACTGGGGCTCCCAGCAGCTACTTTAATTCTAAAAAATCTTGGTCTAAGCAGAGTAGTTATAGCATACAAAATGTACCACATTATTGAAATTTTAAAAATCGATTAAAGCTTTTCAGTAATTGTCCACAGACGCTGAGTGCTCCAGATGAATGACAGTAGGCAATTTGTAAACTGTTTAGGTTCATTGTTGGCCATCTCTTAGAATTGATTGTGCTTTAATTAACTTATATCTATCATGCATGTAATACGGTTCCCAATAAAAATTACAGAGTTTTAATTGAAATTGAAAAGTTCTGAAAGGGAGGAATATAAATAATACCTATTATATATGCGCATACTCAAACTTACATGCACTTTTTGAAGAGATTTTAATAACAATGCAGGATTTCCACATGATTTAATTATCAAGAGACTTTACTGAGTATTTAGATTAGAAGCGTATAATTTAGTTTATTTCATAATTAGAAGCTTTACATCTTTATATCCTTATTGAATTGTCAATACTATTTAATGAGTTTCAATTTGCAAAAGATAGATACCTTCTGAATAGGTAAATGCAGCCTTATTTTGGAAATAAGACTGCTTGAAGGAAATGCTGAGCATTTTTTAAAATAAGTTATCGCAAAGTATTGCTCCTAAATATGCATGAAGAAATGCTATTTGGTAAATAATTCCAGGAAAACAATTTTATTTTCAGTAATCTGAAGTTTTCATATGTTCAATAAATCAAATATGCTGGATGTATATTTTCAGTTATGCCCTTAATTTAGTTTGCATACATCATGTTGTTTTAGGATTCTCCTAAAATTTCCGTAATTTAATGTACTTCAATTGAATAAATTTATATCAATATATTCTTGCTGCTTGCTTGATATCATTAAACCGTTATGGTATCAATACAGCAACTGGTACAAAGGGTACACGGGCATATGGTGTCTAATCACGTAAATCATGCTGCTGTCCTTGGTTTCAGTGGAATGGAGTCTGTTAGGTGGGAAATCTAGATTCCTAATAATGATTTGAAAACTTGGAATAAGCTGCTTTGTCTCATGCTGCAGCTGCGATGTAGGGACTGAGACGGCGAAGAGTCGTCGTACTGAATCGGGTTGTTCTGCTCAGAACGTCAGCGAAGGAGCGCTTTTAATTTATAGTGCCAACTCGGTATTAACAGCATTCGATAAAAGCTAAAGAAAAGGTTGGGGAGAGATTTTTTCTTTCCTTTACTTTTCTTTTTTTTAAGGTAAAATGTGTTGTATTAAGTCAGGTAAAAGTCATTGGAGATTCTCTTTTTCAAACACGTGGGTGATTCACTGTGTTTGCTGTTCCATATATATGTATAGCGATGCAAAAAAGCACTGAAAAACATACTTTTCTGGTGGTGTTTTCAGAAATTTCCAACCTTTCCTGCACATTACAATGAAGTCTTGGAAGTTGGGCTTGTGAAGGGTGTTAAGAGCAGCGTTGCAGTAAGAGCACCGCACTCGGCGCAGGTGCGGGTACCATTGCCATCGCGCTCTGCGTCACGGAGACCCCGTATTTCTGGCACATGGTTCAGATGCCTGGCACTCGCATTTTCTTGAGTTTCTGATACAACCGCATTGAATGCAAGCCACGATTGCGCAGCTTTCATTTCCAGATGATGGTGTATAACGTAGGTGACGTTTTGATGGCGATGAAGGCGGCTTGCAGAGGCGGTGGCGGGGTGATGACCGCCGTTGGAGCCTGGCCGTGAAAGCACTCCGTAACATCTGAGGTAGCCAAAGGGCTGCAAGGGGCTGCCGACCACGCGGTCTGGACCTCAGCATGGGGTCATCTCCTGAGAACAGCACCGAGCCCCTGGTCCCGCTGGCGGAGGCCGGGCTGGAGCTCCTGCCACCAGCGCGCGGCTGCCTTGGTGCCCGAGCTAGACCGACCAAAAGGGACCGTGGCAAGTCCACGCGTGCTGGGGTCCTGCTCCCAGCTGCAGCACGGACCTGGTCTGGGGGCACCAGGTGGAAACACGGATGCTGGTTTAAGATAGACCATAGCTCCAGGGATACAAGCATCGAAGGTTGCTTCTCGCTGGCTATGGAAAGAAAATCTTAGAACAGGGCTTATGCACAGAGCACTGTTGTGGTAGTTCCCACTGGACCACACGGTATCTTTATCTCACGGGGCATGTAGGCTTTATGCCAAATTCTAGCTTTTTTAATCGTATGACAGATTCAGTGCTGTTACCAGCTGGTTTTCTGGATTTTAGCTGTTTGCCATTACAGCTATTGATTTGCAGCTGCCTCACGCTTCCGAGTGCAAGGTTGTGTAGAAAGACGGCGGCACGGGTACCAGGTCTTTGTACCCAGGCCAGAACCACAAACCCGGTATAGTCTCAGTTATTAATCTTGGCTGCTTAGCCGGCTCCGGTGGTTTGCCGTAGCGTTATGATTTCCCTCCTCATCTCGCGGAGGAACAAGAATCCGGTGATTTCGGTGTCCTCAAGGTTGGTGCCCTTGCGGAGGCTGTTCTCTCCCTCGAACCTGTGTCCCTTTTTTAAGGCTGTCTTGTTACGCCATAGCTCATCTTTGTTATGGTAATTTAAAAATTTAACAGGTTTATTAATCCTGCGGAATTTATTATGGTCAAACATGAGATGTTATGAAGTTGCTATTGTGCAGAGCATTTAGCCTCCCCGTTGGCGTGACTTGTCCTCTGCATTGGCAGACGCAGAAACATTCATTTTGTTTCCTAATTAGGAGAGCTGCAATCAGGAGCCCTGACAGAGTTCAGCTCCTCGGTGTACGGCATGCCAGCTTCCATAGTGCAGGCTTTATAAAATTCTCTTTAATTCAGGAACAGAATATCATTAACTTTGTAAGTGGATGAATACAATGGACAAGCAATTTAATTAACTTCTAACATTGGATGTTGGACAGGAGACAAAATGAAATTATGCACATATTTCTTATGCAGGCAGTCAACCTTGAAAGGGGCTTGATTGTGGCGGGTCAGACAGGGGGACAGCTTTGTCCAATTATTTGATGTTTAGTCCTAGAATATGAAATTTGAAATTTGGTACTTTGTAAATCAATCATCTCTTATTTTGAGGCAGTTACAAAGGTTCTTTGGGATACAAACAACCTCCGGTGACTGTGACATGCTAAATACAACCTTTTACCACATGGCGCTCTTCCTATTTGGAGATGACCTATGTAATACTAAATGAAATGGGCATTAATGCCACCTCATCAAATTGGATTTGCCATCCTGAGTATATTAGGTAAAAAGATACCTATGAAATACTAAATCGATTTAAGTTTTCTGAACTACAATTATTTAGAGTCAAGCGAATGTGGTAGGAGTCACCCAGCTTGCCAGCTTCCTGCAAAATGAAGCTCGTACAGCATTTTATGGTATTTTTCTTCTATTTAAAAGACGGGTATCTCCAGCAGTCTCTCCCATCTGGTGAGGAGCCACCTGGGCAGCAGGAGCACCGAAGCAGAGATGACGTCTCGTGTAGCGCAGATAGGAGGGACCGGTCGCCGGTTATGGAAGTGCAGCACGGATGAACCACCTAGCCAGGTGCACAGGCAGCTTCGGGTGAATGCAGAGCATCTCTCCTTCTGCCTCCGGGGCTGGAAGAGCACTCATCTCCCTTAAATTTGCGCCGAGCTCGCCTCTCCTGCGCACAGCTGATTTACTGGCCTGCAGAGTAAATCCAGGCTTTGCCCAGTAGTGAACCACCACTGATCTGTGTGCACAAAAAGCCTGGAAGAAACTGCCATGGGTTTGTGGCCAGGATCATATCACTCCCATTCACAAATCTATCGTGTTTCATTTTAAACCCGGTTAGGATTTTTGCCCTCGCTGCATCCCGCTTCTCCCCTGTTGAGTCAGGGGATGCTCCTGGGAGGATATTCCGCATCCTCAGGCTCTTCAGGGTTATCAGACATAGTCTAAATTAATTTCTGTTTAGTTTAGATCTGTTTTGCCCCTGTGTTAGTGTCACTTAAATGGTTCCTTCCCCGGTGGCTCCTCCTCGTCTGCAGTTCATTTGCAGCCTGCCTTTGTCTTGCTGGATGTGCTGCGAAGCTCCCTTAGTCTCTTCCTACATAGGACCTCATCCTCTCGTCCCCATGGCCTTTTTCAGCGTGGGGCCACCCTTTCACGTGGAGGATCATCCTCGTTCGTACGAGTCCAGATGATGCATCATCCTTGCATTGCACGGTTGCATTAATGCTCTGCTGACTATATGGCAACGTCTCACCTGCTGCATCCCGAGATTGCTTCTGCCTTCCCCATGGCCGTGTCGCGCTGGTGGTTCGTGCGGGGCAGGGCTGGAGTGTGCTGGAATAAGGAATAACCTTCTGCAAGAGGTGAAGCGCTGCTTTGGTCAGCCTTACTGTTGGTTACATTCCTAAAATGACTACAAAAAACAAATACAGAATAGAACATGGAATATAGTTTGCTTCCTAAAAAATAATAAATTCTGCGCTTTTGTGTTCTGTTCTGCAATCTGAGAATCAAGCTCGGTTTTTCTAAGTTCATGAATCGTTGCCGACATCCATCGGATAAATCTGCTCTTCAGGCTCTTTGTACCGTTTTGGAGCTCGGTTTAGCGAGGCCTCGTAACTGCTTGGGAATTTTTTTGGCTCTGCATGAGGTCTGACACTGAAATCACCGTTAGATGTACACAAATAACTACTATTTATTTATTTGCAGTGTTTACAGCTGGAAATTAGATTTTATTTCCCTCTGCTGCCGGAGAGCCGTTGCGTGTTCGGAGCAGCGCAGTCTGCTCCGCTCCGGCTCGGAAGCCCCCGGCAGAGCTGGTCGCGCGGGTTTTGGCCACGCGCTCGCGTGCGCTTTTTGCAGTCTGGCCATTAAGAAGTTGCAAGGCAGGACGCAGAGCTGGCCCTGCATTCCCTCCTGAGTCCTTCTCCGATAGGAGTATGAAACTAGTGCGATCAATGACCCGGTGAAGGTGCTGCTCCGAGCTCAGGAGCGCGTTCAGCATATGTGCTCTTAACGCGTGAAACCTGCCCTGTTCTGCTGATTCCTTGGCCGGTCAGTGAGCTGTGTTTTAAGGAGAACCACCTCTCTATGATGGTTTTATTGAATTGATTTTAATTAAAACGTTAAATCTCTCCATGAAAGATGCTAGTATCAAAAATGGCATTAAATACTCTTGGCAGTGCAGTAGATTGCATGTGGATTATTTATTTACTTATCAGAGATTTTTATACGTAGTTCAGATTTTCTGTTAATTTGTTCTATTCTCGTTAAATAATCTTGCCCCAAAGAGACTTTTAAAATTGAATATGAGCTTTCCTTTCCTATTTTGATACAGTAAAAAAAATAGAAAGAGATGGCAATAGAGGTGGATCATGTTAGCAGAAGATCATTCATTTTGTTAGTCTCCAGAACAGGAAAATGAGAGCTTATGGGACTTAATTTTTTCCTGAGAATGTGCTGTTGATGCTTGCTGCTAGCAGAGAGACTTTTCTGAGGTATCCCTAAAGATTGGGTTTGCAAACAATGTATTTTTTATGATGGTCTCTTGATTAAGCATCTAAATGAATTTGGATTTAAATATTTCAGAATTTTTAAAACTATTGTGCAATCTGTGACATAGGCAGGCCACAGCCTTTTTAGAAACTTGTAAAGATAGGCCAGTTACTTGCAAAATACCTAAATCTTCATAATGAGTCCAGGAATAAATTGCAGAAGCTATGAAACTCTATATGAAAACTCATGGATCAGTGATTGTTTACTGAATTTACTGCATTTTCATTTGACTGTTACATAAACAGAAATCAGAATCGATTTTTGAATGATTCACATTTTTTAATGGAGAATTTAGTGACCGTTCTTTCTGATAGCTCAGTTATTGCTGGTTTCACAGTTAAAAAAGACTGCACCGGAGAGATAAGGAGGAAGAGAGAATGAGGGAGCAGCGTTGGATGTGCAAAGTGTATCTCGTGCTGCTGCACTGTGGCTCAGCGGGGAAGGTCACGGCATTAAACTGGCTGAGGACAGCTGGACGTGACGCTGCCCGTGCTGGTGCTCCCCGACGTGGGAAGCGTGGAGGGGTCGAGGTTGCGAAGCACTCGGGAGCATCACCGCGCTGCTCAGCTGCAGCAGTGGGGCTGAGAGCATCGGTCTGAAAAATGGGCAGGTCCATAAAATAAATGGTCAAAACCAATATGGAAATTAACCTAGACATGCACAAGTATCTTTGCAGGTACAGGTCTAATTCATTTATATTAAGGAAGTGATTTGGATTCAGGCGGGGCTAGTGCTACATACCCTTTTTTTCTTCTTTTTTCTTTTTTTTCCCTCCCTACCAGCCGTACGTGCAAACTCCTGATATCAGGGGCTTGTACTGTTCTTGCCCCCATTGACTTAGCTGGGAAATGGTTGCTGGAGAAAATGTTAAGATGCTAGCATTTATGCAGACAAGGTGTGATATTACAAGTTACCTCTTTACAACATAAAGTTCATATTGTGATAAGTAACATTGATTTTGATTTTATGACATAAGAGAATCTTTAATACAAGTCCAGCCAGTGGTTTTACTTTTCTCAGTTGAACAGCATTATTTGTTTTAATGAGAGTAGTTGCATGTGTAAGCATATATTATTAATGCAGTCTAGACCAAATTTTCACCATTGCAAAGAGAATTTTTTTTAAGAGTTATGAAATTATGGATATATATTCAGAATGAATCATGTGAATCCTCAGGCAGTATCTGAACTACCTTTAGGTAGTGGCTGAGCCTTCTAAGAGCTAGGAAATACTGCCTAGCTTGGGAGGTCTCAAAGCAGGAGATGGCAGCTTTGTGCAATCCCCCCTGTACTGTGGCTGCCTTTGGACGTTCATGGAGGTGCCGTAGAAATGTCAGTTATCGGAGAGGAAATTGGGGTATTTGAATTGTTTGAAAACCATGCCTGAAACCAGCTGGACGGCTGGTCCGGCTGTGGTTCCTGCTCCCGCAGGTCTGGCCGGTGGCTCTCGCTGCTCAGCTTCTCCACCCAGAAGTTTGCACGTTTAGAGTCAAAAGGATCAGAAGCAAACTGTGACTTTCTGTGGTAGCAGGTACCAAATAAGGGGTTCCTACTCTTAATTGCACTGCCTTTGTCCCCTTGGAGAATCGCCCCGCTGTGCAGGCTGCTGCTTGCAGCCCTTCTGCTCCCGGTGTTTGAAGCATGTCAGGAGCGGTTTCTAAGTTTGTCGTGGAGTATCTGGAGGCCACTCACTTCTGCACTTTTTAAAGGTGCAATTATTCAAATACTGTTGAAATTAAGCTGATAGGCGTGTTTGAGATACGAAGTCGTGAAAGCGCTACGTAATTGTTTGAAACGGCTTGGTCCGTTTGGGTTCCAGTTGTCTGCGTGTCAGGTAGACAAGGCCTGCTCCGCGGGGAGCTCAATAGCGCTTTAATTGTATGTACTTTAGCTGATAAGTCTAATTCAGGAAATGATAAATTGCTGGACACCTAATTTGTTTGCAAATAAAAAGTGATAGATGATTTTATAAGGAGTTGATCTGTGTAACCAGTCTGTTTTTTTCACCTTGAATGAATAATAGGCATTTAGTGTTAATTTAGGTTTGCTGGATCGAGTAGACTATGAACACAGTTGACAAGCATACACTTTAATATCGCTCGTTATTCGTAGTTACTTTGTAGGTCTCTGTTCAGATGTATTAGAGCAGGATCACAGAATGGTTGAGGTTGGAAGGGACCTCTGGAGACCATCTACTCCATCGCGAACCAACCTGCTCTTGCATCATGTCTCGCCTTTATTTCTTGGGAAGTTAAAATTATATCAAAACTAAGTCGTTAGGGCAAACAAAGGACAGAGAAGTCATGAAAGTTCGAGGTAGCCTGTAGCTTGGAGGGTTTCAGAGCCATTCATGTTGCTCAGACGGAATAGGTGTTGACCTGTTGTCCCGTCCCACCGCATGGGCAGGACCTCCGCGTGCTCCAGAGATTCCTGCCCCGTAATTTCCCCGGTGAAGTCTCCTGAACTTCACTGCTGCACAGTTGAACCCAGCCAAGGTGTCCCCGTACCCTGCCCGATAAGAGGGCTTTTATGTACCATCATCTTCCTGCCGGGAGCTGCCGCAATCGCTCATTCGCCCCCTTTCCGCTGGCTGCAACGTGGCAGCTAATAGACTCCGCTTTACTAATGGGAAATTAATTTGCGCTCTTGACGTTCGGGTTTATAAATATGTAAAATATTTTTTTAATTGTTGTTAGCAAAACAGGCAGGTAATCAATAATATCAGACGTGACAAACATACTGTTGACATAGGCTCTAGTCAAGAGGACTGGTAAGAGATAAGGACTTCCTGTCAGCGGTGCCCCACGCTAATTAATATTCAGACGTTGTCATGTTCGATGATAAATGAATTCCTTGAACTATATTGATATAGTAGGTTAAACATTGAAAAAGTTGGGTTGAACTTTGACTTTAAATATTCATTAAAGCTAATTATGGATTTTATGACTACATGAATTACAGTTTCTATGTCATCATTGGCAATTTGTTTTAAATTTATCTAAAGCAATCTTTATATATTAGCTTTATCACATTTAGTGAGGTAATGCAGTAAATGTTTACTCTGTACAGTAATTAAACTTTTATTCAGAGTATTTCCTTTATAGGTTGAATTTCCACAGTTGAAATGACGTGCGTTTTAAAAAAAGCACTTATGCCAATTGGCTGTTAAAAGAATTACTGCTGTTTAAAGCTTTAGTTTTTTGTGGTGAGATTTCCATAGAATCAGAGGAACCGTGTTTTTAATGCTGCCAAATGCGTAATGCAACAGGACCAGCGTGTTCGTGCTGCCATCGCGGGCGGTCCATCCGGATGAGCCTTTTGGCAGGGAATTCCTGCTCCTCGGCAGGCAAGAGCAGAGGGAGCCCTGTCCTGGTGGGACCCCGTCCTTGCTGCCCTCGGCCGCAGGGCATCGTGCCGAGCCGTGCACGTGTCTACAGCAGGCACTGGGTGATGTGCAGGACCCTTCCCACCATGCCACAGCTCCCAGCTCTGCTGGTGGGGCCAAAAGCCTCCGGGCTGGTCCATCCGGAGAGCTGCCCCATGTCTCCATGACCACCCGCAGCTCTGGTGGTCTTCCTCAGCTTTGGGAAACTTCTGGTACTAGTGAATACGAGGCGGTTTTGGTGTAGTTGCAGACCCAAGGGTTAGCTTGGTGGACAGACCTTGGTTCAGATCTGTCTGACCTGAGCCTAGCTGAGAGCCGTCCATTCGCCGTCCTGCCCAATGCGTTACCAAAACAGGGTTTTCGTGGCTGGTCCTGTGCGTGAGGACTACTGGGATAGCCACATTCTGCACAGCCCAGTACAGGCATAGCCGAACTGGAAAAATAAGATAGCAAAGCATAACACCATTTCTTAGGTGGCATATTATTAAACGTACCCGCTTACAGGTTGCACGAACCTGTGCTAACTGCAAGAGCAGCCAATTCAGATAATCCTTAAAATGGAACAAAGGATGGATTTCCTGCTTTATCTTTGCAGTTTTTAAAAGTTGAACTGTTTGGGGCCTTTTATTATTTGTGTTTCTCTATGAAATTACTTAGCTCCTGCATGCGCTACTGCTGCTGTATGCACTAGTACTTCTTCTGCAAAGAATATTAAACATATAAGTAACAAAATAAAGCATGTCTGGATTTCAGATTAATACTGTTTAACTTTATTGTCAACACACCCTCTCATTTCACGAGAATTAATTGGAATTAACGCAGTCTCCTCAAGGAAAGGATCTAGGCATTGGGCCCTGGAAGAAAGTCTTTTTATTTATGTTTCATTGTATTACAGCAGTGGATCATATCTGCACTCCATCATTTTTACAGGTTACCATTTATGTACATAAACGTGATTAAGTCGGTAACAATGCGGAAGATAGTGATAGCCGTAATTTCCATTCCATTAGAGTTTTCCTCCTCTGAATGGTGTGCTTAGAATTACACAGCCAAAGCCTATCTCTAATGGCGGTAGTATCAGTTCCTGAGGCTGTGCCGTGTTAATTAATCCCTATCAGGGATTGTGGTATGCACAATTGCTTGACATTCAACACTACAAATGTAGACTATCAAACCCAACTTGCGCTATATAATTCTTCAAAATTAGTTTGAAAAATGAAGTTAGGGCTGTAAAAAGTGGAGCAGTTTAGCAAATCAGGAGGCCCAGAAGTAAAGTTGTAGCCTGAGCACAAGCAACGGGCTCCTTTTAATAGAGTTACAGCATCTAAATGGAACGGACATTTTAGAGCATCTCGGTTCTTCCTGGTTTAGTCACTAGCTTATAGCTATAAAAGCTTAAGGACTCCTGTCATTAGATCTAAATTTTCACCTGTCTTTAAAATTATTAATATCTGATTGGGACAGATCACTTATTTCTGAATATTTGCTTAATTAGCCTTACATTTCCATCTCAGCTGTGGCAAGGGAAACTCCAATAAGATAAAAGGAGAAGTTCACCCTCTGGGTGGCCAAACAGTAGAGCAGAGGCTCCAAAAGCTGGGGAAACCTCCAGCCTTGAAGGTTTTGGAGCTCACCTGGGCAAGGCCAGAGCACACCGGTTGTCAGCCCTGCTTTGGCCAGGGTTGGACCTGGAATCCCAGAGGTCCCTTCCAGCCTTCGTGATTCTGCGACTCTGGGTTATGAAGAAAAGCGCCCTTAAATGTGGTATTTAGATGATACAGGCAGCCTCAGTTGGCCACATGTTATTGGCCCAGTATTTCCCATTCTGAGATCCCGTTTTCTTTTACTTTTAACTTTGTCAGACTTCAGGCATTTGGGATGTTTTGCAGGTAGTTTCTCAGGCTGAATTTTTGTTGTGAAAGCCATCTTGAGAGCTGAAATAAAACCATATCCTTATATTGAGTGCTTAAAGCACAATATTGTATGACACAGTGCCATCTTTATATATGCCAGATTTTCGCTTGCATGTTGAAGAAAGATATGGACCAGCTGGGGAGAATTCAGATAGAGCAAAGAATGATTCAAGTCTAGAAAGCACAACTTTAAATTACTCTGTTAAGCTGATGATAACTGCTGCTGAAATAAAATAATCATATTTTACTAGATTTTATAGCTGAGAGCTGATCTCGCTATTGATATGTTTTGCCTTTTTGTAATATATATCAGATTCAGATGGCTTAAATTTGATATGCTATAAGCTTTTATTTAAGGTCAGCTCTCTAAATAAATAAAAGCAGGTAATAGCTCAACTGTAGTGTCCTTCCACCCAGACATACTGTACTTCGTAAGCGTTCCCAAAGACTGCACGCATATAAAATGCATTAAAGTTGAGAATGTAAGATGCTTATTCCTAAGATAAAATTCAGTGATACAGAGCATGTTGGGAGATCCATACTCGTCTGCGTGGTATTGCTGGACGTGAAACCAGCCGCGGTCCCTGCAGCGCGGTTGCTCGTGAGGCAGGACACCACGGTTGGGCCCCTTCTAACGTCAAGCTCCAGAGCCCCTATTTTTGCTCAATCTCACTGTAACTTAGTGAGATAGCATTTAAGGTTGAGTTTAGGTTGAGATAGCAGCATTTTATTAATTGCTAATGATATTATATTCAGCTAGAAATTAAATAGCAGGTGTCAGTGTTTTTATTTTGTACCAGAATAATTTTTTTTCTGACAGCGCGTCCTTGCTGCGGGATAGTTAACCTTGAGTCCTCTGCAAGAGTGTCTCCTGCGTTTTCTTATTCGCCTCCTCCGTATTAAAAAAAAGCGAACGAAAAGCCTCAAGCAAGCCGCCTGGGTCACAAGGAAGTGTACTCATCCATTAAACGCGTGACAGTGTTTTCCGTTGGATGGACTAATATGTCAAGGAGATGGGCAGGACCTCGTGTTCGCGCTTTTGACAAATCAGCAAATGTTTAATCTCTAGATGTGCAGCGCCTCATAAATAATGCAGCGCTCGCCGAGCCGAAGCGCTGCTCGGCCGGGAGGGTCCCTCTCGTTATAGGGGTAAAAAGACAAAATGAAACTAAATCATCCTTTTTGTTTAGTGCGTTGGCTCTGTTATGCCTGTCAATACGACTGCGTGGTGGCAGGCTGCTTTTTTCCACCCCTTCCTTTTGCTGCTGTTGAGTGCATTAGGCGTATTTAAAGGCTCATCAAGTTCCCATTCAATATTTGTGTATTTTTTACCTTCCACTATGCAATCTGTCTATACCACATCGTTTTCCTTTATTCTTTTCTAATGTGTAAACTCCCACTCATTAACTGGAAGGAAACAGTGCGTTAGGTAAGTGTGAAGAAGTGAAAACAAGGAGGAGGCTCACGGTCGTTCCAGGTGAAACCTTGGCCAAGCTTCCTTTGACCAAAACGGGGTCGGGGTCTTTCACGGTCCAAGAACCCCAGGTGAGCCTCTTCCAAGGAGGTCCGCTGGGAAGGAACGGTGGTCAGTGGTTCCCCAAAAGCCTGTGAAGAGGGAAAGGCGGTGGTAGGAGAGCGGAGGGATTGGCTGCATTAAGAGAAACTTCATGTTTCGGGATGTGACAGCTCGGGTCAGGCTCCCCGGGGAGGTTGTGGAAGCCTCCTTGGCAGAGGTTTTCCAGTGCGAGCTACAATAATGGTTATCAGGCATGACCTAAATTGGCAGTTTTCAAGCCCTGGGAAGTGTTCTGGTGGAGGATCGGTGCTCTGTTTGGTGCTGACGGGGTTGTCTTTCCCTGCTGCCTTTCATGCGTCCCTGAGAAACAGTCTGGCCAAAAAACACGGGTCAGGGACGTGCTGGGTCCCATCTGGGTGGTCAGGGGTGGCCAGCCCTTTCCAACACGGTGGCCAAGGCGGTGGCCCTGGGCTCTTCAGCTCGGTACCCAGAAGATGGGACATGCGTGGTGATGGTGCGTGGGAAGCTGTGGTCGGCATGGCTGTCTTCATGTCTCAGGGGACCTCAGCGGTGGAGAGAGGGGTCCCAAAGCCCACCGAAGGCTGGCTGCTGTTTTCCACTTAACAGCACAGCCCGTGTCGTGGTCAGTCTGAACGCAGATGGCATCTGAGCTCCTGTCCGCGCTGGGACACCAGTGCTTATTGTGCCCCTAAAGTAAGGGATGTGCTTAAGTGCTGTCCTGAAAAAGGTGTTTTCCTTAATAGTGGACCAAGGGTTGATATCCAGAAGTGTCCAGAAACCAAGAAAGTTAGGAACAGGTGCTTAAAATTTTGCTGGGTATGGGTGGACTTCGGTGTGCTTTCAAAATCGATTTGCTGAGGTGGGAGTTTATACGCTTTTCTGAATGCAGTAGAGATTACCTGTGTATTTAGGTGCTTTACTTAGTCAGGGAGTAATCATTAAAACTATCGCAGGATTCCGTAGGTGGATTGGGTTGATGCTTTGAACGCAAATAAGGAAAATAAGTGCTCAGGACTACGTCTGCAGAAAGAGCTATGATTGTATAACCTTTCTAAATCCAAAGTATGGATACATAAAATCACTCTTAAGACTTGATTTTCAGTAGTAGCTGAAATGATCCGTGTATTTTTGTAGGCACTAAACTGCTTCTGCATATACTTAGAAACACATCAGTCAAAAAGCTTGACGTATATCCCAACATCTGAGCCTCGCCAGATGTTTGCACGTCCTCCGGGTTGGTGCTCTCGCCTACGTCGGTGTCCCGCTGAAGGCCGCCGCGGCGGCTGCTCTCCAGGACGTGGCTGGCAGAGACGGACGTGCCGCGCTGCTCTGCTCTTGCACCTTTTGTCAGGGCGTCTGTTAACAGGGAAGGCTGAACAAGCGCGGACAAATATTCCCAAGACTCCTGTCAGATTTTAAGTGTTATGTCCACTCTGCAGCTGGCAAAGCCGTTTTTCAAAGCTGCTGAAGTCATTCCCGAGACTGCAGCGGAAAACAATTATGGGAATGCTTGCGGCGTTCAGAAGCGTGCTTGTCTGAGTTACTAAATTACTGAATTACTGATTACAGCAATCTTTTTGGAATTTCTAAAGTGCACCTGGTAATTGTGCCCTTACCAAGTTTGGTAGACTTTTAACGGTCTTCTTTATAACTGCTTATGAAACTTTAAGAAAACAATGAAGGAAATGTATCATTCTTACAGATTTACTAAAATACAAAAATCGATATTTATTAGTATGTAATTTCTTCTGGTTTTTTGGTTGGAAAGCATGATTTTTCTTGTTTGTAGTAAGGCAAAGTAGATATTTTTATAATTTGTTATTTTATTGTTGTTTTCTACAGGCTCTAGGAAGTTTTTACTTTCTTCACGAATCCTTGAAAAACATCTACCAATTTGATTTTAAAGGTAAGCAAAAGAATTAAATGTCATTAACTCTTTTTTAAAAAGTGGTATTTTTCAAGGCATTTCCAGGCATTGTATGTCAATCCTGGCTTTCAGTCGTCTTTTCTAATAGTGGTGCCCAACAGATTTTCCAGCGTATGCAAACTTTTGTGTAATGCATGCAAGTCCATCGATGATGGGCTTTACTGCTCTTACCTTCTGTAGACCTCTTAGAAGAAGTCAATGAACCGGCCACAGGTTGAAAACCGGTGCATTAATCATAGGCATGCAGATGGGCCTTTGGATCCATACAGATCCCCAATGATTTCTGAATGTCCACAAGGTTCTTCAGTGTGGATCAGTTACAGAACCAAGACCAGCACAAAACAGCTGAGGTAGATTTATGGCTCAAATTACTTTGGAGCAGAGCAGGTCAGTAGGAAGGTGTCATTGTTTTTAACCAGCATTGATCTGTCAGGTTGGAAGTCTTGCTAAATCTCAGAAGTTTAAAGTGATGCTCGGCTAGGTGCATTAAATATTAGAAATATCATAGACAATTATTGAATGCTTCCTGAAGGTGCATATAGAAAAGATTGTATAAAATTTATGTTATTTCAGTTGAGAACTGTCTGTACACGTAATACAAAAATCCTGTGAGCTTCATTTAGCTTACTGAGCTGAATCACGTTAATACTACATCTAGCATCCCATTAATTTGAGACACTAGAAATGGTGATAACTATGAAGTGAACTAATTGTCTTCATTGTATAGATTCATTATTTTTGTTCTCAGTAGAGACAGATTGTCTCTGCTCATGTAATTGAGGGTAGAGGGTCTTCCTTCCATGAAATATTTGAACAGTAGTTCTGTGTATATTATAATTCAAAATTGAGCCAACCTAAGTCCTTTTGTCATCACTGGTTTTGATGCTGAAGGAAAATTTTGGATATCATAGGCAGTTCACAGTGTATTTTGTTGCCAAGAGCGAGCACTGGAAAACTCAGTAGTGATGTGGGGACTTTTAATTTATTCATTTGCCATGTGAATGGCTTTGTGTATCAGCAATACATGAGCTGTATTCACGATTCACGAGCCGGCAGTTTCATTGCACCGGTGCTGGAGGTCTGCTGCTTCCGCCCCGAGTTCCACCTAAAGCTCCCTCCCGCTGGTCATGGATCAAAGGTGTCTGACTCCAGTGGCAACCGACAGAGCAAGCCGTGTTAGGAGGAGAGGAGTGTTCTGGGTTTATTCATGCTTGATTGGCAGCTTTAAAGAAAAATGCAAGTAATGCAAGTATAAAAAAGGCGAGAAAATGGAAGGAAGAAAACAAGGGGAAATTAATCAGTGCAAAAGAGATAAACAGATACTTGTTCCAGAAAAAACACACCGTAAATATCCAGTGCTTCATTTTGCTCAGCAAAGCTTGTAACATTGTCTTCTAGCAAAGCCACGTGAAGCTGTGAACCAGCTGAATTTCATAAAGATGCTTGGCCCAGTCATCTCTTAGAAGGAAAAACTAAGAAAAATCCGGGGCTGGCAGGTGCCGCACTGAATCAGTGCTGTAAGTCACCCGCTGTTCTCTTAATGTGGGGCAGAATCAGAGTCCCAGTGCGGTGGCTGTAAAAGTACCACCCTGACGGCTCCCATCCTTCAGGTGAGATGTAAAACCCGTCTCTTCTGTCGTGGCTATTGACGTCTTCACAGTGCATTAACCACTTAAAACAGGACAGATCCAAACGGATACACATGTTCTCTGCACAAAAATCATTAAGAAATTTTAGTTCTGCTCAAAAGCAGGCAAAAAATAGATGTTTATATACAATTCAGTATTCCTGTAACATCACTGCGTTCTTTCAAAATTCACTACACAGTTGGATGTGACTGAGTACGGTCTTTGGAGGAAAAGGTTGTCTCTGGTTTTCAGTTTTCTGGCAGAAATACTGAGTTTTAAAATGAGAACAGAAGTCTGCTGGAGCCTCATGCATTATTTTCTACAGCATAGAAGGTGTTGGACTATTTTTACAGTGGACATAGGCCCAAAAGTCAGTTTATAATTTAAACTAGTAAAAAGTCATATGTCCTGAAGAGCCGTCGTCCAACAGAGGGGTTTGCTGAGGTGTTAGGCTGGTTTCAGTCTACAGCTTGGAACAGTGTCACAACTTTGATTTACAGAAGGAATCTTGTTTTCTCTGGGGTGAAATCAGAAATAGCTTAGAAGTATTTTCTCTTGGAGGTACATGAGAAGGCATGCTCCTTTTCTGCCACATTTGCTTCTCAGCAGTCTTGTAAATAAATTATTACTAGGTCATATTTAGCACTGATGTTCAAGCAAGTTGATAGCAAAATGCATCCTTTCTGCCAAGTGCTACCTTTTCTTTAGGTTCTCCCAGTAAAAGCCTTCAGTCCTCACTGTTCTGCCGAACGTTTTCTGCATTTTGAATGACACCGGGATCTTTATGCTGACGCTGTCAAACTTACTGAAGGAGGCACATCCATCCGTGATCTACTTAGAACGATGCCACGTTTGTTTATCAGGATATTTGTTTAGTCTTCCTATGGGAGCCAGATCTCAAAGTGACTGGCACATGAAGCGTGATACTTACTTTTTTTTCCTGAAAATATATTGCTACATTACAGTGTTTCCTCTGATTATAGATGATGCTCTATCTAGGCAGCTTAAACTGACAAGTTTTGGTATTACTTGGAGTTTCAGCAGACACCCAGTAGGACTGGACGGGTCAGGGCTCTTGGCAGTGGTGTTTCTGGAGTTTTTCTCTGATATATGGCTAATCAAAACTCAGTGCAGTTTGGTAGTTCCAGCTTAATCGTAGCCATCAGATGGCTGCCCTGCTGCCTACGGAGGACAAGTTTGGTGAATTTGGTCAGGTTCTCGCCTTCGGAGATGCCTGTACCTTGCCCTAGTCGGGGGGAGGCTGAGAACGAAGTGGATCAAGAAACAGAACCACTTGTTCCTGATCCATCTAGAGCCATAGATGGTTCTTTCAGATTAAAGCTGAAAAGTCTGTGCTTTTTTCTGTCTTTAATGTAACCGTTCCTTAAAGACTTTTCGGAGTGATGTGCTTTACCCCTAAATCTCTTTTACAAGCACAGCATCCTTTCCGCCTTTAAGCTCACACATCAGCCTCGTGTGGATAGCCACAAATGATCTGGGAAAGGCGGCTGCATGGCCCAAGAACAGCGGATACAGGGTTTGAATGCAGTGAGTCCAGTTCATCACCTGCATATCCCCAGAGCAAGATTTTAAACTTTCTTGGTTTGAAAAAGCTGATCAGGGAAGGTGAAGTGGATGGCCTAGTGTCAGTGGAAGCCACTCAGAAATAAGACTGTGTTTTTACTGTAAGGGCTTACAAGCGCCTAAGCAAATGAGATTATTTAGAGTTGACTGAGCTGCATGTACTCACAGAACATTTTGGGAGGAAGTAAGGAACAATAAGACCTATTTTTTCCTGCAGATCGTTTTTTTTTATTTTTCTTTATCATTGTCACTCAACTGATTAAGGAACTCCCAACTGATACTTGTGATTTATGTTACCGGCCTTCTTGGTTGATGAAGGCTGGCATGTAGGTAGCAGGGATGTAGGGCATGAGGTAGCAGGGATGTAGGCAGAGTTAAAAGCTGTTTCCATCCATGTACGTAGAACTTGCTGTGTTGCATCAGTATGATTCCCCTGGTCCATCTCGTCCAGTGCCTCTTACCAAATATGGCAGAGATTCAGCTGAAGATAAGGAAATCCTTTGACAGGCAGGTATGTATCTTAGGAGTGTGTCTGGGTCAGACCTCGAAGCTTAACAGTTGTCCTTTGGAAGGCTCTGTTTAGGTGTGTGTGATTTCTGTTGTAATTCTGAGTATTTTAGTTAAGAACACGCAGTCTTTCTCAGATTCTTGCTCAAGTCTGGCATTCTGGGACAGTAAGTCATCCAGCCCGATAATATGTTAGGCAAAAAAAAAAACCTTCCCCTTTTTATCATGTTTCACATTGCTGTTTTTTAATTTCAGTGACCCCGTTCCTGTACTGGGACATAACAGAGAGAAATTTCCAATTTTCCTGTTCTAGACCACTCAGTATTTTGTTTTCATGTGACATATCCCCTCTTACTCCCACGTCTCTGAAGGAAAACATTCGTTCTCTCTTCATATGAGAACTTTTTTTTCCACATTTCTATTTTTGTCTTGGGGCATCCTAATATTTGAATGACTTGAGTGGGTAACTCGAGGATATCACCTTGTCTTGCAGAGGCAATCGTTAATCAAGAAGAGACTCAGTTTTCTCAAAAAAGGGCTGTCTAGCTCCCACCTTTTTGGAGAGACGTTTGAGAAGGTAGCGATGGGGGAGTTCCAGTTATCTCTAGCCTCCAGCCGGTTAGATTTGGAGCACAGAAAAGAATTGCAGTAGTCGTACAAGAAAGACAGGGACATGCTGGAGCAAGTCCAGTGAAGGGCCATTAAAGTGATTAAAGTATCGGAGCACCTGTCACGTGAGGAGAGGAGGAGCGAGCCGGGACTGCTTAGTCTCAAGGCAGGGAGGCTCGGGGGGAGGCTCCCACCACCGTGTATAAATTCCTGATCGGGGGGTGTGAAGGAGATGGAGCCAGACTCTTCTCGGTGGTGTCCCGTGGCAGGACAAGAGGCAATGGGCACACGTTGAAATACAGGAAATTCCACTTAAACGTAAGAAAACACTTCTTTACTATGAAGGGTGGTTGCACACTGGAGCAGGTTGCCCGGAGAGGTTGTGGAGTCTCCATCCTTGGAGATATTCAACACCCACTGGACACGGTCCTGGAGCAAAACCTGCTCCAGCTGCCCCTGCCTGAGCAGGGCTGGGACCAGAGCATCTCCAGAGATCCCTGATGGCCTCGGCCGTCCTGTGGTTCTGTGTTTGCTGATGACTCTTTCCCACCTTTCTGCAAAGATGAGGTGTCTGTACTTTATTAATAAACTTAACAAAATGTTAGCTCCCTTTAATGCCATTAAACTTAGAGATTTGTTGACCTGTGAGCCCCAAAAGATTGCTTAGATTTTCCTGAGAGTTTGAAAAGGTGATATCGGGCAATTGCACATCCCTCAGTAAAGCCTGACATTGGTGTCCATTCCTAAAATGCTTTCTGCAATAGCTGGACCGTTATTCCTGTGTCATCAGACTCTCCCGGGTGGAAACACAGCTTACTCTGGCAGAGCTTTTTTTTTGCTTTTTTTTCCCCCCCCATCAGGTGAGTCTAGTTTAGATCAGTTCCACAAATGGACTAGGCTGTTCAGCATATCGTCAGCTTTCGCACAGTTTGTATTTTATTAGGAATTCCACCAGCATTACTGGGTCGATTCCAGAGTGAAAAAACCAGCCCCCCAACTGAGACAGCTCTCCCAGCAGAAGACACAAGTGTGGCCCATCCCTAAGTGGGTGGTGATTGTCAGTGCTGCTGATATAAAGCAAAAGGCAAAAAACTGAGATGGTTTTGATGACTGTGTGCTTGTTAGATGTGTGAAAGATGTGATTACTAATGTGTTACAGATGTGCATCAGATGATGTTTAGGTAGGTAGTCCTGAAATCTGAAAAAAGAGATGCTAGGTAACACATACAGATAATCATTGTTCATAAGTAACATATTTTTTACCTTTATATGTTTTGAGTTGATTAGTTTTCCTGTTAATTATCCAGTGTAAATTGCCGGATGCTAGCTGAGGACCAGGTCAGGCATCTCCTGGAACCATGTCAGGATGTTTGAGTGCAAGGGCGTATAGAGACCTGGCTCGTAATTAGAGCTCCTATGCTTTAGGGTGCTCTGAACAGCAAAAATAGTATTTCCCCTAACTGTATAGCATGAGAATATCTGGTATAAAGAGTCATGTTTATACACGTGTCAGTGTTCTCTGTTTTTCCCCCAGAAAACAGTTCACCGCTTGCATATCTATATAAAACACTACTTATTTTGCAGATGCCACTGGTTTTCCAATGAGTACTAAAAGCTGCTTATAATGGTAAAGGTTTGTATGTTAAGCATGTTTTATATCTCTTTCTAGCTAAGAAGTATAAGAAGGTTACTGGGAAAGAAATCTACTCAGACACTTTAGAAAGCACGCCCATGCTGGAAAAAGAGAAGTTTCCGCAGGATTATTTCCCTGAGGTATGTACACTCCGGTGGGGCATTCCCAAATATTAGGTTTCATTGCAGCTTGCTCTGATTTATTTTAGTAGCTACTCTCAGTAATGTAAATTAGGTCAGCATCAAGTCTTGCTTTTTTTGTGTGTGTCAGTTTCTTATAACATGTATTTTAAGTCATTGCATAGATCTACCAAGTTCGAATGGAGCTCTTTGTGTGATAGGAAATCCTTGTGAAGGATGGAGACAGGGATGAAAAGAGTCGTTTGAACATTTAAAATCAAAGAAATAGCATACAATGCCAATCACAAGTCCGTTTCAGGGAGACTCGCTCCATGATGGGCTGTGACCATTCGTGTGCAGCTGGAGCAGCTCTGCTGCCGTGGTCGCTGTGATGCTGGTTTCTGTTCGGTACGGTTAGACACTACTGCAAGTGTGTAGGGAAAAAGTGGTTTCTTACTGGTGCAAGAATACACGTGGCTTTCAAGCATGCAGATGTTTTCTTCTAACCCTGGCCCTGTCCTCCCGCTTCGTCGTTCTCTAAAGCGCTGGGGAACGCTGCACGGCTGCAGCTGGAGGTGGGCGATGGTCCCGTCGGAGCCAGAAGCACGAGTTGAGCAGATGGAGTGTTATTCTGCCGCGCCTGCAAGTGCAATTGCCCCTGCAAGTGCAGTCTTTGCCTGTAATTCCGTTCTTTGATGTTGACTTTAATTTGCTCATTTTTAAGTTTTGTAATATCTGCAACATGGGCGAGTGTTTAATGATTAGCATTCAGCACAAATCAAGTGAATAAATTTGTTGAATTCTTAGGACATTTGTGGGTCAAGCCTGCACGTTACTACTAATATTAGAACTAAAGAAATTCTAAAAAATAATTTAGAATTGATGTAAATGTTCACACTCAGAGATATAAAAGTAGTACATTTGTGCCCGGAGCAGTATTGCGTAAGTAGCTAAGGGCTGATGGGGTGTAGGTTATCCTTTTCTTTCTTTTCTTGACTTTGAGACTAAATTACTTTTCTTAATGTTCTGTATCTCCCAGCTGGGAAGGAAACTGCCTTTGACATGATTTTTCTAGCTTTTACCTCCTGTGAATAAGCATCTTAAGTACTTTTTTGGAGTTTAGCGTTACCTTGTTTTGAAAGGAGCTTTATGTAGTTGCTCAGATACGTATTTTTCTCCTCCCTCCGCAATAAGCCGTAGCAAGATGGGCGATTGACAGCGTAAGTAGGAGATGAGCAGTGCTGTGGGGTGATGTGATGGCAACGCTGAGAGCCCCGAACAGCAGCGCGAGAGTGCCGTTATCGAGCTCAACGGCGATGGGCCAAATTGCAGATTGGTCATTGTGCCCAGCTTCGTTCCTGGAGCGATAGCGTCCGCAGCGTGTTGCCTTAGGCGGGCAAGATTTTGGGAGCGGGACTGAGTAGGTCCCGGACCTCAGGAGCAGCTCAGTACCTCCGAGGAGCTGGTGCCTCGCGTTGCTCCCGTCCTACAGTCCTGTGCGTTCCCCTGCTCGTTTGGACTGCAGCCTGGCGCACGCCACGCTACTGTGGGTTTTTTCATGTGACTTGAAAAATTAGAAAACAATTGTGATAGTTTTTACACTTTGCTGTTTTTCATTGTACGACTGAAGACCAAGGAGTCTCTCAAGCGTACATAAGCCCAACAAAAAAAATCAGCAGTGGCATAGTTTTGGTTCTAATGAAAGCATATCTGTTTTAAAAGCTAAAATTAATTCCGGCTACCAACCTGTTTCCTTCCTAGCCGAATGTTGGTGGTAATGATTTAATTAGAAGACCACAAAATAATGAGTATTTTGAGAATTTTAGTTGACACAGGATGCACGAGCCACGATTTGGCCCAAACGTTAAGTTCACCTGCACTTGTGTGTTTTAGCCAGACTTCGCATGTTACATGGAGAGTGTTTTTTGTGTGAGAAATGGTTTAAGACTGATTTCTTTTCTTTTTATTACTGCCGCTTAAGGATGATCTAAAAGTAATTACAATGATTGAGGCATAATGCAATTCAAAATAATTACAGCCCACTGCATATAAAACTAACAAAACTTTCTGCCTTGATTTATGGGTCCTCTTGGCTAGGCGTAGGACTCAAATGATGCCTCTGGGAGCAACACTCCAGATAATGTTAGGCCATTTAAAAAAAGCAGATTTGTGTAGTCTATCAGGCCTGAGTAATTTTTTTTTCCCATAGTGAGAAATTGGTTGTTATCATAGATCACAGATACCGCTCAAAGCTCTTATGAAAGATGAATTAATTTCACTAATGCTTTAATGCAAACCTTTCATGGAGAAGGCTGTATG
The DNA here is from genome assembly GCA_003342895.1 of Casuarius casuarius. NCBI lineage: Eukaryota > Metazoa > Chordata > Aves > Casuariiformes > Casuariidae > Casuarius > Casuarius casuarius. Next base: position 305,809 of record PTFA01000061.1, on the reverse strand, counting down.
GTGATAACCTTACTGCGGTCTCTCCTTTCTCAATGATGATTTATGTTGTCTTTTAGTAGATGAAACTGCCTGTATTCACAATCCATCTGCTGGCTAAAGGAATCCTATTAACAGAGGATCTCAGAAGAGACTTAATATTGTAAGGTGAAAGATGTGGTATCCCCTTTCTGGGACATGAAGTTGGAATTTTTTTTCCTATCCTAAACTTCAGATACCTCTCCGAGAGAGCACAAATGATGTGTATCGTCTCTACCTGGTTTTATGCTGGTTCACAGATGGTGGATCAGCTGGTGAATATCTGCTGAAGTCAAAATCAAGATTGCTGCTTTGAAATCTGCGATGAGAAACAATTTTCTCTATCCTTCTTTCCAGGCAATAGTTCCGTAAATTCTGTTTCCAAAATTTTCATCTTTCTATAAAGTGATATAGTATAGTATTTAGGAATGTTAAAGTACATCAGCGACCCAAAATATGAACAGTCTTATTCAACAGCAGTATACATCTAGATTGAAGGACCACATTTTATATGTAAGCTATTAAACAGTGACTCATCTCCTGGGCTGTATTAGGTCCAAATCCTACTAACTTTTGCACTCTTGATGTTAAATAAGGGATTATTCATTGAAGTTAAAGGAATTATTTGTTTTCAAGCTATGAATATTTACAGGCGGGCAGGACACATACAAATGACACAATAAAATGAAAGTCATTTAATCATATATAGGCATAGGTGTCCTTGCTTTATTAAACGTAGATTTGGTACCAAGAGTCAGATCTCCAGCATGAACTAAACCTCCTCCCTGTTCTCCTGGCTTTTACTAGAGATACTGTCTTTTGATTAGGCCAAACCCATCCGATTTCCATCTTCCACTGTTGCTTGTGCAAACTACTTTAAATCATGTGCTCCAATAATAATGCAGTTATGCTGTATAGATAACGCATGGTCTTGGTGATCCTGTGTATGACGCTGTCACAGCATCACCATACTACTGTAACCTCACTAGTGTAGGTCTTCTTATTCTTACTATCTATAATGACCATTTTATAAAATAATTTTAATGACCTGTTTCATTTCACGTAAAATGTTCTGAGAATGTGCTACAGAATTACTATCATATTTTGGTCTGGGGTCTCAAATTTAGGTCCATTGTTCGTATTCCCATCAACCCTAAATTCTGCTATTCCAAAGAAAGGAATTCTTACGGTTTTAAAAGCTCTTTGGAGAGTTTGGTGACATATGTGAGGAAAAGGGAAGATGCCTTGTAAAATGGGAGAAATATTGTGTATCTGACTTTGGATATGAAGTGTGAGAACAGGCTCATAGCCTGTGTTGTGCTTTCAAATGCATATTATTTTCAGCTATTTTCGGCAAAGACCTAGACCTGGAGCCTCACACTTCAGCTGCTGGCGGGGTCAGGCCTCTCTGACTGCATCCCTGCTCCTGCGTTCCCCTGTATCCCCCAACCCCTTCCCGGTTGTCTAACACACAAAAAAGGGACCCTCAAACCTTCTGCCAAGGTGACCAAAACGTGGTCACCAAATGTGACCTGGTGCCTTGATTCCACGGGCCTTCTGCCAACTCGAGGCCATAACTGAAAACTTCCCGACAAATAAATACCTGAGCTGATCTTTCATAAGCTGCATTCGTTACTATGCTTCTGTTTTCTAAAATAACTTTTAACAAATGAGTTATGTATTTCTGCTGATTGGTCACTTCACTGGTGACGTGTATATAAGGAAGCTGACAGCAGTAGTGATTTGAACCTTGCACAGTTTTGTGTGAGGAAATAATTGCAGCAAGCGTATCGGTTTTGTCACGTTTCTCATATTTATATTCTCTTACATCATGCACAGATACTTAAAGGTAGTTTTCCAATAGATATATTCTTACTAAATTATTTATGCTGTGTTTTCTGGTAAACAAAGGATAATGAAAGCAGTTTGTCAAAAATCAAATGATCGATTAAATTATTGGTATCACACTATGTAATAGACTTTGCTACTAGATTAACTTCATATTCTTAAGCTCTCACTATGTATTTTTAATAAGTGCCATAGATATTTTCATTTGCAGAGACTTAAATTTATGTAACGACTTTTTAAAATCTATATCAGTAAAAATATGACTGAATAGTGCCGGGGATATGTTTGATATGTTCAAAGACTGAATTAGGCTGGAGTGTTGCCTATACTATGTCATCTTCTGAAATACAGGAAAGCTAGTTATTTTGAAGGGCTAGCTATACTCTTATAGTTTCATAAAGCACAGTAGCATAAATTCTTTAATTCTGCAAACTGATCTAAGGAAAGAAGTCATTTTGGGTAGGAAGTATACTCTACATGTTTTTTATGGAAAGCTGTCATAATATGTGCTCTGTTGCCTGCCTAGTAAAACATGAAGCATAATGTGAGAACACGAAACACAAGTTCCTACACAAGTCTTAGAGAGGAAGTGTTTTTCTTTGCAGTGATGCAGGACTATTAATACTGAAGATTGCTTACCGCATCAATTGTTCTTGCTGTTCGTTATTCGGTTGCTTCGTACACAAGTTTTCCCATCTTCCTCTTTGAACTATGGTGTTCCTTTAGGAAGCTGCAATTACACTGCAGTCATTGCCACTTTGATATGTCTTTCCTTCGTGCCCCTGCTTTGTATGGTTGAATAAACCCGTACTGGGTCACTATTTAATTTGATATGGTTCCTCTCAGTAAAATGATGGAGAAAAGATGAATTAAGGCTCTGTGCGAGTCATTATCAATCATGGTTTGTGTGCATTACTTATTGCTCACAGTGCTTTTTGACATTAGCCCTCTATAACCTCTCTCTTCATGTTAATGTTGTCTGGAGGTCCTTTTACCCGATGTAGCAGGGGTTATTTATGTAGGTGGTGTTTCTAGGGGGCTTTAAAAGGTCAACACGATCTCCCGAGGGACTCTATTCACAAAGAAAAGGCTGGTGCAATGTAACTGCAAGTTTTCAAATTGTGATTTTTTTTTCGTAAGGACTTCTAATAGAGAGGCATCAGAATTTCATACTTACGACAGAGAAAATTTGGCAAAATAGGATCTAATATATACTGCTGTCCTTAAAACCAATATTCTCGGTGTATGCATGAGGAAGCTCTAAACTACTCTTAGAAATTCCTGTATTTGACCTTGTCGTGAAATGTAAACTAGGTTGCAAGTGTCCCTTAGTGGGCGGGTATCAGAGAAGATTCAGGATAAGGCAGCAGAGCCAAGGGTTAGGCACACTCGTTACGGTGGCCAGGAAAGGCGTCGGAGCACGGGCCTGCGGGATGGCAGGTGAGGATTGACAACAGGACTCCTGGTCTCCTATGTTTTGGTTATTCCCCACCACCAGCGGGAGTTCCCTGTCCCAGAAAACCTGCTGCGAGGGATGAGGCGCTGAGAGACCTGGTGCATCGTCGTGTCTGCAGAGCTGTGGTTGAGCTGGCTGCGCGCAGCTTCGCCTGGGAAGGGGTGCCGAGCCGTGTGGGTGAGGACAGGAGGACAGGCCAGCACGGGAGACATGGGGGTGGGTGTCTGCTGCAGACCGCCTGCTCACAAGCAGGTGAAGCCTTCCCCAGACAGCTGGACGGAGCCTCGGGACCAAGGGTGCTGGAACTCGCGGGGGCCATCAGCCACCCCGTTACCTCTTGAAAAGGCAGCACAGCGGAGCGTGAGCCATCTGCAAGACTTCTGGAGTGCGTGGAGGACACTTTCTTGACGCAGGTGGTCAGGGAGACGCTCTGCTGCACCCGTCAGCCATGGACAAGGAAGCCCGGGTCGGGGAGGTTAAGGTCAGCAAAAAGGGCTCAGTGGGGCAGGGACCTAGTGAGAGGGGACACGGACAAAGCCAAGGTGCTCATCGCCTTCCTTGTTCTGGCCTTTACTAGTGAGGTCTGCCCTCCGGCCTCCCGGGCCCTGAACCTGGAGGCAATGACTGAGAGAGGTGCACGGCCCACAGTAAAGGACGGTCAAGCAAAGGTCCGCTTAAGCTAATTGGACATGCACAAGTCCGTGGCAGTAGGCAGGATGCCTCCGAAAGAGCTGAGGGAGCTGGCTCGTGTCATCGTGAAGCCTCTCTCTGTCATCTTTGAAAGGGGGAGGTTCCCAAGGGCTGGAAAAAGATGCATCTCATGGCAAAATGTAGAGTCCCAGATGGCCAACCTCTTAGTTTTGTGGAGGCGATGGAGCAAATCCTCCTGGATGACCAGTTGCGTGGGCAAGGAAAGTGCCGCGATGTTTACGTTGACTCTAGCAGGGCCATCGACGTAGTCTCCCATAGTATCCTTGTAGCCAGGTTGGTGAGATGCGTACTGGGTAAGTGGACTGTAAGGTGGCTGGAAAGTTGGTTGACCGCCACGTTAGAGGGTGGTGATCAGTGGTACAAAGTCCAGCTTGGCACCTGGTTGCTAGTGGTGTTTCTCGGGGGTCTTTACTGGGACCAGTACTATTCAGCATCGTGGTTAACCACCTGGACAGTGGGACGGAGCGTGCTCTCAGCAGCTTTGCATTTGATGGCACCCAGGGGCTGGAGAGATGGAGACCCTTCCCGGTGGTGCACGGCAAAAGGACGAGGCGACAGCTGCAGGTTGCAGCAAGGGAAAATCTGGCTAAATATGAGGCAACACTAAGAGGGTAAACACTGGGAGAGGGGCCCAGACGGGTTGTGGAGTTGCCATCCCTGGAGATACCCAAAACCTGACTGGATGTGGTTGAGCAACCGCATCAGGTTGGCCCCATTTTTATTTTGCATCTTTTCAAATACCTGTTGTGCTGCCAAAGAGGAAAATAGCAAATGGAAAATGACAGCTTGATTTGGAGACATTATCTTGAGCCACATCATAGGCTTGGACTGTTTGATTTTAAATTCTATGTATTACTCTCCAGAAATGAAAAGTTTAATACAATCATTTTTAAGAAAGGAATGACAGTGCCCATTTTTAATTGAGATTAGATTTAAGCCAACTTTGAATGCTTTTAGCGTTCAACTTTTTTCAATGTTTTGTTTTAGATAAAATGTTGACATTTTGCCAAATCTCAAGTTGTAGCAATACTGTCACGATTATCACAGAAACCGCGAATAGAGGAGACCTTACTGGATTATGGGATTTGTAGTTCCTCCATGAAAGCTGCACTATAAGAAGGACTGGGCATATTATCCTTCCAGCCTACTGTTCCCTGGTTAGCCAGAGTGACTTCCAGAACCGCAGAAGATGTTATTTTTAAGTGTTGAAAACAAAAATGAAGTGGATATTTATTCACAGCCAGGACAGGGTGTTCTTTCTCAGTAGAGCGGCAGCTTAAGAAAAATTAAAAATTGGGCTCTCCTAAGCCAAAAATAATATGCATAAAGAGAAATGAATTCACTGCTGAATGTAGTCATCAGCTAGCTTTCAGAGAGTCGTGAACTGCTAGGATTTCCTCCCTAAATGCAACTTTTTTAGACCTAGACAAGTTTACTTGCTTTAGAAAGCCCAAATTCTTAAAAGGTGTGTAGGCACCTGTAAACATCAGCAAACAACAGATGTTAATACCTCTAAATGTGCCTAGGAAATCCAGAGTCTGATAAGGACATTCGGCTGTCCATAGTGCATTACCTGCTATGACGGACAGGTCATTATGTCCACTGTGCCCGTGGTAGGTTTGAAGAAGTTATTGTTGCTTCGGGCTTTAGGGATTCCTGATAACCTCCAAATATATTCTGAAGATACCATAGATTTCAGCAACAGAATAGGTGATGCTCTGCATATTGTCAAACAGATAAGACGCACAAAAACTGCCAATATCTCTTGGATCTGTTGTCCTCCCTCCAGTTGTGACATGGTTGTGGTAGTCACCATTCTTTAGATATTAGTCTAATGTCAGAAATCACTCTCAGTTGTCGGAGACGAGAAAGGAGAGCGAGTATCCAGTCCTTTGTCCCTGAATCCACAGTTCATCAGCGCGGTGCATCTTTCAGGCATCAAGCTTGATACCATTGCCAAGAACTGAATGCACCATCTGCATAACAATACTGTGCATTTAGTGAGTATTTCTGGCCTGATATTACTGCCCGCTGCTTGGTCCAGACAGTCATTAAAAATCTGACTTCCATTCACTTCCAGTCCCTTTGCCTTTCGGAGAAGGAACAGTTGCGACAAGAAATAGGTGCCTTGCTTCAGGCTGACAGCGGGTGCCCATGGAGGCTGGGCCCCAAGGTTTTTATTCACGTTATATTTGCAGGTTCCAAAGATGAAAGGTGGGTGGTTACCAGTTGTGGGTCTTAGCTCATTGTCTTTATCCACTATTTTCAGTTCAGAATGAGAAATCCTTACTGTCCCCTCAGGCAGTGTGGTTTGCTCCTCTCCTTGAGCACTGCCTGATTTGAGGAAAATTATATAAACAGGTAACTTACTTGCCTGAAGTAATTCCAAAGATCTGGGTCCCAAGACATATAATTTATCTTTCTGGCCAGCATGTGAGATATGCACGGTTTTCTCTTTCTTTGCCACGATACTTCAATTATACCTTCATCATTCTCTGATACTCACAAATAAATACGCCTAAGGCAGCACCCCAACTAAAGTCTCTAAAGAGAGCAGAAGAAAACTTCTCTTGAACCTCTGCGGTGGCAGCTTTTCTATCCAAAGGGAGAGGTCATTCAGGGGAATAACTTTTTAATGAAAGCATAGATAGGAGATTTTTCAGTTGGAGGTTCTCGCACCTGGTCTCATCAAAAAAATACCTGTTTCAATCCCATCTCCGTTGATGCAGTCAGCGGCCAGGAATCACCAGATGAATGTGCATAGGGTGGGATGTGAGCTTTACATGTGCTCAGAAGCGAAGTCCATTTACTCTGTATAATCCTTTTGTGTAAAGAAAGTTTTTCTCTTTTTGTCCGTAGGAAATCTTTACATTTGGCTAAACATTTGTTTTGTTAATATTATTGAGGTCATTGAAATCTTCGCAGGTAGCTTTTGAGGTAGCATGTTGAAAACAGACCAAGATGGGCGTCTGTGGAGCTTCTGAAGGGTGTTTGGTAGGTTGAATGTGCTCTCCGTACCAAAATACTCTTGGAACACTTGAACGCAATCATAAGGATGTTTGACGCATAAGGTGTCTCATAAAATAATTATTTTAAAAAATCAACCCCCAATTTTTTTTTCTTGAATTCATTATTAATTAATGTCAGAAATAGTAATGCATTCTGTTTACTTTGGCCTTCCTCTTGGGTCATCAAGAGTATTCAACAATACAACTAGATGCTTCAGAATAATGCAGAATAAAAAAGTGTCGAGCCAGAGATCCCCAGTGCAGGGCAAGTTGACCGTAGGACCTTGACAGCAGTAAGAGAAAACCAAAAGTTCCCTCTTGCAAATGTCCTGCACGGATATTGAAAGCTAACTGTAAGGAGAGACATAAATCAAGAACGGAGAACAGAAGAAAGTCATTCATTGTGTCCATTCACATTATCAAATATAAATTTCAATTGGCTGGATAAAGCGCTGTGTTAGTCACTGCTCTTGGGCTGAGAGGACACCTCCTCGTGTTGCCTATTGCCGTAGCAATGCAGAGCTGACAGGCGTGGGGCAGGAGAAAGCCTCCGACGCTGGATGAGCGCGGCTGGGTTCCCAGGTACGTGGCTGAGCCACCACCTTCCCTGCAGCTCACGTCGTAAAATCCGGATCTCGCGCTCTGCGGAGGCAGGTCCCACGAGTTGCAGAAAGGTCGTTCCAGAATTACCACCCATGGTAACAAATACTGGAAACAAGCTTTGGTAGACCAGTCTTGAGCAGCATTTCACAAAACTTGCAGTACATAAATGTACATAAAGATACACTGGCAAATTTTGTAGACAGTTTTTTACTTAATTTTGTAGCATGTAGGTAACTTTTTTTTTTCTAGGAAATTATGAGTTCTGAATTTAAATGTAATCAATGAAAAAGCCCATCACTTATGGGTAACGCCATATGTGTCTTCACCCATTTTTCTGGTTGTGTATAAAAGAGGAAAAAAAAGAATATAAGCAAGTAGACTTCACATTCAAGAACAAGACATAATTTACTCAGTAAAATAAACATGTTAGTCTTCATAAAGATATTTTGAATGCAAAGAGGATCCTGGTGGGAAAGGGGCAGACAAAAAGTACTTGGGGCAAGTCTCCTCTAAAGGCTGTGCGCGGTGCCGTGGGAGAGGCTTGGAGAGCGATGCCGGTGACGGTGAAGGATGCCGTGCTATGACTGATACTTTATTTGTAATAAGTGGTTGCAGTCTTTTTGCCACAAAATCATTGACATCATTATTTAGGCCTGTCTGGTGCAATATTCATTATCAGAGAACATTAGCTTAGCCCCACATTCATTGTAACGGTGAATAAATAGGATGCAAAATCATGTCTTTTTGTGGGAGGTTGTAATTTATGGCGACGGTTTAGGAGTGGCACTGAAAAAATCTTTGCTGTGTCGGACGTACCATACCTCTGCAAGAGCTGATTTGTGGCTTTCTCGTGGACACTGCAGTTTTGATAAATGTAATGTTTTACCATTAGTTAAATTCCCGTTAACTTTTATAGAAATATTAGGTGGGTTGGCTCTGCAGAAGAAATAGCTTTCTAGCACATCTCATTCATTTTACTTTGGTGTAAATCTTTGATGACATCTTACAGTTTAGGTAAAATTACAAAGAAGCAAAGATATTTATGCATAGCCAGTAAGAATTTGTTGTTTTAGGGCAAGCATGAATGTAGCTGTAAAGCTTTCCTAACTGGTTATCTTTCATCTAAAAACTACTAGAAACCTTGAGGGGAGGGGCTTTTATTAAGTTTTCACTTAAGTTTATGATTGCACTCCAGTACCAAAAATATAAATAATTCCAGGATTTCTGAGAGATTATGTATGTTTTCAAGCCTCTTCAGCCAGTATGTAGTGCTTATTAGTTATGTTGTATGGATGAAGTCTGTTTTTATTTTCTACTCTGTATATTTTACTTTCATATTAATCCTTTACTTAAAATGATTGATTATTATTTGCCTGTTTTTCAGTGCAAGTGGTCCAGGAAAGGTTTCATTCGAACAAGATGGTGTATTACTGATTGGTACGTTGCATCTTTAAGTTATTTCTGGTTATATTTATATTACGTGTCTTTTTGCTTACAACTATTTCAAGTAAAGCATTCACATGCATAAGGAACGGGTTGGTTCTGAAACAGATGCTTGGCTTTATCAAGCACACGCAATGCTCCAAAAGTCGTGACGACACGTGGCAAATGCAATGCTGATATTTGCATCTATGTGCCGTTAGCGTGGGATAATTCCGGTCCGAAGCGACCTCATGATCAAGCATGAGCAAAAACGTTCGGTGCCAGGTGTGGAGGCACAGCGTGGAGCCGAAGGCTTCCCCCACTCCTCCTCCCCATCTCGCCTGGCGCAGCCCCTCGCCCCCGCCGGTGGTCTGTGCCTGGATCCAGCCCTGACCTGTGGGATTTGTGAGCACAGATACTGTTCCCTATAAACTCATGTTTAAGGCCCAACCAAGCCAAGATTTTATGCTGTTTGGATTACCCAAAAGACAAACTAGGGATAAAGAGGTGGGGGATGAGAGGAGCAGGCAACCAAATGAATATAGAAGCTGAGGATCTTTGTGGTGTTATGTATTGAATGACTTTCTGTGGAAGAAGCAGTACCAGCCAGTGTTGAGAAGAAAGAGATGTATTTCACAACTAAAGCTATTTACTATCTTGTGTTTGAAAATTGTATCTTTAATAGCAGTAGTAGTAGTATATGTTGGGGGGAGCAGCTGACTGTGCAAATCACTGTACTTGAGAGAGCTTGAACATTTTCCTTGTCTTCACGCAAAGAGATTGCAATTAAGCAGGAAAAACCCTTGCCATACAAATTGACCCCCCTGGCTTATGCCGTTGGAGTCCCATGCCCTGCTGCCATATAGCTTTTAAACTTTATTCACATTGCAAGGCCCCGGTTTATGCTCCGCATCCCCCTGCTAGCGCGGGCGTTTCTTCCCTGCTGCCCCCGTTGCAGGTTCCCCTCGTCCCCCTCGGGACGCTGACCGTACGTTTTTCCCGTTTAGTCATGGTTTTGATACGTGCTGCTTATTCGTGTTGTAGTCACATAAATGTGTGTAAACATCCAACATTTTTCCATTCTTCCTGTGGTCATTTCACAAATTAAGACGTTTGAAGTCTGGTAGTCATTCACACGGGCTCTTTTTGAGTGCTGTACGGTGTTCTTGCTCGTTTGCATAAGCACATTTATTCCATTAAGCAAAGAATTTTGTGACTAATAAACGAGCAGCAGGTTTTCTCCTTTTACAGGCTTCATTTTGACCAAGAAGTCGGGCAGGCAGCTGTAGGTTAATTTAGGTTCTTGATAGCCTTTCCAGATCCGTATGACGTGGCATGTCATTCCAGCAGGACAGGTCTGCAGAAGTGGGTATTGAGCACCAAAAATTAGTTGCTAATCTGGCCTCTCATATCATGAGAGCTTCCCAGGTTTTGTCTCTCCTATCCTCCTGGTTTTCCTATTTGCAGAAAAAAATAATTTGGATTTGATTTTATGCCCTTCCAAGAAAAAAAGTATTTTTCAAGGATAGATTTAGAGGAGATGTGTTCTTGCAGGTGGGCATTAGAAAGGGATGGTTCCTGGAAGGAGCAGGCTCTAGCTCGATGTTCTGACCAGTTAATGGATCGTGCTGACGTTTCGTGAGGGTGTGCGGAGAGAGGTGAGGAGGCTCACAGCTTCTCCTGGTCTGTAGAGAGGAGCCTGCGGTGGTGGTTTTGTACCGGGAATGGTGCATGACTACGATCCAGATGGCCCAGCAGTGTCTCAGATGTTTCTCAGAAGGAGGTGAGGAGTCAAGTTACTGTGAACAATTTCTAGAGAACAAGAGTGAGTTCTTACGGAAAATACAAGGGTGTGGAAAATGCCCCTAGTTAGATCAAAGTGCATAATGTGTCTGCTCATGATATGGTAAGTGTTTAATCCTATGTACATATACATATTCATCTGTGTGTTTACATATTTATGTGTGTGTGTATATATATGTATATATATATTTTTATATATATATATGTCAAAAGAAATAGGTCATTTAAACCCAGTAGTTTTGACAATGATTTATATAGGATTTATATCCCAAAGTGGGTTTTTCAGTTTTATTTGCAGTGAACGCAGTTCTGGCAGTTTTTGTAGTGATGGCTTCTGATCTGTGCATTTCTACATACTAATACTTCAGTAAAAGTATATCCAGGAGAACAGTTGTTAATACTTCTGTGTAAATCCTGTAAGGGAGCTACTAACCTTTTCCCTGCCTAGGAAAACACTGTTGTAGGATGTGTCCCATGCCAAAAACAGAGGGCTTCCCAAAAACAAGAAAAAAATGACCCAGCAAGATTTCAGAGGATTGTCCTCTTTTTACCGTCCTGGGGCACTCTGAAATTTCATTTTAAGAAAAACTAAAGAGAATTGCATATCTTTTTTTGACTATTTTGAATATAATGATTTTTTTATTTATTTTTATTCCCATAGTTGTTGTGTTAATAGGTGCAAGATAGTGCCCTGAATAGATAACTAAGTACAATATACATGTATAGATTATATTTGCTGTAGATGACAGAGTAGAGAATGCACTTGCAGAACGTAGATATGGTCCCAGTCTGGGAACATGTGCAGCTATATCAGAGATCAGAATCAGCAATCAGAGCTGTTTTGATGCTTTAGAGAAAGTCGGATTGCAAGGTGAAATTCAGGGAAGTGCGAAGTGTTGTGCTTCCAAAGGAGAACTCAAAAGCACGGATACAATATTGGGAGCAACTGACTCATTACCCACACTGCAGAAATGAATCACGGGAGCCGAAATTGAATATGGTTCATTATTATCTTACCAAGATGCGTTAATAGATCCATCATGTGAAGGACGTGAAGGGGGAGGCATGGTAATTATTCCATTCGGGGCTGGCGAGACCTTTGATAGATTGCTCTCTCCTGTTTTGAGTGCTGTGCAGGACAAGTTGGAGAAAGGACAAGGAGAATCGGGAATGACAGCAATATTTGAGTCCGAGCTGAAAGGACTGGGCTTGCCACCTCTGGGACCCGACAGCAGTTTCAGATACATCGAGGGAGTTTGGGAAACGGGTGCTGACTAGTTGCTGTCCCTCTCTCCTGAGCACATGGCAGAAGGAAATCATTTTTATTTGCAGGACAACAGATAAAATGATGAAAGTTTTAATATAAGGAGAGACAGATTGTAAATGGAAGGTCCTTCATTAGCAAGTTTTAAAAACAGGCAGTTTTTAAGCACATAGGAGTGGATTATAGATACCTACGCTCAGGAGATGAGTTTGTGACATGAGGGCTCTTCCAGTCCCGCGTTACCAATTCTTCAGGAATTCTTTCTGTCCATCCTTCAGGCAGACAGGAATGGAAATCTCAAGCCATCATCTCCAAATTATGTTTTGCAGTTGTGTACTAATTGCATACCTTAATACTTAGTATCTAATGTCTTAGTAGTTGGTAGGACTACTTTATCATTACTGTGAGTGCATTTATGCTATTGCCTTTAGCCAAATATATATATATTTTTTTTGAATATATATTTTTGGAATATATATTTTTTTGGAAGAGACCTTCATGCTAGCTGCTTGGTGACCCACGTATCTTCATCATATGTTCGCTGTTTTTAGCTGCCCTGCATCCAAGTCCGTTCCCTCACTCCTATGTAATTTGGGGAATCTGCCTGTGCACAGCTTGTGATTTTTGCCTGATACTGGTATCCGACAAAATCTATTCCCCCTTTTTTTGTGACAGACCGCAAACTCCTGTTGTCTTTCACATCCGTGCTGAGCTCTCGTAAAGGAGGTGTTTGTGCGTGGGGCTAGCAGTGCAAAGTCGGTATAGTTAGGCAGTTTGTTCAAATGCAAAATACTTCCGCTACCATAGCAGAAAATAATGTTTTTCAAATCAGAAATCCTAGGCAAGGTAGTTTAGTCGTGTGGTGGGGCTGAGCCGTGGTTCACCTCGCAACGGGGCCCGAAGACTGGATAAATAGGTCTTTCGCTAGCAGTAAGGCCAAGGGGGAGGGAAGACACCGAGGAGATTTGGTGGATATTTGTGGAAAGAAGAGGCCTGAAATCCGCAGAGGACTCTGGGGAGAGCCCGGATGGTGCTCGTCAACGATGGAGAAGCTGAAGCAGGAGAAGGAGAGCGTGTCTTTCACTGCTTTGTCTGGCGGTACCTGTGCGTTCAGCTTGTCCGCAGGTGAAGGGTGTTTGATTTGGGAGCTCTCTGCGGGATTCATCCGCATGCTTCTGCCTTTACCGCTGGCGACATGAGCTGCTGAAAGCTGGTGTGTCCACAAAACACAGCTCCTGCCAAAGCAGAGCCTAACTAAACAGCGATTCTGTGGCATCAGCGCTGTTTAAGGGGCCTCAGACAGCAAGGTGAAGAAGTCTCGTGCCCATGCGGGGGAGCTGGCAGAGGTCCCTCGTCCAAAGCCGCCGCGGACGGGAGCAGCCCTGAGGACCTGGTCCGAGAGCCTAGAGCAGCTCTGCTGTGATAAACCCCAACCTGCCCAAAGATGTCAGGAAGGCATGGACTTTCATTAGAGCTGTCACAGTTTCATTTTGCCTTTACTCTTCCCATAGCTTTTTTGTCACTAAGTGCTAGCTACCTTTGATCAGCCACAAGCAAATTTCCCTGCATTTTTTCTAAGTATGAGAATAAAGTGTTTTAAAAAGCCTAGTTTCTCCTAACAAAGGAATCCTCTAGGATAGACCTGTCTTTATTCTGGTCTGTAACTTCTATTTGCCGTTTTCCAGAGTTTAAAGTTTTGAAAGTATCTCGATTGGGAAGTATCATGCAGTTTAATTACCATCAATGTTCCAGGGACCTACCAAAAATACATTTTTTGAAGGACTAACCCTCAAAATGAAGCTCAGCAGCTGTTTTGCAGCGCACAACAATATTGCACGTGTAGGAGTTGATGAGGCATGCTACTTTGCACTGCTGGAGGCACCTCCTTTCCAAAGTGTCGTGTTGTCAATACCACCCCCGGATGGGTTTTGAAGCTGGTAGGAAGCACCTTCCTTCCATCTCAGCGCAGGATGCAGGAGTTCCCGCATGCACGGGTGGGTGGCTGTCTTTTTGTTGGTGGTTTTTGTTTTATGTCTGTAGGGAGAGTGTATTCCAAGTTTTCTGGTTTCGTTCTGACTCACCATGTCCCATCACCAGAAGAGCTTAATAGCAGGACAGGGAGAAGATGTAGCTTCTGAAAACGCAGGCTGGACCTCTAGGAAGCAAAGGGCTGCAAGCAGAGCAGGTATAAAATGCCAGCTTAACAGCTGGATAGCTTTCTGTTAGCTTGATTGCTGCTATTAAGATGTGTCCTATGTGTGAGCGGTGGTAAACCAGAGTTCAGAGAGACAGCTCGCCTTCCGAGTGACTCCTGGCTCGCTGGAGGTGACATTAGTGTGTGATTAACACAGGTGGGCATCATTGCAACAGCAAATTCCTCCTATGTGAAGATTTTGTGTCACAGTGCAAGTGGGAATGTACGAAGTGATTTAAGTTACAAGGGTGTTGTGTAGAGTAGAGTTGCACACAGATAAAGCTAGCAGTATTATTATTGTAAAAATACTGTACTGACCAAGATCAGCTAAGTGCTGTGCTGTCTCGTACCAAGTTCCAGTCCCTTTCTCAAAGAACTTACGCTCTGATACTGAATGTAATGTAGTTATGAATAGCTGTCACGACAGATGGACAAGGAAATGGTTGGACAGACAGTGACCATAGAAAGTCATAGAAAGCAGGGGGCAAGGGAAGGTATTTCTATTTCACAGAGGATTCCAGTGTTTTGATACTGGTTTCATTCCGATTAAGAATGAACTTCCAGAATATCCCCATTTCTCTTTTCTATCCATGCAAACCAAAATCCGTAAATTTTTCATGGAAGCAATATCCTTCTTTTCAAAAATCTTTGTCATCTTCCCAGCTGGAAGTAGTGTACAGATTGGCCACCGGGATCTTGGCATCCTCCACACGCAAGTTGCAGTGCTATGATTTAGCCTTTAATGTCAGAACAATTCTGCTCTCAACGGCTTTTCAGTTTCTTTATTATGAAACCAGAGTTCTGCTAGATATTTAGCTGCAGATTATAAACTTAAAATATGAATTTCAGCTCACTCCTTATATTTGCTTATGAAATTAGAATTGATTGCAGAATGGCTGAGGCTGGCAGGACCTCTGGAGATGGTCTGGTCCCAGCCCCCTGCTCCAGCAGGGTCAGCTGGACCAGGTGGCCCAGGACCGTGCTGAATCAGGTTTTGAATCTCTCCAAGGATGGAGACGCCACAAGGGCACCTTGCTGGCTCGTGGTCACCTTGTTGTCCCCCAGGACCCCAGGTCCTTCTCCGCGGAGCTGCTCTCCAGCAGGTCAGCCCCAGCCTGTCCTGGTGCCTGGGGTTATTCCTCCCTTCGTCCAGGACCCCGCACTCCCCTTCACTGAACTTCAGGAGTCCTCTCTGCCCGTCCCTCCAGCCTCTCGAGGTCCCTCTGAATGGCAGCACAACCCTACAACAACAACAAAAAAAAGCTGTTTGTTTACACGTTCAGTTTTGTTGGTTTTAAACATTTTAGTGAGAGGGTACTGCTTGATTTCTATGAACTATAACTGATGAAAAGCCTTTCGTTTTCATATAATGGATATTTTTAAGCAAAAGCCTAGGTGCATCCCTGTCTGTGGCTCCATTCGCATGAATTTGATGGTACTCTGATAATTTTCTGATGATGATAGCTTAATTTGCACAGTCTATGCGGGTAAATATTACGGTAACATAAGAGAGAATATATCAAGTGTTGTCATGTTGAATGCTGTGCTAAATGCAAAAAATGTTCTTTTCTTTTATCCTGAGTCATTTTATTTTTTTTCCTTTTTTGTCATAGTGCCTTTGACTTGGTAAACATTCATCTTTTCCATGATGCTTCCAATTTAATTGCTTGGGAAACAAGCCCATCGGTTTACTCAGGAATACGGCATAAGGCTCTTGGCTATGTACTTGATAGGTATGTATTAGCCTTTATTAGCCTCTCTCATTCTTCTGTGTTCCTAAGCAGTTTGTAACAGGTGTTTCAAGAGGCACACTCAAAACTGTGGAAATTTTTACTCTGTGATCTGAAAATGGTCATGCACAACATAGTTTTTGTAGAGTTTTCTGGGTGGTGCTGATTGCAGATCGGTGTATGACACTTGCTCTTTTGAGATGAATTAATGAGATGAAGAATCTCTCTGACATCATCAAGACTTGTTGAGTGGAAAGCAGGTGTATTTTTAAAAATGCATTAGCTAACGTCTTGAATCTGCATGGAGTCAAAAAGCTGCAATTCCAGTATGTTTTCAATTATAGAATGATAGAGTAATTTGGGTTGGGAGGGACCTCTGGAGGTCTCTTGTCCATCCCCCTGCTCCGCGCAGGCTGACTTCAGCGTCAGCTCAGGTTGCTCAAGGCCACGTCCAGCCGAGCGGGGATGACTCCAAGAACAGAGTTTGCAATGGGCAACCCATGCCCGTGTTTGACCACCCTCTTTGTGAGTTTTTTCCTCCTGAAATGCAGTTGGAATTTCCCTCCATGCAGCTTGTGTCCGTTGCCCCTCACCTTTCGCTGTGCACTGCTGCGAGCCTGGCTCCGTCTTTTCCGTAACCACCGTTAGACAAAGGCAGCAGTAAAATCCTCCCGTAGCCGTCTTGGCTGCAGACTGAATAAATCCAGCTCTTTCAGCTCCCCTCATAAGTCATGAGCTCCAGCCCCCAAACATCAAACCCCGTGGTGTTTTAATCTCGGTACTAGCTGAGTGCACTAGGCAGCTAATCTTTTTAAAGCCACGGCACAGCATTTGTATGCAGTCATCGCTGTTATTAATAACATCACGGTCTATAACGGCGTTACGGAGTTGATCCATCTGATGGGTGGCACAATGCGAAGGATGCTGCATTCAGCGCTCCCCCAAATACCAACAATTTACGGCTGTCCTAATTAGCACTTATAAAGTCAGAAAAAAGATGGCTTTTCCTGGAGCAAGGAAAAATGATTTTTGCCTGGGCATATATGCATTGGTGAGACAGGCAGGTATTTCAGCAAAAGGTGCCGCTTTTCCCACTGCGTATTAATAAGTGCCTTTCTCGTGCACCCCAGCAGAGGGCTGAGAAGGAACTTCTCCAAAACAGGCGCTTTTTTTTTTTTTTTTTTTAACTTTTGGGAATGGTACTTGGATGAAGAGCAAAAATCCAGTATTTTTTCTCTTATTTCCCTTCTGAAAGCTATTCAGAGCACCAGAGAAAACTGTGGCATTTGGAAGCTTTGTAAACGGGTGGGATGCAACAGCTCATAAAAGTTCCCTTGCTCAGTGCGCAGAGCTGTGGTGGGGTCTGGACCAGCTCTCAGTGCAGTTTTAGGCAGATTTGTGTGTTTTGTCACATCCCTCCGCGCGGGAAGGCTCTGCTTGTGCTTTATTTTTACTTTGCTCCGTCGGTCTCCTCTCCTTTCCTTACGCTTTGCATTAGGGGATTTTAGCGAACCTGTACAAGCCTTCTGCATTATTTATTGCGTACTTGTTTACAGCATACAGTGTGCTTCATTAGCTAATTTTGGCTTCGGACCTCCCACGATGCCCTGGCAAGGGTAAGGTAATAAGACTGTAGTATTAGTGTCAGCTGTGGGTCAGAGATGTCACGACGGTATATCATTAAAACGTGACACTGCCAAAAACTGCCCCGACTCCCCGTGCTTAGAAAAGAAACCCTTCAATCCGAGGCCGCGCGCTGCTCCCGCGGGCTCGCATTCGCATGAGCGGCTCATTCGGAGGGAGCAGCCAGCCGCAGATCCGGACCTCCGCGGCGGAGCGCGGGCTGCCGGGCACAAAGCGGGAGTTCTGCGGGAGCAGTGAATAATGGAAGCCCCTTTCTCCGGCACCGCTAACCTTTTGGCAGCCACCAGCACACTCTATTCTGATCCGCTGGTCGGGGAGGACAATGCGCTGGAGCGCGCTCTGAATGGCCGCTGCCACCAACAGTGTCCCCATTCAGCGGCTTTTGGGAACCATCTTTGACCATTGTCCGCCGGCTCCTGCGGACAGCAGGGAAAGGGAAAGTGAGAACGGCCCTGGGGGGAAAGTACTGCTTTTCTTGGCTTTAATCTCTCTTTAAAGCTTCATGGATCTACATTTCCAGCTGAGCTACTGGAGCTATGCAGTGCCAGATAAATACGGGAGAGAGAGGCTTCAAGCTGAGCTTTTAAATCCCCTTATCTGCATGAACTAATAATGCAGATTTAGTGCTGTTAAAAACAGAGACTGATAAGTCTTTTCCTTTAAAGCCTTTAAACTGCTAAAGAGCATTTAACAGCAATGCAGTTCAAACCCCGCGAACAATGCCGAGAAGGAAAACAGTTTAATGAGCTAAACCTCCGCTGAATGGGGCAGAAGCACCTTCTCACAGTTGATTTAGGTCGCTGTGGGAGTAAGCGAAAGCGCCGTTCTGTTCGCTCCGCATCTTCACAAACATGAATTAGGTGCAGCCTTTTCACGCAAGGTACAAGCCATCGCGGGAGTCTGAAATACAAAATCATAAAGCGCTTACAAGCAAAGCTCAAAGTAGTAAATTTAACTATTACATTCACCAGAGAAGTTGGCTTGCCAAAATTATTGTATGCCAAGGTTTTAACACACAGGCGTGAAGCTTCTCAAATTCTCTGAATTACTGAGAAAGGGGTTGGGGGAGTGTTAAAAAAAGAAAGAAAAAAAATGTCAAGTGAATAGTGATTTAAAGCTTCCTTTAAAAGTTTTTTCTAGGTGATAGTATTAATAATCATAGATACTTGGGGAGTGCAAAGGTTTAATCTTAAAATGGCATCTTGAAGTGATTTAGCTGTAATAAAATGCAAGAATGAAGAATACAGTCAAGAGGATGCTTCCCAGGACAGACAGGGGGTATGTGCGGAGCCGGGTTGCTTTCAACATTTGCCATTCAGCAACCGTGAAGGAAACGTGGTGTTATGCAGACTCTTTGAAGATTAGGAGAGTTGGAATTACGCTGGCTTTAAGCAAATACTTGTTTGCATATTTACAAATACATATCAAATGCGTACATATAAAAGTGGTGTATGTGATGACAGTGTTCAACACTAATGTAAATCCAAACTAAATTCCTAGGCGCCATCTGCATTATTCCAGATAGATGCAAATACAGTCAAAACTGAACTTGTTTAATAAATTAGAGTAAGAAGATCTGCTTTATATTTTGTGGGGCAAAAAATTTCTTCCAGGCCCCTTTTGGACAGCTCACGTGTACATGCAGCTGTATTCGCATAGCACCTGCATCTTTGCATTTTCTAAAATTGCAGGGTTCAAGTCATGTATGGCATTAAGACAGGAGATGCCGTTACTCTGCTGTAGTTAATACTTGTGCATACGTCTTATTAATTAATATCATGTTGGCACATCAGCCATGTACTTCAGGCCCTTGCTGGGGAGAAGCGTCTCCTGAATTTAATACCCTGGCCTGGGTTTGGGTGAGGACTACAGGATTGGGGCCTTTAAAAGTGTTAGAAGAGCATCTGCTAAGAGCCGGCGTACCAGATATTAGCCTGATATCGTGGTTCTTGGTGTGCCAACCGCTGCAGCTTCCTGAAATTATCTAGAGCCTTCAGATCCGTAAAATGAACGTTGGTTTTTTTTTCCTTTTTTTTTTTTTAAAGAAAGTGACAGTGCTCTTCTGTTTTCCTATTGAAACGTTCCCTGGCCTAGTTCAACAGAAACATTTTTACATTACAACTGTGAAATCTTGGCATAAAGCTCCCCTTTGTACCCTTCATTATTTTCTCACAAATATAGTCCATTGTCACATAGCTGAAGTTAATTTGATCAACATTGGGACATTTAACTTTTATGTCCGGTCAAAGGAGCTGTTTCATGCTCATTTTGGGTATTCAAAAGAAATGATTGCCAGAAAAATAATGTTACTATTAACAATTCAGAGCAATTAGTTTCCCAGGGAGAGGCGATGTGATGCACCGGCTCCACACAACTATTCTTTGTCATTTTATGGATGCTCATCAGTCAACTGTCACCTCTTCTCAAAGACCCCTCCAATCTAAATGTTTCTCTTTGGGCTTTTCCCAGAACTAGCAGCTGAATGAGCAAAAGAAAAGCCACTTAGTTTCTAGGCAAAGAAAAACTTCGCTCTAAAGATCTGGGTCGTTTGAGAAAAATTCTAGGAGTAGCCCACTTTTTTTTCCTGTTTGTTTTTTTTTTATATATATAGTTTTGGCAATGCTAATTTTAAGATAAGTGAAAACTCTGCCTGCAATCATGCATCTTTGAGCATTTAATGAAATTTGTACGTATTCGAACAGCATGCACTCCCAGGGCAAACAAACCTCCTGTCCAAACGTCTTCTCACAAAGGTTTAAAACTCTAGATCGCATTCAAAAAGGCAGCTTTTCATGAAACACCCTGCGGCTCAGCTCATTAATATTCAGTCATGCCCCCCCCCCTTAAACTAAGGTTAAGTGCTCTCAAAATTAGTGTGTTTGTATAATATGCTCTTTAAAGAGTAAATCCAGCAAAATTATCTTGTTACTTTCAAGCTGTCAGAGAAAGTCGAAGACGCCTTTTCCTTGCTCCTGGCTCAGGCTTTTGCAAGTTGGACACTGTTCTGAAAAATTTAACTCCGATGTCATTCCTCTTGAAACAAACATATTTTTCATTTAATTTAGTTGATATCTTCAGCAGAATAATAATTTTGTACTTCTGTATATTGTAATGGAAAACATGCATGTTTATAATTTTAAGGACAATAAATGTAATTGTATAATGAATGATGGCTATCGCTGATGGTCCTAGTCAGTGATTTGGCCCTCATTCTGTTATTTTCAGTGTTTCAGGCTTTTTTTTTCCCTCTGTTAATAACTGAGCAGGTTCTGGGGTTTAGATTAATAGGACTATTATGGCAGTCCTTTGCAGCATTTATTATTTGTGTTATAAATAAATTTGCTCTCGGTTCAAAGACAAATCTCTACAAACACAAGCAGGCTCGCAAGCAGATATCTAATTGGGGAAGAGGCAATCGAAAATCCAGAACTTTAACAACTTTCGGTTGCTTTAAAAAAAATAAATGCCACTTCAATAGTGTGGATACACGAAATTACTCCTCGCGTTGCCTGACTGCTGTGAGCAGAATTGTGGCTCTTTCAGAAGAGATGGTAAAAAGCGAAGCTGCGCGGTTTTCTGGAGAGGTTTTGCCCTTTTTTCCCCCAAAGGCCGGCTCGCGATCGCACGGCGCAGACCACAGCACGGGAACTCCCGAGGTCTGCTCGTGACCTGGGGCCGCTCTTGGTGGGACCCTGGGCGTCTTCCTCATCTTGCGGAATGATTTTACTCGTTTTTATCCGTTTTCCAATAATAGGTGCTCCTGGAGCTGCCTGCATTGGCTATGTGGTGTTTTTCTAATCGAATTTAACTGATGTTGTAACTACAGGCTAGATTGGATGCAGCGGTAAAAGATAGCGCTCCCAGGAGAATTTGTGTAATTAAACACAGACAATTGAAGAAAAGGGAGAAGGGCTCTTAAAAAAAATAATCTAAAATAATGGCTGCAAATAACTTGTTGCCCACTTGATTTTGCTCTGAAAATGCCTTCATGTAAGAATGTGGCAGAGTGCCCCACACTCGTATTGAGTTATGTTTCTCTTTTTACTGTAATTTGTCCCTTAGAGATTTAGGGGCTAGATAAACAACAGTCATTAGTGTCCAGCTAAAGGTGACACTCACATCAGCATTCATTGTGGTTTGTGTCTTTTGAAATGTTATACTGTATAGCCATATAATCTTCCAAGATAGCTATGATTCAATTAAACAGAATCCATATGGGCTGTTGATCCAATTTTTATTCATTTGCAGAGAAATGAAAATAAATTGCTATTGTGATTTTATTTACAAGCCACTTAATGCTTGCTGTAAAACGATGCTATGAGCTGATAGTTATAAAATGGAGAAATGGTTGCAGGAGCTCCATTCTGCTTCCATTTGAGTCTATGGGCACTAAGTGAATGACCATCTTTCAGTGTTTTTGCTCCCAGAGGCAGATAGGATCCCCGTAGGAGAGTGGTTTTGTCTTTTAGTCCTGTATTCTGTGTCCTGCAAAGACACCGGCTCTACCCAACAGATAAATAGTGCAAGTTGCAGCATTTTTGCCCATTTGTCTGCGTGTCTGTATAGGTGGTAAAGCGGTCGTAGATGGACTTTGCAGAAGGTCTTCATGGACGGATGGGTAACTAGCTGTGACTACTTCACCTTTTGGAAAACTTCTTTATATTTCCTCCAGGCTCAGGGTGTGGTTTAAGATGCAGCCGAGATGACCGAGTTTCTCACTGCCACAGAGAGATGTTGTCACGCTGTCCACGCGAGGCCACCAGCATTTTCTTTGTCCAAACATAATATTGGCAGCTTTAATGTTTTAATTGGTGTGCTCTTTTGAAGGAGAGCTTTTTTCTTCTTCTCTTTAGCATTTCAAATATTTCTGTCTTTTTGCCCTTTGTTTCCTCTCTTAGCTAAATAGTCCACTCTGGTCCCGTTTCCAAAGGGATAAATGCGCGCGCTAACAAGCAGGTATGTAAAACTTGCTGTTGGTTGGCTTTTCTTAATGCCAAGCAGCTCATCTTCTTGAGCCGTCTGTAGGCGAAGCCTTTCTGTGTCTCTAATAATTTGCATTACCTTTTTCTGAAAGTGGCTTTTTTTTGTGTTTAGTTCAAAGTCTGGTCCCTCAGGCCAGCCCGCTCTCGCAGGGCACGGCGGGGTGGCACGGCTAGCATCGTTGTCCCCCTTGGCCGCATACTGCTGCAGGTGGTGTGAGGCGGGGAGGCTTCTGGTGCACATCTGATTTGCTGCCCCAGATTTCCTCATCGCTCTGCCCCTGCTCCCATTGCTGAACTGTCGAGGACCTACAGTGTCCCTGTTCGCAGCGTGTCTAGAACTGCCACAAGAAATCCTTTTCCCGGCTTTAACGGGTTGATGGACCAGCATCCCGCTGCAGTGCATCCCCCTCATTTTGTGGCTTGCTGTTTGCATTTCTAACGCTAAGTGGTCCCGGGCTTTTGTTTTACCCCACCACATCCCACCTTTGCAGGAAGGCAAGGGAGGATTGCTACGTCTCGGTCTTCGTGCCGATTGAGACGTGGTCGTTACCTGCTGTCCACTGATGCCCGGGTGGTACCGACACTGAGGGCTTTCAGAAGTTATGCGGAAGAATTTTCATCTTCCATGACAGAATAAAGAAAGATTCAGAAAGATATGCAATTTCCCCAGTTTCTTCTTGTTTTCTTTTACATCGGATGAAGAGCAAGAAAATTTCTTTGTAACGTAACGCCAGTGCAATCGTATTGTATTCTCCTGTAGCAAAATTGACAAGTACTTACATCATTATACATGGCTGCTATTTCATTAGGCGAATGTCAGTGTCGGGTAAGATCATGGTTTTGTCAATATAATGAAAATACCAGTCAGGTGAGGAAAAAGTCACAGTTTTCCAGCTCTAAAAATTGATTTTTATTGCTCTTCTTGTAATCCTTTCTTTGGATTAAGTATTTATTATTGATGTGGTCTTTCTTTTAATCTTAATAGCTGCTGACATTATAATTAATTAAAAAACACAACATTTTTGCCCAAATGGCACTATATTGAAATTAAAAGCGAGCATTACATATTAGTTAAACAGCCCTGGCGAGTGTCTGGAGTGCTAAGATGATTGCCTGAGCTTCTTGACAATTCCCTTCATCTTGCTGTGCACCGCTTGACCTTTCGAGATGTTTTGGTGTTATTAATAGGTTTTAGCTATTATGTCAGAAAGAACGGGACACAAAAATATGATAAATTTTATCTTTTTAATGACAGTGTTACAACGCTTTAGGCATGCCGGTGAAAGCACTTACATCATGTCTTTTTAGGCACACTTAGACTGGCACCAGGTAGCTTTTCTTCAAAATCAATGCTTTTTCCTGAAATTTGTCTCTAAACGTGTACGAGAGAATGGAAAATCCTGCACGGCCGAGCTCTGGCCCTTCTGCAGAAGGGGAGGACTACTCCGAAGAGGTGGCAATGTGCTGTCGCTGGAAGCCGTTTGTAACCGCTGGTGGAGAGCTTGAGGTTATTTCCTGGGGGCCCCACTGAGCTGTCCTCAAGTTGTAGGTGTCCGAGATGATCCTTTTGGCTAAGACTAGGCGGTAGTGAGGGCGGGAACGACAGAAATCCGAGAGGCCACACAGCAATCCTGTGTCTACTGCTGTATAAGCCAAAACTTGCGTTTTCGGTGTCTTGATCTTCAGTGTCGTCACGTGGCTGCGGTTGTAGGAGACAGGTTTCGCCGTAGTTGTTCCTTGACTTTCCACCAGAAGTCACTGCAGGAGTTGTTATTACTCCGGGCGTCGTGGCTCTCCGGAAGAGGAGCAAGCGCGTGTYGCGTTCCCGGTTATCCGCAGTCCACCCCCTGCTCTCGCGCGCTCTTCACCTCCACCGGCAGGATGGCCAAGGCCAAGGCACCTCCTGCCTTTGCAAACGTCGCTCTTCGGGGTAGGATCCTCTCTGGTGCAGAATACGGGTTGAACGTGCCCTTTGCAAAACGCAGGCTTGAACTGCGAAGCTGCTGTGTGTAGGGTGTGAAGCTCCGCTTAGGTTAACAAGATTAACGGGGAAATGATGGTCGCGCCTAGACTGAGCTGTCATGTCTTCTGCACATGGCTATGTCGGATTTTCAGACTCCTTCCGTTAGGCGCTGTCACATTTTTGGTGCAAAAGCAGCCTTTGTGCTTTTAATTCCTTTGCATGGATGATGCACAAAAATAGAGATTGTGCAAAGATAATTGCTCACCCCCAGTTTGCACAGGCGATAGGGAAGCGCTCATATTACTTAGCATTTAGCTTAAACACGTTCAGTTATAAAATGTGCTCGCTGAATAAAATATGGTTTGACCTTTGGGTTGTTTCTTCCCCAGCAATGTGGCAGTGTCCCTGCTTCCCCTCCATCCACCCTGCTCGGCAGGGCCGCAAGCATGTTGTTTTGTTATATTATCGTTGTGTTTTTTTAAAAAAAACCCAGGTCGCTCTTCTCGGCGGTGTCAGGTTGGGATGAATTGGCCGGGGAAGCGTGTTTATAGACTGTGTGAAGAACTTTGTCTTTGTGTGGGCACGGCGGTGACACTGGTACGGTTGGCCTGAATGAACTGCGGTGACGCGGCTAGGACGGCGTCCCGCTGAGCGCCGCCGCGGCCTTTCTCAGACCTCCCACTTCAGCCCATTCAGCTCCAGCTCAGTGTAGCTAATTTTTCCCATTCCCTCAATTCTTTAGGCCCCCTTACAAACAGAAAAGTCAACTTTCACACCGAAGGGAAGATAAGTGCTTTAGGAAATAATCGTGTAAACAGAATGTTACCTTCTGACCTGGTGCTGATACCTTGGTTTGGGACAAAACCCGGCCGGTTATTGCATTAGACATGGCTATTAAAAGAATAATGCTGCTGATCCTCCTTACAAAGTGCCTGAGAAATGGTTGAGCCGAATCGCTGTGCCTCTTGTCACACTGAATCATGCTCGGCTGCTTCCCTCCGCGACCGGATTGCTGATGTTCGGCTGCTTCCCCGTCCCCTTCCTTCTCCGAGGCGGTACGCGAGGGGGAGAAGTGTCGTTGGCCATAGTGAGTGCAGTGAGTACTTTAAGTGGCAAAAGGGAATTAGGAAAGGATTTCACTGATTTCAGTGATGCTGAATTGCTCACGTTAAGATCTTAACAAGGTACTCCTTTCGGTGCTCCGTGTATAGACCAAGATCAGTGACGAGACTGAGATTTCCAGGAGTTTGGGGGAGAAGAGGGACTGCTGCCTCCTATTTCCTTTAGTCTTAATACAAATATGGTGTCCAGATCGCTGAAGCTGCTTCGAAAAAGCTCGCCCTCCCAGTCCTCTTAGCTGATACCGTCCAAACTTAGAGGTTTGTCTTTACATATACGTAATTTGACCTTTCCCGGGTTGCAAGACCAGACCAAGTCTGCTTTTCCCACGGAATTAGTTTGATTTCTCCCTGGGTTTGCCCATCCCGTGGGCCCTTCCCACCGCTGCTCCGAGCTGGGCGACGTTGTGGTCACAAGCGGGCCAAGCCGCGCATCCTCCTGCCGCGGAGGGTTTCGGAGGTTCCTCACGATTCCCCCGATGCCCCCGGGATCACGGGCAGGGTTTTCCAAGGTCTTTGGGAAGCAGCGCTGGGGCCGCGGTGCTCAAATCCGGTCGGCCGTAGGTGGTTTCCAGAAGTCCCACCAACGCGACCGGCGGGACGCGTTCCCGGTGTAGGTGCTCCCGCCTCCTCCTGGCTTCGTCACGCAGCTGCTCGCACCCAGTGCGAGGTGACCTGCCCTTATTAGACCAAAAGACTAATTAAACCTATTTATTATGTAAGAAAGAAGCTGCTACGGTAATTTAGTATTAGTTTGAATCCTTACCAGTGAAATGTTGTCCACAAAAACAGCGTGAACCATGGGTCTGATTCAGTAAAACATTTAAATATATGACCAACTTCAGCTGACCGTAGACTTCACTTAAAAGTTACATTTCCTTGAATGTTTTACTGTTCTACCGTCATGCCATAAATGATAGTTATTTCTATTTTTTAAAGCACCAACTGAAATGATTAGAGAATTTCTCATTAGTGATTAGACAAAAGTGAAAAAAAAATAGTAATATAAAAGTGGAATAATAGGACACTATAATAAACAGTTTTATTTAAAAAGCTGTATAAGCCTATTTTTAAAACTGTTTGCAGTCCTTTTATCTCCTCTCAAAATGCAGCAGAGAATGGAAAGCAGCAGAGAACAATCCCGGTAGTCCAAAAGATTTTCAGCGTAGTCATCAGTTAAAAATGTAGAATTGGTTGAAACTGGTAAAATAATGAAGGTGGTGTGTTTGAGCTGTGAAGAACCTCTCAGTTCCTCCATTCTTTGCCACACCTAATCCCGTTATTAAGGGCTGCTTGTGCAATTAAGGGTTCTGCGTTTTTGGAACTAATGGAAGGAAATATTGTCGTCTGTGGCACTGAGGCTTGTGCGCGTTGAACTTTAACGGGGCCATCGGGAAATGCAGCCTCAGTGGTCCGTATTTACCATAGTGAACTTATTTTCGTTTCCAAAAGGCACAGAAGTAAAAGGTACTTTTTGGTGGGTTCTAACCACAAATAAACTCTTCCCTCCTGACTGATACCTTCTGGGGCAGGAACAAGGGATTATAGCAGTAAAAGTGCTCTTCCAGCCGCTTCAAAGGAAGGATCCCGTCTGGAAGGCAGTAGCTGCAATCTGCTGGGAAGGTTTTCTCTACCCTTTACGTCCGAACACTGACTGTGTTCTTGTTGCATATAATCTAGTGACGGCCCCGTGTAGGTCACAACAAATGACACAGGACGCTGATGGTCTTTCGTTTGGTCTTTCATATAAAATTCCAGAAGTGAAATATTTGTAGTCGTCTTTACATTCATGAAATTTTTACCCGAGAGTCACCTGTTTTGTCACTAGCTATTTAAAAAAGCTGTGCAGGAGGGAAGAGACCCTTAGAGCATGTCGAAGCCTTTCTGGATAACCTGATGGACAGCAAATACAAGTTGCAAGAAACAGCACTCGGTCCTCCCACTAAAAACATTAAATTAATGTTGGTGACATGGGTAGGCTGCTTTCTTTTTTATGATTCAGATTTATCACTCCATTGGCTGATTCATGGCAACGTTTTTAAAGGATTATGTGATTCATGGTTAAAGGAAGGGTATAGGTGTAATGGCAAATAGCAAAGTAAAATAAAGCAGTTTGCAAGCCCTCCTTCTTGTTAAAAAAAAAAAAAAAAGTCCTCCCAGTTCTGCATTTACTTGTTCACTTGATCAGCTTTACATATTTCTGGCTTAAAAGGCAGAAACAAGAGGAACAGAACATTTTTTTCAGTTGTGCTCCATCCCTAACACCTTTATTGTAAATAAAGGCCAGGACAGCAGGTTGCACACACATATATATACATATACATATATATATATAAGGTTGACCCATTTAAAGTGTATTTTATTGTGAGGCCTCCTGGATTATTTAATAAGGGCAGTTCCATGTGGATCCCTTGCTGTACCGGCTTTGCTAGTTTTACTGTACACATAAATTTCTCCACCTGTGAAAAGGAGGTATGTCAGAAGCTGCTTAAAGCATCATTCCTGAGAAGTAGCGTTTATGCTGTTTTACTTCAATCTATCATGAGACTCTCTTTCTAAAATGCACAATAAAAGAAACTATAAGGGAAGCAACTGGTTAAAATTATCAATTTTAAAGCTGGCATTGATTGGCATGCAAATCGTGTTTAAATCAGGTAATGTGCAAGACTATGAAATGACTGATTTTTAATTAATTGATCAGAAGCAGAACTAATCAAGTGTTTTGTTCATCAGTAACTGTTTGAGTTTTTTCAAGTTAATTTAGTTAAGAGACATTTTAACCGGCTATTTTTGGAACAGTCTGTTTATTTGAAAAATCCATCTTTGCATAATACAATCACAGATATCATCCTCATAATATCAATTTGTTTTAAGAGGCCTCCTCTAGACCTTGATGTCATTCCTGCAATAGCTCTCGGTTTTTGTCAGCAGTAAATGGCACTGAGTGAAGCCAAAACTAAGATATGAATCATTAAAGTTGGCAAAGCAAAATGAATTTTTCTTGTGTGCAAGTTGTGTATCAGATTTTGCAATTACAGTGTTAGCAAATTGTGGTAATGTAAATGGTTTAACTTTTAAGTTCTCATTTTCCTTTAAAGTGCCATGAGGGCACTAATCAAACTAGCATTAAGTACAGGTCAAGAGTGGCAGGTTTTCTTGGTGCTCAGTAGTAGTTGACAGTAGACAGTATTTATTAACAATAATTTGTCAGCTGAGTGTAGGATTTGGAGATTTTCCTACCAGAAAAGGATAACTCTTTGCAAGAGAATTTGCTTCAGACGATCACCACCATAGGTCCAATGCACATTAATTTTTCAATAGAATAATATTCCTTGTGTAATGATTACTGTGGACTGAAAATGTGAGGAGATTTTTTTTAAGAGGAGAAGCAGAACCTCACTGTAAATCCAGAGTTGTACCTTTCTTTATAGCTTTGAAATGTCTAAATGGATGTAATGTATTAAAACTTTTAAAGCCATTTAAAATGAATGCCTGCTAGCTGGGCAATATTGTTCCAGAAGGCCTGCCTAACTGTGCATTGCTTTATAATCCTTTACCTGTCTGTACGAGCCCCTGGCCTAGCTGGGATTTGGGGTATCGTAATGCTTAAATATTTGTGTGTTCCTAGAAGGTACACAATGTGTTGCCTTGCATTTGTCCCTTATTTCTTATATATTGTGCACTTAGTATACCATTCCTTTTTTTGTGAATTTGTTCTGTGTATTTGCTTTCCAGCTATAACAGTCACATTTCAGTTATTTTGTACCCTCATCAGCTGCTCATTAATTAATTAATTAATCGTAGTGATTCCTGTTTTGAAATTAAGGGTTATCTCGGTGGATTTCCAAACCCGAGAGCTCTAGAAGCATGTAAAATTGCACATTGTTGGGAGTGCCAATTAATTGTTATTAAGGATAGATAGACTAATAATATAATAACAGTTTTTAATAATGCAAAATTTGCAAGATAAACAGTAATGCTTCACCTCCCTCTTTAGTACTGAGCAAAGGCTTGAGAAAAGAGATGGTCTCCACTCTGTGTCTGGGAAGCCCTCGATCTCAGCAAACATCTGATTTCACCAGGAAAGAGGTTGTCTTTCCGAGAGCCATACTTTACCCCAGAAAAGCCTCATAGATGGTATCAATCCTCAATATGAACAGTGTTTAGCACTAACACATCACTTTTCCTGTGGCTTTACTCTTTAGAGTACTAATAAACATTGGTAAAACTACGATCAGAGTCTTGCGTATAGAAAAACTCACTCAACACAGAATTGGAGGTGGATGTGCTCTGAACCGGGGTCCTTGATTCTTGGTTGCCCAACCCAAAGCACATATATATACACTTAACTTTTCAAGGTGTGGAGTGCCTCCAAGTTCCCCTCAGGACTTCTGTCGTGTCCACAGGCTGGTTCGGTGTCGTTTGGGCTGAACTGCTGCTAATTTGCTCTCCTCCAAATTGCTCTTTCTGCCAGCCGGGGGAAGGTAAATGCAGTGTTTTACTGGGGCTGGAGACAGAATCGCCTGAGCAGGGAAGCACAGCCCAAACGCACGGTTAATGCATTGAGAAGGTGGCTCCAAAATAAACTGGTACTTTTGATTGTTCCACAGTTATTTCTGAGATTGTGCTTGGAAATAAAATGTTTTGGGGAATATATGTCAGTTTAAGTTTTCTCTAAAGTGACATAAGAGCTGTGTGCATGTGCCTGTTTGCATCTACGCAAAGCTGAATGACAATTTTGTTGGGTTTTTTTTTCCAGAATCATAGATCAGCGGTTTGAGAAAGTTTCGTATTTTGTCTTTGGAGATTTCAACTTCAGACTGGATGCCAAAGCAGTAGTGGAGGTAGGACAGTCCCCTTTTTCGGTTCCAGACCCTGCCAGACAGTTTTATTTCTCAAATATTTTTCCTGTGGAGAAGTTAGAAGTGACTTAACAAGCTAATCTTGATGTTGACATCCAACTTGGCTAAGGATACCGTCAACAGGAGCGTCGGACAGGTAGGTGCATACTGCTGTGCTGGGAATCTGCTGAAGCCGTCAAGAAACCTCGTATGGACGAGGGGGGAGGCACTCGCAGCTTACTGTCTCCATCCACCCCCAAAATTAGTTACCTGATGACCATGTTGATACTTGCGCCTTCGTTGTGAAAAAGCAGATCATTTTTGTGAGGAAAGACAGAAATGGTTATCGTTTTTCTGCACTAAGGACTAATTTAATGCCTGTTGGATGTTCATTTGCGATGCAGTGATTCCCCCGGGGAAGGAGTCTCCCTGCGTATCTCAGACATTGCAATTTAACTTTATGTGCCTGGTCCCCGCAGCTGAAACGGGGCGTTTTTCCCGAGCGGTAGTGTGTAATGCGAATATCCCGCGCACCGCAGAGTGAGTGCTGCCCAGTCCTCGCCCTGTTGATAGGAGGGGAAAGCGCGAATAGGTCTGGGAGCGGTCAGGTGGGACCGGTGGGGTGTGATGAGACCCGGAGCCTTTAGGACACGTGGAGGAGTCTCTTCCTTCAGCGGTGGCTTGGGTTCCTCGTCTGAAACCTCTCTGAGCTTCAGCGCAGGGTACCGCGCTGTCTTCCATGCTCGCGACTTTCATCGTGTGCTTACAGCTCACAGAGGATCTCACGATCTTTTATTCATAAGCTGTGTGTTGGTTTGTATTTGTAATCAGTGAAAAAATGGAAAATTTCCTAAATTTCTGTGATAGCGTTCCATACTTTAAAATATAAACAACAGGGATTTGTGCAGGGCTTTGCGACTGCAGCATCTCGGTGTGGAAGGGTGGCTGGGAGATTTGTGTAAAGCCAAAGAGGATACAGTAAACCCTTTTCATCAGGAGTCGAGATTACCTTGACTTTACTGCTAAAGCTCTGCTCCAGGTAACATGGGGTCAGAAATAATATCCAGGGTTGGAAACCAATTTAATCTCTCCATTTTCCCACTTTAATTCTCGGAGATGCTGTAGTGTCTTCTTGGTGTCCTTGAGGACACGTGTCTTCCAGACCCAAAGCTTTTATTTTGCAAATCGAGCGGCCAGCGTGTCCAAGGCTGGGTGCCCCCCGTAGAGATGCGGTGCAGCGCTCGTTCCTATGGGATGATCGGACCTTCGTGTGTTGGAAAATAGGGGTTTGACATGGTGGCACAGGGTAGGGAGCTGGTAACTCCCTTCCCAGAATCCTTTATTCATTGCAATCATATAACTGACAAACCTAAAGCGTAACTGAAGTGAAATTGAAGTCACTGAGCAAAATACGCCGCTTCATACTGTGTCTGTTAAGGACTAAATCCTGCTCTGCTACACTGCTGTTACCATAGTATCATCCGTGCTTATAGATTACTTGCTTTTGAAATATTATGCATGGTTTTTTTATTCACTGGCGTTGCAGTAGTATTACTGAGACTGCTTCTGTCCGAGAACATCTATCAGTCATGCGCCGGCAGAATTATCTTTTCCATCCGATATTGATGCAGAGCACTGTAAGTTTTTTCTGAACTTTCTAACTGCCTGACAGTTTGCAGGGTTGAATCTGCAGGGAATGCCTTCTTTATTACTGATTACTTTAATTAAGATTGCTACATTTATGTCGATAAGTTTCAAAGCGATTAGCTGCTAATGAAACAACCTCATTAACCATAAATGATGCACACTGTGTGAATTGCACAACAGGTAGTAACAGTGCAGGTGATTCTGGTGCCGACAGTACTTTTCATCTTACGAGTGCTTTGCCAGCATCAGTTCATGTTGTTACATGTGAGCATACAAGGTTAGGTAGAAGCTGTAATTTGAAGATGAATCAAACTCATTTACCCATTCTTCCTGGAAGAGGCACGTGTATGCGCGAGTGGAAGAAGCACTGGAATAATACATATTCTTCCCTGTTGCTTTATTTGACAAACAGCATACCACATTAACCAGAACTTGACCCAGCTGCGTGGTCATGTAATGAGAAACCAATTACAACATTAATTAAGTGTAATTCAAGTTAGTCTAGAAATTTTCACTTGGAATTTACGTATGTGCAGTTGAAGTCCTATTCAGCATGTTTTATGGTCTTTTGCATTTGATACGTTTTATACACTAGTATGTCAGAAGGTCCAAAAGATTTAAGAAATGGTTGTCCCACGCAGTTCATGACACAGAGGTGACGGTACGGTCAGTATGTCTCCAGCAGCATCTTAACACCGGAACATTCATAAATGAATCAGTAGTAAGTATATAGCACTGTTTTAGGAATGAAGTCTAGGCTCTTCGGAGATAGATCATTTTCTAAAGTAAAATTTGGGAGGGCAGTGTTCCCTACCAGCTCTAATAGAAATTATTCCAGACAGGAGCTAATGGTTTGATGGTGTTTACTGCTTTTCGTCTGAGAAGATCCAATCCCAAATCACTTTACAGTTTTATACATGGTGCTTCCCATCTGTGCCATTTTGCAAAGTCGATGGGGAGTGAAGTGACTTGACCAAGGACAGGCACTGCCGGCACTGGCAGAACAGGAGACAAAAATGACCAAAGTTGGTTGCTTGTCTAACACTCAGACCAAATCAAAGGGTTAGTCTGTGCTCTTGGGTGGACCTTACCCTCCAAAATATCTCCTCGTCCCTCCTGGCATTTTGAATGTGTGACTATGCAAGCTGCTGGCTAATACTAAACGTTCATTTGACTGGCAGGATCTTAAATGCTAGAAATTTAGGGGTTAATCCATTGAGCTCTCATCTTTGTATATATTACTAAATTCATCTCTGTTTTTCCTGTTGACCTTTTGAATTCTCTGTTGGGGCCAAAAAGTGCTGAACACCTGGGTGGCGTAAGGTGCTACAAGCAATAGGTGTGTTGTGGAGATGTAGGCGTTCCCAAACCAAACACAAAGACTGAAGTATATCTAGAAAGGATTTGCCAGTCAAGCCACTGAAAGAGAGAAGCTGAGAGCGGTTTCAAATGTTGAATCCAGACACTGAAGTGCCATATGCTAAATCAAATGCCAAAAAAGTTGCCCTTATTAATTCATAATTAATAGACAATAGATCATTAATATATAATTAATAAACATTTTATGGGAACCTTAATCTAAAGTCGTATTGATTTCCGTGCTAGGAAAATCTGCTTTACTGTTGCTGGAGTAATCCAGGGGAGATCAATAAAGCAGGTAAAGGCTTCTAGTGATCCTGAGATCCGTACGTGCATTAACAAGTGTCTTGTCCAGAGGTGTAAACTGGCAGGAAAGAACTAGGATGTCGGTGGCACAAGCGTAGCAAATACTGAAGAGGTGCAGTTGTTTTATGGTAGATCTGAGTTATGGCTTGAGCATAATCTGTAGCTTGGCATTAGGATGTCCAGAGAAGCGCCTACAGCTCAGGCATCTAAAGCATTTTAAAGAAGTCTTCGTCCTGAAACGGGCTGACGATAGGGGTCCGTGTTAGTCTAGGTTTTTTGGAAACCACAGAAGCTGGTTGTATTTCTGAAGTCCGGGGTGTTTGTAGGCATACGTTACGTCTCGGTGCTTTTCACCCGCGCAGGGGGACAGGCAGGACAAGGTGTCCCCCGTGCACGAGGTGCCCAGCAGCGCGCTGCTGCTCGAGGTCCTCCGCACAGCCGCAGCTGAGTGACGGGTGCACGGTGCTGCGTCTTTAATTAGTGCTTTCGTCAGGCAGCAGTGGATGCAGGTGACGTCGAAGTGTTGGCTCAGGACTTTGGCTACGAGGAGACCCCGTAAGGCCTGCTTTGTGCCACCCCTCTCCTTGGATTATGCTAAACCATCTCGGGATGGCGAGAAATGGGGACCGTTGGTAGTATTTAGCTTGCAAACACCTGCCTCACTGCTGAGGGACTTCTTTAACCCTGAGCCATCCGGAGCAATACGCCTTCTGAGCTAAAGCAAGGGCAGATTTTTAGTCATCAGTGCTCGTGCCGAGGCAGTGCAGGTGAATCTTCCTGATAAATACGCTGAATTAGTTCCTGGTGTTTTCTGGTAGTCACCTCTGGGGGCCTGATCCTGCCCTTCCTCATGGTCCTGCAGAGCGGAGTGGTGAAAATCCCCTGCAAGAGGGCGGAGAGAGCTGACAGATGCTGCTAACGTTGTGCGTTTAAAACATCCAGCAAGTCTTTTGCTGGCCGTCTGCCCTGCTAGGAAGCACCGCCTTTTTGAAGCTCCGCTGTAGTTCTGATGTGTCGTGTTGTCGTTGCATTCATTTAGTGCTGAACATCTTCAGTGCATCATCCTTCATGCTAAAAGCGTTTCCAGAAATGAGCTGTGTACAGTGGGATACGTATTTAGTAAGGCAAGAGGTACAAAAGAGAGAGCTACATTTCCCCAAGTTTTGATCATTTTAAGATATGCTCTAAGACCTTAATTCTTTTCTGATGGTCACCTAAATTCAGTTAATCTTACATTTGCAAAGGTCGCTAATTATAGTATTTTATTTCTGTTTAAGTTCTAAGATTTACTCGATTTTTTTTTTGGTTGGTTTTTTTTTCAAGTTTTGCTAACTGGTTTGGGGGAGATCCAGCATTCTCACGATGTGCCCACTGCTCCCAGGTGTCTTCCAGCACTTCTCTTCCCAGCATGTTGTGGATATGTTTACAACATATATAAAATTACTGACCTTTTACATCAGTTTGACTGTGAGTGCTTGTTTGTCTCATTTTGTCTGCAGTGATTCTAATACGTGTATTGTCACAGCATTTAATAGAAACATGAATTTGTGATGTTTCTTGTATGTAGGTGATGATGGTTCTCCTGTAATTTTTCCAGAAGTTCTGCTCTCCCTGTTTTTGTAGGATAATACAGATAGGTCATTGTGGTCTTTAAGGTTATCAGAAATATATTTCAAATTTATAGTAGTGTGTCACTAAGTATGTAATAATGGCAGTTTCTTGGTAAAATTATCTTCTAAAATTGAATTAGGAAGAGATTTGATGAGGTTTGACTTTAAAGAAACCTGCAGCAGCAACGAGATATATTGTGGATTGAAGTTGAAGATTTTGCTAGAATTTCAGAAATGGTTATGGGTTAACATTCTGTTCCTCAAAATATGCAACAGGGTAAATATTTTGGAGGTTCTGGAATTAAACAAGACTAGTTGGCTATCAGCTTAGTAATAAAACTAGGATACTAAAATCTCTAAAGCCTATTAAGGGAAAGAAAGGAACTAGTTTAAATGAAGGATTTCATTGCAAAGCGCTGAGGAGGATGGGTTCTCTTTGTCTGATGTGAGAAATTAAAGGAGTGAAGTCATTACGCTGCGGTGTTGGAGACCACACAGGGCTCGTTAATTGAAATAACTACCTAGCATCTAATATTTTCTGTAAGTTCCCAAAACACTTCCCAAAAGAAACAGGGAAGCAGAACTGTTCCCATAAATCCGTCCTTGCCCCCGCGCTCGTGTGGCTCTGCGGGAGGGCTGGTGGGGGGCCGTGGCCGTGTCCAACGCGCTGGTGTCGCAGGGGCAGGATCTGGCCGTTCCCCGCAGCAGCAGGAATGTCTCAGCTCGCGGCTTCGTCCGTGGTCAGCGGGAGAATGTTCCTCCTCCTGCTCCGTCGGATTCGGGGAGCCAGTTCACCGGCGCGGCTTCGTTTGCACCACGCTGTTCCCTGTGCCGTGCCGTGCACGCGGTAGGTGGGTCTGCGCTAGGAAGACCGTTTCTGTCTGTTTCAGCAGTCAGCCGGCCACAGCAACAGTCTGCACTAATCTTTGAGAATGCCTCTTATTTTCATATTTTTTAAAAAATTAGCTATCCACTGAGATTCTTATCGATAAACTTTTCTAATCCTATTTGTCGAGTTTACGACAGCACCATCTGACTTAATAAACTGGGTTTATTTTGACTGTTTGGGAATTAAAGCCTGTTTCTGGATGAGATTTCTAATCCAGAAGTCTCTAAAAGTTCCTCGTATTTCCAAGAAAAAAGAAGGATAATTGTGTGCTTCCCAGTTCCGCGAATTACAACTCGAGTGTATAAAGCTCAGTATGCAAGCCTAGGTCTTTAGGAGAAAGTCACGTTAATCACAAAATACCTTTTCTCAAGGTGAACCATAACCACCACTTGTTTCCAGAAATAACGTGGTTTTCACTTCTCTCTCAGTAAAAGACATTATGTTAGGGGTGATAGTCAGGGGTGGCAGGAGTGATGGTAGCCCAGTAAGATGGAGAGGGATAGAGTGTGTTTATAGCGTACATGAAACTTTACCAAGATAGCAACGTAAAAGCCGTTTGGGAATTCCAGGCATTCTGGCCTACAAAATCTTTCAAGCTCTTTCTGCAGAATAAGAAGCCAAGTCCTCATCTTAAAACTAAGCGTTCATGCTCGTAAGCCTGCTTAGTGGGTTGCGTCCAACCAAAATATTTCCTTGCTAGACTTCTGCCAAGTGGTTGTTTGATAAGCCGTAAAACTGAAATGGCTGATTAAATGTGTTTTTAAAAGGTGATAATTACTCATAAAGAAGTTGCACGTCTTAACTCCATCGTTCGCTGGCATTGTGCCTCTCTGCTGCCTCTGACCGCTTGACGTCGTATTATCTAGTAAAACAGGAAAGACTTCATTCGAGCATGACTTTTTAACTCATGCCATATTGCTAATGCTATAACAAATCACATAATTTTCGTTTGATCGTACAGTCTTGGCACCATACGGCTTTTCCTTTTGGAAAAGACTGTTCCAGACAATCGTGGCATCATATCTCTCTATCAAGTGTCCTTGTGCCAGCGAAGCTTCAGGAGGCCGTGGAGCAGCACCTGCGTCTGCTGCGGCGCGTCCACCCGCGAAGCACGGGCCTCCTCCTTTGAGACACCTCTCCATCTCGAACAGTTTTTGTTCAAAACAAATGATTAGCAGCTTTTCACTTCTAAGTAAGCGATTAGATCTTACTCAAATCAGAAGAAATATCTTAAATTGCACTTGTTCATTAGAGTCGTCTTTTTTGTGCAAAAACTAGGACCTTTGCAAACCCCAGCCAACAAATGACCCGTTATTAGTTGTCATCACAACAATTAATAGCTAATGAGCCAATCAGCGCTGATTGTTGTCAGTCTGGCTCTCAAGGAGACAGGGCGTGAGTGGATGTGGGACCTGGTTACCTTCTCGTCCTCAAGGCGTTCTCCCCAGGACAGGGACAGGGCACCTGGCGGCATGAGGCTCTTGCTGTCTTCTTGCAATATTGGTTTTGGCACTTACCATCTGGCTGTCTCATCAAATTTAAATATATATGTGTGTTTGTGTATATATATGTTATATGTGTATTTTTTTAACTAAGTGTTATGGGCAGAAGATGCTCTGAATATATCAGGAAAAGCACCTGTAGGATTTGCACGTTCTTCTCACTGTTCCAAGCAAAGCAGTCATTCCTTTTTAAATGCTCCTGATTTTTTTTGCTTTAAGAAGGGGGCATTTAGTAGAAATTAGTGATGTTTAATTGTATTAAAACATTGACATAGCATAAAGAAATAAGTGTATACAATATCCAGTTAGTCACACGCGTGCACGTTTTTCCTTTCCTATCTAAATCCATAGTATATATCTTCGTTTTTCTAGGCAGTGATGACGTGCAGGTGTCTATACATACACATTAAGGATCTCAGGTGCGTCCATTTACTTCATAACCTAGCGGTAAGCTCTTGTAGGTCCTGCTCAGTGCAGAATAGTTCAGCCATCTGCAGGGTGGCAGCAGTTCTAGACAGCATAAAATGACTTCTGAAGCACTGAAGTATCGTTAGATCATTTTCTGCATCTTTGGAGTGTTGTTCTCTTTAATGCGATTTATTTTAAGAATATTTTCAGAAAACAAACTTGTATGTGTCCTGTTTCACCCAGCAATGACTCTTGATTGTATATTATCTTCAGCAATTAAACAAATTCAAACAAAAATTAAGAAAGTTTCCTTTAGCAAATCCACATGATGATCCTTAGTGTTTAAACATTTTATAATTTCCATAGCTACAAATTTAATGTTTATTTCCTTTCAAACATGATCTATTTTAATGATTTGAAATAATCTGGCACTTTTGGGTTTTGAGACCACAGATATCATTTAGTATAGCAGAAAATGTGGTTTCAATTGGAAAATACATGCTTAACGTGGAGGTTATGCTAGTTGTGTTCTCTAAAACCATTTCAGCATAGTAACGTACTTAAATTGTACAGAAACACTTCTAAAGGAAACATGAAATATAACATCAGCTGGTCACAAAGATCACATGCAGATTATTTCTTGGCCACAGTATTTTCAAAGTAACTGATGTTCCAGATCTGTAACCGGGGAAATGGAAAGCATTTTCAGAGATGGAAGGGAATCTGTGTTGGAAGCCCTGCTTAGGACATGTGCTCTTCAAGATCGTGCATCTAGAATTAGGGTTGGAAATCACTAAATTGGTCCCACTCTTCTGAATAGCTACTAACCTGATTGCCAATGCTGATATAGGCCTTGCCGTTTTGGATCTTCAAACAGATCTAATCCCAAATCTTTTCTTAAAACAGCAGGGCATCACCCGTTGTATTAACCACGCATCTGGTTTATGTGAACAGCTGAGACTGCTCAAAACTTTTCAACTGCATCTTTTTTTCACTGGTGAAACAAAAAGTCTTAAATATGCAATTGGCATCACAGTTATCCGGTGCTAGGTGTCAGTAACAGAGCTGCAGGCGTGAAGAAGCCCTCTTACCTGAAAAATCCTTGGCTTTGCAGTATGCGAAAAGTTGGAAGTGTTTCTTTTTCCTGCTTTAACTCTGCTTTCTCCCAATTATACATGGCGCAGAGTGAGAAAATGAATAACTGTGTAGTGATTTGGTGCTGAATTTGCAAGAGTATTGGCTCAAATATGGAATGGGCAGTCTCAAAATAGAGCAGAAATGTGTTTTAAGAAGGAGGGCTAACATGGGACATCCAAGCATGTCAGCACATCATGGGATTGAGAAACCATGGGGGCTGAGGTAGTTGAAGAAGGAAGGAATCTGCGCAGACCACAGAAGGGCTGAGGCCGGCAGGACCTCCGGAGATGCTCTGGTCCCAGCCCTGCTCAAGCAGGGGCACCTGGAGCAGGCTGCCCAGGACCGTGTCCAGTCAGGTTTTGAGTATTTCCAAGGGTGGAGACTCCACGACTTCTCTGGGCAACCTGCTCCAGTGTTTTTTCCAACCACCTTCATGGTGAGTTTTTCCAGCAATTGGGTCAGACACTCACAGCTGGTAAGTGCAGGAGCTGCAGACATAGTCTGTGTGTTGGGTCACCTGCCTGGTTAAGGATCCCCTATGTCAGCCCTCAACCATCGGTTTGTATCCCAGTCCTGTATTGGTATCTTTTTTCTGTCCTTGGGGAAAAATAATGGTTTTGGGATACAGGGTCTGTGCTGAAATGGAGCATCAGGGCAATGGCTGCTCCGTGAAACTACCGGTCACTTACATGCATGCAAAAGGATCCTTTTCCTTGTTCAAATTTGAGTTGGGTCATACCATAGTTACAGGTTATCTCTTAGAATTGTGTAAAGATATTAGATAGTAAGTACTGGCACGTGTGGAGTCCTGTGGCGTACGATTTTCAGTCCCTGCAGTTGTAGTTTTTCCTTGACTGACTTTATAATTTTTTTATATTCTAGTTAAAGAGATATAAACTTGCTTCATAAACTAGCTGAGAAGAAGCATGTTCTTACCCCAGGCTACATTAGTGAGAAGGAAACCCGTGTTCTGGTGACAATCAGTAATTGGAGTTCTTTGTCCAATCAGTATAATATTTGCATCGGAGATCCCCATAGCGCTATAAATTTAAAATATAGTCAAGAGAGAGATCAAAAACTCCTTGTGATTCATCATGTTTGCTTTGACTCCATTTTCTGCATAAATTCCTCAGGGAAACCATAAAAATTCTCCCCTCTTTCTTTGTATCTAACAAGGGGAATAGTTAGGGGATTTGGAGCCTGAATTTTTAAGAGAAGAGGCACTCACGTCTTGTACTTAGTAGTTCTAAAAAGTTTACCGTAGGTCCTTCATTATCTCCTGTAGAGCGAGGGTCCTGCGGAGGTTAATGTAGATATCGGCCCTGTATGCAGATACTTCTGCTCTCCTGCCTGCACCCCTGCCTTGTCCTTGAGCTTCTTATACTCCCCCCGTGTCCCTCTCTAGACACCCCTGTTTCCCTCTGAGATCTCCCCGGGGCTGTGTTCTCACAACCTTATTTCTAGCTTGCTTGTTCCCTTTTTCTCCATCTCCCTAAAAGTTCTGTGCCCCGTTCCCCATTTCCAGCGCATTTGTGCATTTGCTTGCTGAGATCTGGAGAACAGAGATGTCTCTTCTTTCCTCCTGTTCTTATTTCACAAATACTGAAATTAGATCTTAATAAAATAAAGTGTATGGAACATTGTATTTTCTTCTAAATGATGAAGTATGAGAAGGAAGGTCGTCAAAGACTGCTGATGTAAAATTATTAATAGCTTAGATTATGAAGCATTACATAACACCTATGTACCAGTCTTTGGTGTTTGTGCATATAATTACATGTTTTTATTCTCCTTATATCTGCAGAATCTGTTGTGTGAAACTCACCTCCTGTACACATTTCATAGCCCGTTGCGTGATGGCAGAGTAGACATTGAATATGTGCATAGCAATAAATACTCATTTTCAGGCTTTTTGTGCATCTTTTGATGCTGATCTCAACTTTATTGCTCCAGAGTGATGAACTGTTGAATATAGTTGGGAGGGTGAAAACTGATACAATGAAAATTGGCAATAGCTGAGAAACCTATTTCTGCCTACTCTAGGCTATAGCCATGTTTTAAGTCTGATCTTTTGTTTCATCTCTCCTCTTCTGCAAGAGCTGAAACTGTTTGATTTATGCATTTTTTTAAAGATCAACGAAAGTGTCATTTCACACTCAATAAAACATTGCAGTTATACCCTTAAATTGCTCGAAATCTGGCTCACATGCAAAAAAATCCCTCTCGTGTACTTCTGAAGCGAGGCAGGTGTCTTTTGGCTGGTTGCTACATTGCAGAGCGGTTAATTGTGGTAAATGAGAAGAGGCAGACTGACCCCGTAGCTTTTACAGCAGGGCGAAATGTGGAGGCGCAAGTATGGAAACGCTGCCACGGGCAGAGCCCTTCCTGCAAAAGCCGCAAATTAGGGAAAGCTGGACTAAATCTTGGCTAAACCAGGACCCTCCAGACTTAGTTATGTCCTATTAAATCTTTAAGTAGCTAAGAGGAGCTGCTAATAAAGTGCTGCGAGCTGTGCAGAAGAGCCCTCATCATTTATTCTCGGCATGTGCTCTTCCAGCCGCACAGCATGAAGTGTTTCTTTCTCTCCCGTGCTCCTCGGTCAAAGCGGTCTTTGCTGCGCGGTGGCTGGCAGTTTGCGCTGCGGCCGGGTTACCCTCTCCCTTCCGTTAAGTGGTACTAAGCCATCCTTACAAAAGAGAAACGGCATCGCTTTATTCTTAAGATAAGCCTGCATTTCATGGAGCAAGTTTTTCTTAATAACTTACAGCTTTAGATCGTGTTTTCATTCCAGCTAGAAATGTGCTTGAGATGCTGGACGGGTTTTGTCTTCTCAAGCAGGTCGTTGTAAATAACTTTGTCTCATAAGGATTTAAACTTCCATTACAGGCTAAACTGGCTCTAGGACATGTTGGAAACAATGTGTAAAATGAAAATGTAATAAAGGTTTATTAAATTAAAATGCATAAAACTTCAGGTCTAATAAGGACAGTTTTATTAATGAAGGTAAATTGCAGCAGCCCATCTGAGGCACCTGCTAAATGTTCATTATAAATTACTCTCTTAGACGCTGTGATGAGTTTCATATTGTAGCCAGACTTATAAAAGCATGCAGATTGCTTCCCCAAGGGACCGTATATTTACTTAACAGTGCAGTTAATTGCAATTATTTATTTTCCAGCGATCGTAAACGGCCTCTGCATTAAAGATATATGTGGCTATTAGGAATTATTCAATTACCTCTGTTTTTCTGGGCAGTCTGAGTGAAACCCCAGCGCAGGTTCGCGGAGGCAAGGCGGCAGCGTTAGCTCAGTGCGTCGCAGCCCTAAGTCCTCGCAGCAGAGCCGGCTTGGGAAGCACGGACTGCCCATCTCTGCCGCTGATTTTTTGACATCTCCGGTTCCGTACTGATGCTGCCACGCTTATTGGCAAGATTCATTGGAGGTTAATTAAATCCATCTTCAAAACAACGAGGGGCCAATG
The DNA here is from genome assembly GCA_003342895.1 of Casuarius casuarius. Lineage (NCBI taxonomy): Eukaryota > Metazoa > Chordata > Aves > Casuariiformes > Casuariidae > Casuarius > Casuarius casuarius. The sequence goes on along the minus strand of PTFA01000061.1, from coordinate 262,869 downwards.
AGCCATGTCCTCGTTGCAATAGTAAATTAAAGGATGCGATTGTTCGCGCTTGCCCCGCGGAGGAGGGGGGGCTGCGGCGGACTGATCCCGGCTGCCGCTCGGGGCCCTGGCGGCTCCAGCAGCCTGTGGTCGTAAACCCGCTTTTAATTTGCGCCTACGGAGAGGGTGACACCGCTGTTGGCAGGCAGAGGTCTCGCACGGCAGCGCGACGCGAGGGATGACGCTGTGCAGAAGCCGAAGGGAGCCCTGTTCCCGAAGGGCTCCGCAGCTCCTCCTGCCTCGGATGCAAATTAATACAAACAGAAAAGATGGTGCGTTGATCAAATTTGGCGCTGCGTGGGCCGTAATTAAAACGCACACAAATTAAATGCAATTATCTCCTGCTTTCTAATAGGGCTGAGCGTCATTAAACTAATTAATGACGCCGTGGGCAAGCGGGGCGCTGCGGTTGCTGGGAGCGCGTTGGAGGCCCGGCGCGGCCGGCAGCTGGAGCCTCAGCTGGCCGCGGGGCGACGGCGGTACCGGCGGTGCCTGTCGCCTCGTGGGACGGGACGGGACGGGATGGGACGGGACGGGACGGGACGGGACGGCCGGTGCCGCACCTGCCATCCATCACCTAGCTGACAGCCCGGGTCGGACGGGTCTCCTTTCTCGCTGGTGGCCCGATGCCACCGGAGACCCGTCCGGGTCCGTTCTGGGGGAGCGGGAGCTCCTCGGGACAGGTTCCACTTCCGAACGGCTCCGAGTTCATGGATGTGTCCTGAATCCCAAGGAGAGGCGGAGCGGGACGAAGGAAGGTCCTGGGGACGGTGCATCTTTCACCGTGGCCTTGCAGATGCCTGCTCGCGCGAGGAGCCGTGCTCCCGACCCAGCGGCCTGCAGAGGGGTTCCTCGCGGCTTAGCTCGGGTTGGCTAGTTGGGCTGGCCAAGAACTTGAATTCGTTCAAATACACACAGAAAAATTGTCTCGACAACAGCTTATCGTTAGCAAGATGCCAACGCCAGGGCCCAGCTGTTCACTGCAAGCTCTCCCGGTGCAACGTGCTTGTCTAAGAGGGCTGCAAGTGGGTTGCTGCTCGATGACTTGCTAATTAAGAAATAAATCCTGAGATTTGTCTGCCAAACCTTTCGGCAGTGCCCGAGGTCTCGCGTCCGTGACACATGGAGTGTTTGAGTGGGAACACGGGAAGTATTCGTTGTAAGCTTGGCTTCAAGCACCGGAGCAGCCAGTGGCTGCTCTCAGCGAAGGCAAGAGTGCTCCTCGTATTGCGGGGCTGGAGCTAGGAAAACGTACATATAACTGTAAAAACATTCATTATACCCCCACCCTGAAATTACTATTTTTATAAAAGCAGGTGTAATTCGAGTAATTAAACGGAGAATTATAATGCATAGCCAGACTCTGTAACAAATATTTAACTAAAACCACCCATGACATTACTTCACTGCTTAAATCTAGTATGAAACTCCATTCTCGCAGCTGAGGCAAAATGTCATCCAGAGAGATGCCATCAAACATTTTCTTCTTTAACCAAAAATGTGTAATTTCAGAGAAGTCAGGTGTACCTGGAAAAATGCATTCTTTGTAAACTTGGGTTTGTTGCTGGTTGTTACCATGGTCCAAAATATTAACAGCTATGGATAATTGTGTACTAGTATTTGGACTGCACCCACTTATGGTATAAAAAAAATTCCAACTCGCACCGTGGTGTTTGCAGCAGTGCATCAAAAGTGCACATATACACAATTTCCTTCCCATAAATGGAAGCCTAGAAGGAGATTGTTCAAAAATGTAGCCTCTAACATAGAATGATCCTTTTTTGCACATTGAAAAGAAAGTAAAACTAAGTATGGAAAGAAGAATTGGATATCTAACTGAAAATCGAGGAGCAGGATCATATCTAACTGTCCTGTCCACGGGAGCTCTCTTCACAATGGCATATTTTGTCCTCGCGTTGCGGTCAGAAATACAGTCACAGTTGATGAACTGAATGCACAGAATCTCTGGACACCTGTGCAGCTATGTTAAAACATTTTAAAAACACATTTAGCACTAATTTGTATGTGAAAATAGCCATTCTCAAAAGTAGGAGAAAAGTACACGGGGAAACAAGATCAATCGCTCGTGAAACAAAAACTGAATTGTATTTAGATTTGGACATACCATTAGCATTAGGGGAAAAAAAGCAGTATTAATCGTATAGTGGGAACAAATAAGATTACCATGGCACTTCTTTACCACCGAATAGTGATAAATGGAGTAGTGCTTATGGAGAATGGACAAATTGCAGTGTTCCACATATATAGAGCTTATTAATGCTAGGCCATTTGTATGAGGCATGCAGCAAATACCTTTCTGTACAGACACCAGTTTCCTGGTACCTTAAATCACTCGGCGTGTAATTCTGATCTTGACCACTCCAGTTTCCCTTGCAGTTAAGGACGCCTTGTCTAAACCGTTGTGCAGCAGCAGATAAAAATCTATATAACATTTCGTATGGCCCATTTTTTTATGTGGCAGCGGTAGAAGAGCTTTCTGAGTTGAAGAAGCTGCCACGTGTGCTTTTCTGGAGGTCGGGTTAGTGCAGCATCTCCCCCGGGACGAGCGGACCTGCGGGAGCCGCGAGACGCAGCATCGCTCAGCATCCGTCGTCGCGCCCCGACGCGGCTTTGTGCCCGCGCCGGGTCCGGAAAGCCGTTCAGCTTTGCTCAGCTCAGCCAGAAATTCGTACCTAATGTTCGGCTTTCCTCGTGGCGAGGAAGAGCTTTCCTCCAGAGCTTTACGGTCAAAAAGGTGTTTATTGGCTGCACTACTAAGTAGATTGGGCACTACTACTTCAGCAGCGACTGATGCCCTCTAGGACCCCATCACGCCTACGTGGTATAGTATATAACAAAAAGACACTACTGCTGTCTGCTGTATACTGGGGTAGGGCATCTCAACAGGTTCACTTCTGAACTTGTCACGAACACTACTTTATGCATTCTTGCTTTTCAAGATCCAGGTCAAGTTACCTTAAATAAAAGCAGATATTAGTAATGTTTAATAGAAGCACACATAAGCTTGACAAAAGAGTGAATAAAATACGCGGTCTGTAGTCAAAGAAATCCTCTGGTTTGGGTTAAAAAAGGTGCATATCAGAACAAAGTCTCTTCCCAGGCTAAATTTTTCAGCTGTACTAGGTGATTGAACCAAATTCCACTAACTCAGCAGAGAAACTCCCGCTGGCCTCAGTAGACTTTGCAGCCCTCGTTTCCCTGCCTGTCTGTGCCATCTGTCTCTCCATTTTTAATGCATTTTTGTTTTTGAATATGTATTTATCACTCTATAAATCCAGTTTGAGATTAGTCCTGTTTGATTCTACCCCACTCAGGCGTAGATAAGAATTACAAAATACACATTTTAAATTACGTATTTCCACAGTTACATATTTACTTATCAGCAAGTTATCGAATTGTCCCTCGCAGAGGAGAATATGGGTTTTCCTGAATTTGGTTCTTAATGAGGTCTTTGCTGTGAAGTGGTTAAAGGTCGAGATAAAGGTGCTGAGTACACTGTGTGATCGTGTTGTACCAATGTCGTAAACGTAGCCAGCATCGTCTTTTCACTTAAAGGTAGTCAGGATGTAGTAAATTGCTTTATTTCAAACTTATTCCCTCTGAGGCTTAGGGGAGGGCACGGGCAGTGTTATTTCAGACGTTCCCCATGTGCGAAGGCCCCTTGTTTCAGCTCTCTGCTGGAAGGGCGGGAGGGGTGGAGTGGTGGTGGGACCTTTCTCCTGCTTCGTGCTCATCCTGCCTCACGTTGGAAGGACCCCAAAAACCTGTGCGTGCTGCGTCTCTTCAGCAGCATGGCCTTTGCCTTGGCCGTGCAGTGCCAGAGGGGTTCTCTGTGTTCTGTACGGCATAAAACATCTCTTAAATCTACAGTCTGACCACAGAAACCAAATCAGTTCCTTCTCACACAAAGCCCTACAAACAGGCTTTCTTGGTGAAGAATGGGACCGGGGGGGACTCGAGTTCCTGGTAGCGACTGACACGTTCTCTCTTGTGAAAATTTTAGTCTCCGATCTCTGTGTTGTTTAAAATCTAATCCCGATCTTTGCATTACTGCTTCCGTAAGAGCTCCGATAGGATATGATTTAGAACTGTTATAAACTTTCATGTGGCTCGATAATATTGAGCTGTGTATTAATTTAATATGTAAAGCCATTAATGGGTTAAAATGAATTTTATGAAAAGAGATTATAGGATCTTTATCACATGTTGTTTATCTGATCAACAGTTAACAATTTAAGACACTATTATTCTAGTAAAAAGAAGATTTGTTTCAGATACTGACATAAACATCTCCTCATAATAGTGGCTTTTCATTTAGTGCGTTGCAATGTACCATAAGCTTAAAGGCACAACAGCTTCTTTGTGTGTCTCAATAATGCTTGTCCAGAGTGATGTCAGTCAATTTTTGACCTATACAGTCTGATGTTATTCTCAACAATCATATAATAGGGTTTTTTTTCCTTTAGTGAGTAAAGAGTATGCCAATAAAATCCTTGAAAATTTTTGTGCTCCTTTCTGGTGTCTTCCTCTGGAAGCACAGAGTGAATTACCTGAGGGGACATGTCTGGAGAGACAATTAGGATCTTTCTTCTGACTTATGTGTTTGTTGTTTGCTTGGATTTTTTTTGCACACCGTTAGTTAGAGGGAGGACCGCTTCTCCGCTGCTGGCTGTCCGAATGCACACTTGTGCAATGCCAGGGGCCGGCGGGGTGAATAAACGTTAGCAGGTACCTACCACTGCACGAAGGCAGACGGAGCCCACGGTCTTCATCCCTGCCCCGTAGGCACATAGAGTGATGCTCTGTACGGCGATTTCCATCATCCGCCGTCAAGCTCTCTGCTACGCCCAAACCGTGTACTCTGCCGTGTTAGCCCCCAGACAGCAAAACGTGTTAGTTTATTCTCCAGCCTCTCTAGAAGGTTTTCTCTTATTAAAATTCTGGTATAGATTGGCTGCTAGTTGCGTTAAACTCCCATCACCGTTGCCCTCCCAGCAAGGCTTTTGCGTGGCTCTGAGATCACCTCGGTTCCAGGGAGGCAGGCGAGAAGTGCATAACTGCATTGGGTCTTTATGGAAATCACTTTGTGCTTGTATGATGCTATTTCTAGATTACTTTTATTGATATAGCTCTCACGTTTCCCTGGAATTTAAAACATATTTATAGTTCTTGATATATTTTCAGCTGAATACAGTGTAACTGCATAGTGCTGTCATTGAGCTTGCAGAAGCACAGGCTTAAGCTAGATGGAGTTGGACTTTCGCGTGAATTATTTCTGCCTTGCTGCAGCTTGTTTTCTTCAGTCAGGACCTGCCGGCGGCACCGCCGCTGAGCTCCCCTTGGAGGAACCTCTCCGGATGCTGTGGCTGCCGCAGCTCTTCGTTCTCCGCTCTTCGGCGCGAGCCGTGCATGTATCCTAGCAAGCAGCATTACACATCCCCATCTTCATTAGCTTTAGCGTAAAGTCAGCTACGTAGTACATGCCTAAGGGGGACGACAACTGAACTTAAGCAAGCCAAAGGTCCGGAGTATACAAGACGTTTGAGTTACAGACTGCCAAAGTGGGGTGGAAATTCGTTTTTCTTTTCTGTTCACCCTGTGTTTTACATTATATAAAATGAATTCCAGATCATAATTGCCAGTCTGGTGTTTTGTATTGATTTAATTCAATAAGCAGCTTCACCTCCACCTTTTGCATACGCTTGCCTGGAAATATATGCATTATGAAGACAGTGATTCAAAGTCTTTAGGAAATCAATACCAGCACAGGATTCTCTTCTTCAAATATTGACAGCAGAGTAACTCTAAGAAACAATGAAAAACAATAAAAGCAGGGATAGACAAAATTAAGGCTGTAATTCTGTCGTAGCTGGGCTGTACAGACGCCTCAGACAGTTGTCGGGTATTGCACGCCGCGTGCGCTTCAGCAGCTAGCCTGAGTTCACCCCTTGCTGTCAGCGCTTCTGGTTGGAAAACCTGTCACCGTTGAAACGAAAGGCTTTTTGGCAATGAATTCTGTATGGTTTCTGTACAGATTTTTGAACATTAACTCGCGCAGAAGTTTTTTCAGCCATGAGTGTGCGCTGGGGAGACAGAGGAGGGTGCACATGGACTGGCACCATCAACTCTGATTGTTCCTGCCTTTGGTAGTTTCCCCAAAACTAAAATAAAAGTTATGCTGAAAACGGTAATGTTACAGTATTTAGGCCAAGCAACTCTGTGTGCTACGTTAGTGTGGTTTTGTAATGGTAATTTTAAAATCCCTTAATGCCAGGAGGTGAATTTCCTGCACAGCGAGTGTAGCTCCAAGAAGTCAAAGGGTGTCTCTCATGCAGAAGAACATGGTGTCGTTAATGCAGGCCATGCTGCTTTCTTAATGTATACGGTTCTGAAATCAGGTTGTTACAGGTAGTTCAGTACTGCGTAGTACAAGTAATACCAAACTATTAACATTAATCAAGTAAAAACATCTTTTAAAAATCACCTAGAACCTGGTCCATTTTGATTTTCTCACTCTGAAATATTTTAGGATAGTCGAAAAGTCTACATAATGAATTTAAGTATTCTGTATATAAAGAGGAGAATTTCTTTTCGCTAGGTGTTAAAGGCATATCAAATACAACACTTTCAGGTATTACTTCACTTGTAAATGGCGTTGAATAAGCCAGCAGGAGTTATTTTTCATTTCTGTATTTCATTTGTGCAATTTTAACAGGTGCCGAGTTTCATGCGAATGTCAGTATTGGACCCAAGTGAAATGTTTCAGAGCTCTGTATCTGTTAGCAGAAAACTCAGAGTTAACATTTTCTTTGAATGTGCTACAAAGCTCTTTCACTTGACACCTTTCTGTACGGTTTTGAGGAGGAGGAAGTCTCTGTCCCCTGCGCGTCGTCCGCCTGCGCCGTGGCTGCGACCGCGGCACTCTGTGCTCGTTGCTCGTTCCTTCTAGAGATGTACAACAGGGTCGGTGTTTTACTGTATCTAACCAGCTCTCCATTTAGGAAGTAGGACAAAAAATTATGCCTGTTATTGCATATATATGGGAAAGCTGAAAATGATGATTCAGAAATAGCGAAAGCGTACTACGTGCATTTCTGCTCTACGCTTGAAGCAGTAGAATAGGGTCGTTGCATGAAGATTATGAAGCATACTCTAGTGTGTTAGTACTGAGGAGGATTTTAACAAGTAGGACTGGGCAATTTTAATTGTCCGTTTTAGCAAACAGTCTAGGGCAATGCTTGTCTGCCTGGCTAATGCGGATTTAGAATAAATCAGGATACCAGGACACTGCCGAATGCTGAAAGAGGGGTGGAATTGTGCCTGTGGTTAGGGGGGAAGAAATGAGGGACGCACTCATTAGCCGTAAGCTCATTCGCTTGACATTCATTTCAGACAAACTAATGGAAAAGTTGCTAGTGATAAAAGCAGTAAAAGATCTAATGTAGTCAGTAAATACGCCTGACCAAGGCAGTTTGCAATGAGGTAACACCTTAGCTGAAAAAGGTAAGTGCATATGTGTAAAATATTGGTGCTGTGCTTAACCATTCAACACAATACCATATGAAATACTGTTCTTTTAAAAGAAAACAGGACTCTGCAGATGTTAGATGCAATAAAAGATTGGAAAAGTGATCAGGCCTCAGAGAGTAGCTGTTATTGGGGAATGATGAGTCCGGTAGGTTTCTTGAAGAATTAGTTCTAGGCCAAAAGCATTCGATATCTTCATCCATAATCTGAGTTTTGGGATAAGATACCAAGTCCTCATATGGCAAAACAAGTTTGTTGACAGCGTAGCAATGTTTAACTTTGCATTTGGCGATGTTTACGTGCATGGGAGCAGGGAGGACGTTAGGAGTCACTGAAGGCAAACAGCTCAACCTGAGCTCCCGTGGCTCTGCCGTGGCATATGTTATTAATGCATCTTTAGATATTCAAAAGAAGTAACACTAATTATGAAGCTGATTTTCATGTGGATGCAGAGCTGGTATGTTGAAGTCCATCAAACATCCTCCTTCCATGTATTTTAAAAAGCATTATGTGGCATGGGAGGAGAGAGGGGGGCTCTGCTCCTGCCAAGGAGGAGTTGCTTTCACAGTACCATCAGGTCTGCAGGACCCGGCTTCATCAGAGCTCTGTTAAATTTAACTTGAAGAGCCCTGGCTGGTAGTTCAGAGAGGTTTTCCCAGGAGTTAATAGTTAAAAGACTGTGTTCTCCACATTTTACTACATTTCTAGCCTTGGTCCCATTTCTTTCATGTCTAAATAATGTTCAGAAGCTGCTAACAGACAATTTCAGACGAAAAATCATGCATGAGAAATTAGTCACGAGAGTGATTAATCGAAGGTGCCTTTCTCGGAAGAGCCTGCCGGAGGAGTCGGTGAGTGCCCCGTATCTTACCAGGAGTCGACGGCTTTTGGAAGATTTGTTTTAGTCAAAGAGGTGCCATTTGCTTCAGTTCAGGAGAAAATTGGTAAAACATAATGGCCGGTGATATGTAGGATTAGACTAGGTGAATGCGTGCTCACTTTTGGCTTGAGTTGTGAGTGCTAATTTCTTTAAACTTGATAAGCGGACTCGAGTATCATCTGTGGCAGATCTACTTCTCCCTAAAATTATTTTTACAAATCTTCCCGCTGGTGAAGGTACCACTACTTTATTTCTTTACCACGTAGGCCTTATTGATGCTAATAATTGCAAGTTAAATCTGTATCTGACCACAGATAGCTGGTGAAACATTTATTTTAGTTATCCACTGTATTTTTGATGGAGACAATCAGTAGGTAAAAATTTATGCAAATGTGCAGAGTTCAAGTGAGGGCTATCCTAAACAGGACTTAAGCTATGCACCCTCCTTTGTGCCAAATTTTCTAGGGGTTTTTTTCCTGTAATGAATACATGTATTTTGTGCATTGGAGCATGGCACAAGCCCTTTTGGATGGCAGGCTCTTCAAGAAAGAGGAAGAGAGTTTTAATCACAAAGGCAGAAACTTCAGTGGGAGAAGTGATTCTGCACTTTGTTTCGTTTGTAAATGGTGCGTATTGGCTTTTGTGAAACAGCGCCCGGGTCCGATTCACGATAGCGCTTCGTGGATTCTTTCCTTGGCGCTTTTTGAGGCTGAAATAGCGCACATGAAAAGAGGAGATTGAACATAATTTGTTCCAACAGCTAGTCTAAGATTTTTTCCGATCGGGCTTCTTTCAGCGTATTCTTTTTTGTCAAGCTTTAAGCAGCTTTTAAAATAATAGTATTAGCTCATACTTCAGGCCTTCGCTGAGTGTTCCCATAAGCTGTGGTTATTAGTTACAAGAAGCTACAAGTATATATATCGTACCCTTGTCGTGGTTATGGGAGTTTGTAAAGTAAATGGAGATTTGAGCAATTTGCAGGTTTCCAAATGAGCTGTAGAGTTCATTGAAGGAAGAAAAATGCACCATTGAAATTCCCGGTGCCAGTGTGGTTTTCTTCGCCGAGATTTATCATGGAAAGCCATATTGCTTTCCCTTTGCCTTTATTGAAAACTCCTCAATACATTGTTTTTCAGGTCCATTTCTTTTACAAGCTCTTCCTTTCAGCTTGCTCAGGAATCAGGTCCTACGAACATCTGTTTGTGCCTGAAGTCAGGCAGGACCTGGCCGGGATGCTGCCTCCCGCTCCCTTTTGTCCCCCGGGGCCATTGTTTCCGATTTCATGCTATCAGAGGGGCTGCATGTTTTCCTGTGTGAAGTTGTCAGAGAGATAAAAGCGCGGGAGCAGGGTCACATTTAGAGGGATGGGCATGAAAAATTGGTAAAATGTATCTCGAAGCCCACCCACAAGACTGTCGCTGGAAGAAATTTAGAAATAGGGAACAGAATTACGATTTTTAAAGCGTGCAAATTCCAAAGTGGGAAAAACAGTGACGAAACGAGCTTTTAACTGGAAGAAATCTCTTGGGCGGATTTATGCTTAGTTGACTTTTTCCTCTTGGGTAGCTTGAGCGTCTCCAGTTGGGCTCCCTTAGAAGGAAAATACCGTCGTGTTCATTGTGGTGCCTGCCTGCATCTTTTCAGCGTGAGAATTAAATGCAGAAGATTTAACGCGAGTGCGTTAGGCCCTTCAGTCGTCCTAATACACCGGGGAAAACCCACGCATCAGTGAAAGGTGTCTGACTATCCCGAACTACCAGCGCGGTACCGGACCGCCAAGGAGTACGATAAGGAGGGTGGTAATAGGAAAGGAAAAAGAGGAACAGTGCGGCTCAATTAGCTTAATGGAATATATTTTCAGGGAAGGGAGCAAGACACCACGCTTGTAACTGTGGTTATGGTTTACAATGCTGATGATATAATTAGCAAAAACACGCTTATCCTTTTGTGTCATGTGAATCCTAAGAGTGGCACCCTGCTTTAGAAGGATTTAGAATTAATTCATTAGTGGCAAGAGGGAAGAGCATCTGCCGTTACAAATACATCTGATTTAGACAGAGCTTATTTAATAGGGCGTTCTCTCACAACTGTGCTTTAACATAGTAGTAAGAGGCTACACTTATTTCTCAGAAAGTACTAAAAAGCCAGTGAAAAGTTCTCTCTATCCTTATGTAGTATCACTATAACTGAGGCAATGTCTTAGCAGGTTCATACATCCTAGGACCTTAGCTGTTTTCATAGTAATTTAGTATTCATAGTAGTTTAGGTATTCACTAGAAGTAAAATGCAAAAAATGGTTTTAATAGTACTGTTTTATATCAGTGATTCAGTGAGATGGTTGCTCTTATTTTAAGACCTCATAATGAGGATTTTGTCAAAGAGCGTAACAAGAAGACAAGATATGTAAGTTGTATTTTTTTCCATAGCCAGCTGATAGGTAAGGGATATCAAGGAAGGCATTATCTTACTGCCATAAATTTTCCACGTTAGCAAATGACATACGTGATACAAATGAATCTAATACTGGAACTTCTGGGATATACTGGAATGTATTTTTCTCTAAAGCTTCTTTTCAAAGATTAGGTCAATTATTTTTCTTACATGCAGAAATGTTTTGCAATTTAATACAAGAAACTAAATGTATGATTTAATTTTCATTGAATTAAGCAAGATTTTTGGCTATGGAAATTCAGAGGGGAACATCGATACGCAGATTCTTTGCACATTTGTAATATAGCAGAAAAAAATTGCTAAAACTGTTCTAAAAGTACAGCAATTTGCTGGATTTTTATGCTTTGCACTAATTTTTTAGACGTGAAATTGTAAATACAAAAGCGGGGACGCAGCCTGCGGTGTGTGCACAGCTCCCGGTGCTGGCGGCACATCCCGCCTGGCGCCGCGGGGCCGGGCCGTCGTCCCCGGGAGGGTTTGTTGGGTGCGATGAGCTGCTGGAGGAGCCGCACGGATATCCCGGGCTGCAGCCCGGCGCGTGCCCGCGTGCAGGGGTGAGGCAGCGCCCGCGCATCCCGGGGCGGCACACACAGAAAGTGACGCCAGCACCGTCTCGGTGCCCGGGAGCAGCATTCTGCTCTATGGGTATGCTGAGAGCACGCTTTAATATTTCACCCTGCATTAAGTATTTTGGGGAGGAATTTTAACTTCTGGTGTGAACACTCACTTCAAGACATGCTTTTTCTGCTGCTAACTCCGCTTTCCCGTCTTTGAAATCACAGGATTTCTTGGCCAGCAGCTTTCTTTGGCGTACCTGTCCGATTTTAGATGGGTAAAAGAATTTACTCTGGCTTTGTCTCAGAAGGGAAAAGAGCAAAGGCTAGAGTAAAAATTAATAGCACATCTTAAAACCCATTACAACATCTCCCTTTTTTCTGAGGAAAAGCGAGTGGAAAAGGCCTCTCTAGAGGAAATAAAGAAGAAGTTATTACAGCTTTCACTTTTTTTGCAGGGCATGAAAAAGCTTTCTGTATGTTAAACAGTCTTGCGGACATCTGGCGCGATTGGTTTTAATCTGCTGGCTAAAAAGTCGGGATTAAATCTCGCTTTGCGGCTCTTTGTGCTGCAGTCAGGGCAGTGACGGGGACAAAGCCGCCGCTCGCCGCGGCGCGGTGCCATGTGGCGGCCGCCGCTCCGCCGCCGCACAATGAAGCATCTGGTGGCCTGCTCCTGCGCCGGGATAGGTTTTGTCCGCAATTTCGCTCGGCCGGCCCGCTTCGTTCTCCCTCGGTGCTACTTCTGGAGACGGGGCTTGCCAGCCCGGCGGCGGGAGGTCGGGAGGGCAAAGCGATGAATTTTTATGCGCCTGCTCCTTGTGTTTCTGCCCAGCCGCGATTCCCCGCGCGCTGCGCTGCCTCTGAAAGGAGCCGCGGCGGCGGTTTGTCCTCGGGCCCGCGGAGCGTGGCGAGGCAGAGGAGTCAAGGCGGCGCGGAAACCCGTCGCCATCCGCGGCGAGAGGCGCCGCCGAGGTTTGCAGCCCGTTGGCTTGCCATCGAGTGACAGGCGAATTTAACGGCACTTGAGGATGCGGCGGGAAGAACAGCGCTTTGCTAACCCGTCCACAGCTGCTAGCTCTAAAATTACCAAATTACCTTGCAGGAGCGCTTCTGAGCGTGCGTTATCTCCTCTCGCCCTGCAGCTGGGAGATCCGTATATTCCTCACCGTGTCGGAGTCCTCTTTTGCTTCGGTGCAAAGCTGTTTTCTCTGCGTTTCAGGAATTCTGCGGAGTAGCGCTTCCCGGGTGCGGGCCCCGCCGGGCCCCACGTCCGTCCCCTCCGGATGGATCGGGGCTCTGCCGAGCCCGGAGGCGTTGCGCGAGCCGGGATCCGCGGTCCTGGTCGGGTCGAGTCCCGCGCATCCCCCGCCGGCGGCGCGACGTCGCCCTTCCTCCAGGCCCTCCTCTGCCTCCGACCAGCCGTGCCTCCGCAGCGGGTCCGGCCGTGCTGGTGGCTGTGGTTGGCCGGCAGCCGAGCGCTGGACCCGCTCGGTGCCGGGAATCACCAGTGCTGGTGCAGCGCACAAACCCGTCGTTCCTATACCATCGGCAACACGTAGAAGAGGAGGCAAAGCCACGTGGAAGTGGTGAAGAGACGCAACAAGGAGGCCGTGCCACCCTACTTCTGCTCTCCACCATGGTTATTTTACCCCACGGGTATTTTGGGGGACATCACTCTTTTTGTTAGTATGGTGTATGCATCACACACGTCCTGACATCTTACCTTGCATGAGGGAGAACCTCACAAACCTCACAAAGTCGCATGCTGCTCGGGGCCACGTGGCAGCAATTACTGGGGAGCAGGATAATTCCAGCAGGGATCGACAGTCCCGTGTCATCTTCCTCTGGACCTCGTGAACATGACCAGCTGAAAAAGCGTTATTTGAGCTCGTAGGCTGCTGGATTGATATTGCATTTCGAAAGTGAATAGAGGAGCAAGTGGTGTGGCACCGGTGGGAAGTGCAGGAGATGTGGCAGAGTGCGGATAATCAAGTCGGGGAGGCTGGGCAAACAGAGGGACGGGGAAAGAAATTGTTCTCGTGCTGCGTCAGCAAGGCATCCCCTGGTCGGTCAAGCCTTGCCTCACCATACCGCTGTACGGCACTTCTTCAGCTAGAAGGAAATCCTGTTTTCCGATTAGATCTCCTGGACGTGTGGGCAGTGAAAGATACTTTGCAAAACCAGAGTTCCCAAAGCTCTGAAGTTCACAAAATTGTCTTGGAGGTGTTTCGGTCTTGCAGCAGCTTGCCTCAAAATCAAGCGTGCAGTAGTAGATGGTTTCACTAACTCCCTGCACACCAATCCCCTGAAATCTGTGTATTTTTAACAAGCGAGGAAAATTCAGAAGAACGTTTTAGTGGCAAGCATGATAAAATTTTGTCTTCTGGGGAAAAACAGAATAAAACATGTCAACTACAGTTGAGAGAAAAAAACTACTTAGAGTATGCAGAATACCTATGTTAATGCAAATACCACTATGACAAGTAATATAGGTGGGCATAAATTCCAGAGCTCCTGCAATGTGAAATATAAGACTGTTTTTGATGATCAGAACACATACCAAAGCTATTCATGAAATATATTTTCTGCTGGTGATGGTTCTTCACTTACCTTGAAGTATTCCTGCTGATGCCAGTGGGTTTGGAAAAATGTCATACCTTGTTGTTCATATGTCAGTGGAATCAGCTTCACTTTTAAGATGTTACTTGGCATCTGAAGTGGAATTAGCTTCACCTTTGAGATGTTATTTGGCATCTGAAGTTGCCGTAAATTTGTAAGATTAAAAATACTGTGGGATAACGGTTGTAGAAATTTGTGGTTGGATTAAGAACTCCTTTTGAGTAGCAACGTGAAATACACAGATAGACTCACAGACATCTTTAAACTCTATCAATTAGATTAGAAATGAACCAAAAAGTTAAGTAAATAAACAAAGCTGATGTATAGATGGTAACATAAAATTACCAATGTATCTGTGAGGGATTTCCCCATGTGCCTGCTCTAACTTCACTATTCATATGTATCTTAACATGGTCATGTTTAGTTCATGGATACCTGGTTCTCATCTTTCTCACATCTTCGGGTTCATCCCCAGTTAACAGAAGAGTAATAGTCACTTATCACATTGAATAGCTGCACTTAAAACATACCCAAGACAAATCCGTGCATGCTGTGAGGCGAGCTGGTCACTGTGGTCCTGGTACACAAGCTCTCCTTCACGTGACATTCTTCATCATACGATTTTTTGCAGAAATGATTTTTAAAATGCTTGTTATAAATCATGCAGTTTAGATATAATGGTGTAGGCAGAGCAGAAAGCCTTCTCGACAGGCTTCTCAGCATCAGAATAATTAACAGAATTGCTTATGGCAGTTATTTTATTCTTTAACAAGAAATTATTGTATCACTGTTAACCACATTAAAATGAAGGCATGTTTGTGGGAAGAACAGTTGAATATTATTTGATAGCGATTTTTACATCAATTTTGTCTAAAAGCGTACCTTAGTCTCCATGTGTGCTTTTAAATAAGGTTTTGGGAGCGGATATCTCCCAAGAGGTGTGTGGACAAAGTGTTCTTTTGTCAGACATTGTTGGTCAGCTCCCAAGTTTTTCTTTCTTGGTGATTTTGAGAATTGTGCCAGTGTGTGCATGTTGCCAACTCTTTCGTTATCCAGCTCTCAAGGGACGTTGACTGTGGTCACTCCTGCAGAAGGTTTCCCTTTCTTAATGAAGCGAGGGCAGATACGGCAGAGACCTGCACTAAATTGTTAGGTGAGCAGATATGACGTCATCTCCAACGCCAGAAACAGTGACGTAGTGGAAATTGAAGAAACAGGATTAGTTAGATGTTGCTGATGCCTCAGAGCGGAAAAGTGATAGTCTTACAGTTCATGTCTTGAAAATGAGGCATTTAAGGTTCAAGTTAGAAGTGGTTCTGTCCTGCAAGATCAGGGAAGTCCTTTGCATAATCGTTGCTTCCAATTATTAACTCACTTTCACTTCCCATTTGGAAAACTTGCTTGGGTCAGAAAACAGGATACCTGGACATGTGTTTTCCTGCTGAGTTTGCTGAGTGGTGGCATTAACTCAGAAGGGCATATAGATACATACATTCTAGGCAGATTTGTGCTTTAATTTTGGAATCACCCAACACTTCAGGTTTCAAAATTCAGTTCCAACTTTCATTTCTGAGGATAGATATGAGAAAAATCAAGCTCAAAAAGGCTGTTGAACCAGTGTGTACATCATACGTGGCATATACGATACCTGCTTGCACAAGTCTACCGCGCGCCCCTCGGTCCCGCGCGGTGGGGAAGAGCAAAGCCGGCGGGCTGCAGGTGTCTGGAGCCCTGCAGCCACCGGGTTTTCCGAAAGCGCGTTGGAAGCACCGGGGAACTTTGTTAGGTGTTGGCTTAAGGTTTTTCCTGTCATCGCTCCCACGTGTCAGTGCTTACGGTTGCAAGGAACCGTCAGTGTGGAAGCAGCAGAAACAGCAGCACCCGCAGCCCAAACGGAGGCGAGTGTCACCGCTCGAAACAAAGGCAATTGCAAGGCACGCGGGAGCAGATGGGCTTCGCAGGCTGGTTTGCTGTTAAAATGAAAAGAAATGGAGAGTTCTCAGTCTGAAAGTTGGATAAAAGCAGCTTAGCTATGAGGAGAGAAGCTGCCTCTTATTTCATTCCTCCTGAATTCAGGGAAAGGGGGGATTTCACGTTTCTCTGCAGAAACCGGTTTACGTCACACATCCTGTGCTTCATCCCATTCTCCATTTAAGAGAAAATACGTACGGTGCTCTGCTTAGTCAGCTGGAGCAGAAAAGGGTCAGTGCTTCCCAGAGAAGATTTGAAGCTGGTATTCCTGCCTGACCAAGGCAGCAAAATACAATGGAAGAAAAGTAATAGAGGAATTACTGAAGAACTCCCAGGAGGTTCGCAGATTATGGGGCAAGAACATAGAGATAAAAAAGATTTCCGTAGGGACAGCGGGGTCGTTCCAGCTCCCACGATGAGGGAAAAGCACATCGTTGTCTCAGAACTGCCCCCAGGACCCTGCTTGACAGCAGGTAGTGGTGCTAAGTGACAAGGGAGGGAAGAGGTTTTTGCAGCAGAAAGTTCCATATCTTACCAAAGTCTTGCTTGAAACTAATTGTCCATGTCAATGAGTCAATTTAAGCTGAGAGCTTAAAAAGAGGAGGGGGAAAAAAGCTTCACCTTAGCTTGCAGAGGACCAGTGCTCCCGATGCCAGCAGGTGCCGGTCATCTCAGGACAAATTGGTTGTGGACCCCTATGTGGGTGATTAGCTGAACTCAGGCTTGCGTCACGGTCAGGGAAATGAGACAAGAGAAGGCAAAAAGATGTGGAATCTGACCAGAAGAAGGAGTTGGAGAAAACCAGAAGCTAATCACCAGGCAGGGGAGTATTTGTGATGGAAAAGGGAGTTCTTTCCTGATTTTTAAATTCTTAGAAAGAGATATACCCGACTGGGGGAAAAAAACACAAATGAATAGTAGTGCAAACATTTAAAAAAATGGGTTCATTTAGCATTAGTATTGAAAAAATAGTTCCAAAATGAGGGATTGTTTTATTTGCAAAGCTGCTTAAGACAGAGCACCACAAAGTGTCCAACGAAAGCTTCTTTCCCAGTTTGAAGAACTGGAGTGGGGGAAGACTCCACTGGGAAAAATCTAGGAGTGTAAGAAGCTATTCTCCCTTATTCTTTTTCTTTGGATCAGTGTAGGTGAGAAAGCAATAATCAGGGTTCCTCTGTTGGATAGTGGATGCTGATGAAAACGTTACAATTAAACCATCATGTACAAGGTAGTATCTAACTGAACCACCTGAAGAAGAAAGCAATGTTTAGGAGTTGCACAGCCAAAAATCAAGAACATCAAACTTTAGCTTCGGAGGTTTGTAGCTGGAGCTGGCAATGGCAGGAGAGTGTGCAGCAGGACGGACTCTGCCATTAAACTGTGGTCTCCTAGTTTACTTAGTGCAGCGCTTGAAGAAAAATGGAAATGGCTTTGCATTGCCTGCTGTAGTATCTCGATCACATTCTCATGTATGATCTAAGTTTTGGGGCAATAAAATGCATTTAATAATGAACTTAAGGCTGCTAATTGGAAGATGAGCCCAGAGAAATGCAAGTTTTGACCAAAAGGGATCATTTAGTTTACTGGCACCAGAAATCTTTGGGAGCATAAAGTTAGGGGCTCGGTGTTGAGCTTTTTTGTCACAGACGCTTCCCAAAGAGATACTTTAAACCTGAAATATCCCTTTGCCAGCTGGTGCTGCGGTGGAGACCAGAGTACTTCTGTAGGTCTTGAGCAGCTTCTGGACCAGGCTTTCACAGGTGATGCAACGGCTGCTGCTGCAGACTGCCTGTGGAGGAAAAAATGAATACAAGCAGCAATGTAGTGTGGTTTGCATTGATTTGCCATCGAAAGATGCATGCCATGAATATTACACAAACAGTGCGCTGAGAGGGAAGGAGAGAGGGGTGCAAGAGCCTTCACCCTGCAGCCCACCCAGCCCGCGCGGTGCCCCTGCTTCTCTTCAACTTGCTCTGCAGAGAGTAGTTGAATAGTAGAACGGTCATTTCATATATTGATACTTTTTTTAGATTAAAAAAAGTTTGTGCTCTCAGATGGGTTTTTATTGCCTTGGGGAGTTTAGCTCTGTGCTTGCCCTGTTGGCAACAGCTGTGTAAAGTTAGCTAGAACAAGTCTCCATTTTAATGCCAATACAAAAGTATTTTAAAAAACACTAGAAATTTTAATTGTCCTGTAGCTAAATGCATATATTTCATTGACTCAGAAAGTTGCATTTTACTCTGGTTTTCTCAGACTTGTGAATTTGATTTTTCTTCCATGACAGGATTTAGTGAATTTACTGTTAGTGTATCCCCAATACCCGGGAAATCGTATCAATGCCTCGGAGATGAGGAGCAGCCTGAACAGGACAAATGCTCCTGTTATTCCCAAAGTAGCAAATCTTTTACTTCTCTGATTGTTTCAAATACCATTTGCATCTAGATAAACAAAAGAGCATTTTTTTTTCTAATTTAGTGTCAGATTAGTTTTGGGTTTTGAGCAGCATTTCAGAAGAAATATCTCACTTTCACAACTGGATGATACGTGTCTTTTTCATCCTGCCAGACTCCACAGAATGCGTAACTGGATTATCTTAAATTTATTTTATTTGGTTGCTCGTGTGTTCAAGGCCTTACGGTTTCAGTTGGCGCATCTTAGCGTTCAGCATCCGCACGTCTCTCCTGGCTGATTTTAACAGGAAACACTTCTGCTTGAATCTGTGCGGCTTAGTGAAAATTGCAATTGCAACTACTGCTAAAACTTTTCTCTCTATGAAGGAGGAATGGACGTATTCTACGCTTCTGTTGGTAGAAAATTCCAAGTAGTGACAGGTGATAAGATCATTCAAATCATTGGGAAAAATAATGCACGTTTTTAGATTCAGTAGGGAAGTCTGAATCTGTGCATGCATGCTTGGATGCAGCTTTTTTCTCCAGAAAAATTTGTTGCGGTAGTTGCAAGCGTGCAGTGCCTCGGCTCGCGCGTGAGGAGCTGAGCTCGGGTTTCTGGAAAGCAGGAGGGCAGAATCGGGGGGAAACCGGCCGTGTTTCCAGCAGAGCTCTGCCGAGGAGGAGCAATAGCACGGTCCACAGCACCGGTGCGTTTGCAGAGATGCCATGAGGTTTTTGTGTTTCAATGTAGGTACGTAGGATCGAAAACTTTCACTCCTGACTTTGCATAATGCTAGATTTTTATTAAGCTCCGAGGTGGTCATCGGACAAGTTGCTGCTATTTTTGGCAATCCAGCACAGATAAATTACTGTGAAAGACTTTGGGAAGCGCTGAGCACCGCTGCCCTCCTGGCGCTGAGCGCGGCTCTCCTGCAAGCTCCGCGCAAAACCCGTTTGCAAAAGAAAAAGGATAAAAGCGAAAGATGACGGCGGCGGAGGGTTTGGGTGTCTGGATCTCTGGTATCTCCAACTTTGTGAAAGGCACCTTTGACGGAGCACCAGAAAAGAAACCGTGCGTTTTCATAGCGTTTCGGTTTTCTTTACCGGCAACAAAAAATCCCTTCATGAGCAGACCTGCCTGAAAAGGCACAAGTTCCCGGCGGTTTTCTGCTTGGGTGACCGCGACTCCGCGGGGCTGAAAGGCGGGGGAGGAAAGCAGCGCTGCGGCTTGTATAAGAAAGGAACCTTTGCCCAGTCACTTTTTGTCTGTGGATAAGGTGACTTTCTGTGCGTGTGAAATTCGAAAGCGGTAAGGTATGTGGGTCCTTTCTCAAGAGCCGATGGGGTTTTCCCCCTTGGAGCGGGCCTGGAGTGCAGAGATAAAGCAGCTCAGAGAAACAGTGTTCTCAAGCAGATGCCTTTAGGAGGCAGAAATCATGAATTTCTTGAATCGCCCCCACTCCGGGGTGGCTACAATGACTTTTTGACAGTGACAGTAACTCTGCCGTGTCTTTTCGAGCCCTTCTTTGGCCCATTCACTCTGGAAAGCCGCTTAAGCGCACTTAAGCGCATTAGCATTTGGATGCTGGGGACCGTATTGACCCTCGCTGGAAAGTTTAAATGAGTGAAAGATGGAGCGGTTTGTCAGGGCTTTAGAGAGCGGCTTTAGGGAGCGGCGGCTTTTCCGCTTTGGTTTGTCCGGCTTGTTCTGATCCGCCGCGGCGCTCGGAGGCGAGCCGGCCTGAATAACGGTACCGAAAGTTTCCTTTCCCCGGGTGGAAACTGCGATTTCTCGTATAGCCTGTTTGCACCGCCGTTTTGCCGAGTTTTTGATGCTAAAGCTCTAGATGTTTGCAACCCATAGATGTGCTGATGTTTATTTGGAGAGGAAACAATCAAGATGAGATAATTGGGCGAGATGAGGAACCGGCGCCTGCTCAGTTCACGGAATTAAAGGGAAAAAAAGCAAGCCATATTTTATCTTTACTGCATCGCACGCAAGTTACTGGTCTTCAAAGGTGGAATTGCCGCGCTGCTGCTTCCCGCGCGTGCTGTGGCGGCACGCAGGGCCCCTCGTCGAGGACCGTTCTTAAATGCTTTTCTGTCAAATGGGAAAAAAGCCCTTTGAGGGGTTGTTTGCGCTCTGATAACCCCCCCCCCCAAGGTCTAGAATATTTGCAAGCAGATTTTTTTTCTTTTTTAATACGTGTTTGGCGTCTCCTTCACAATAACTTCAGAAAGGGGAGGGATGGAGAGCAGAGGAGCAAGCTGCAGCTTCGTAGCGTTGGGTCTGACAGCCACTGCGCTCCTAAAATAAATCCCCATATATGTATCTATATTTGGGAAAGACCGAAACATATAGTAGGCTATGAAATTCCCTATTACCACAGAATATATTTATTTTTTAAGTAAGTACTATACAAAACAAAAATCTGGTGCTTAACATACTTAAAGTCATGCCAGAAGTACCGGTTCAGTGAATCTAAAGTCTGTTTTTGAGGCTACGTGAATACTCCCCTGCTTTGCTAAATGTTCAGGGTTTCCGTGCGTTGCA
This sequence comes from Casuarius casuarius, assembly GCA_003342895.1. Classification (NCBI taxonomy): domain Eukaryota; kingdom Metazoa; phylum Chordata; class Aves; order Casuariiformes; family Casuariidae; genus Casuarius; species Casuarius casuarius. Next base: position 241,860 of record PTFA01000061.1, on the reverse strand, counting down.
GTGCAGCAGAGCAAGCCCGTCCCCAGTCACCAGCCCTGTGTCACTGCCCAGGTCAGCTTTCTTCATCACTGAAACTGGGCCACAACTGGCAAAACTGGGCAAATGAATCAAGGCCTGACACTGCCTCTGAAATTCGTATCTCTGAGCCCAACAAAGTGCTAATATATAATACGTTTTAGACACCCAACGCTCAGAATATCTAAAGATGTGATGTTGTCCCTCATTTGAAAGGGTGGTTGCATGGGTAATTTTGCTGCTCAGAACGGGCTTCAAAACCTGTTGTCGGATTATAAAATCCAAAAGAGCCTGTGTGTGCGGTAATGAGTTAAGTGAGTATTTGCCTTATTCACTTGATATCTTCTTAAGATTGCCTGTTTCTCTCCAAGCAGTAATTCAGTTTATGGTCTTAGATTTGCAGGAGCGGAAGTCAGTTAAATTAGCAATGTTTTGCATTTTGGTCTACAGCAAGTCATACTTCCTACAGGCGCGGGATCAGGCCTTGCAGATGCACAGACCGATAAGGTTCAACAAAACGTGGCCTCGTCTGTCATATAAACTAATTTCCCTTTCCGCCTCTGTGTTTTTATCAGACGCTATGTGCGAAGGCCACCATGCAGACCATCCGGGCAGCTGACACCAATGAAGTAGTCAAGCTAATATTTCGTGAATCTGATAACGACCGAAAGGTAAATAACTTAATGCCCTCTGTAAACCATGTGCAAACAGCAACTTTGTTGAATGTTCACTTTCTTTTCTACAGAGCAGGAATACAGTTGTTTAAGACTGATAATTTGGAGGGAGGGAAGGGATATAGGTTGTCACACCTAATGCTCACTTAATTGGATCTTTTTAACTGATTGCCAGTCAACGAAACGGGCAAACTGACGGGGCTTTAGGCATCCAGAAACGTTGTGTGGCTGTAAAGGGTTGTGTGTCTGGAAGGGTCCCTTGCAGCAGCCGTGGGTCGGGTGTCCCAGTCGGGAGCTTGGCTGACCTTTCTTCTTTATTTTTTTTAGGTTATGCTACAGCTAGAAAAGAAGCTCTTTGACTATTTTAATCAAGATGTTTTTAGAGATAACAACGGCACTGCGGTAAGTTCGTGGCTAAACGCTACTGAAGGGATAAGATGGGAAGTGACATACAAATTGCATTTCTCTGTCAGCCCTTTATCCTTATCAGTCCTTCTGTATACAGAATGAGAAGAGTTAATTCATCTGACGTGATAACCCCTCCAACCCTTCCCCTCACTTACCCGGTTATTTTGTGCACAGCTTCTTAAGTCCGGCATCTTCTTGTTTACCTTCCTTTCCATAGGAAAAAAAAGCATAAATGAAATATTCTTCCCAGTTCACTCTTCTTCTCTGTCCTCTAGCCTGCATTTCTTCAAGCACCCTGTTTGCTTACTTGCTCTTCGTCATGCAACGCAGTAACTCAGGAAAAGCCCTTATTGAAAAACTGCTCTCAGTATCTGCATCTTCTGAGTGTGCAAAGAGTAATAGAAAAGCACGAGAAAAAGGAATAGCGAGCCCAAACCGTGCAGCAGACTGGCGCTGTTTGGGCAACCGTATAGGGTTTTGTAGGAAGAGAAAGCAGACAGGAAACACTGACATTTTGATTTGTAGCTGGGATTGCAGTTTTGCTGTAGGGAATGGCTGTATGCCTACTTTAACTCGATTTCATTTCAAAACTTAGCCACTTCGTTTTGGAAAATTACACCGCTGCCTGCGGTTTTCTGTTTCATCTGAAGTTCCTAGGAATTATGTAACCAAAGGAAAAGCGTTAAGCGTCTAAAATAAAGAAGCAAACAGTTAAGACGGGTGGAAATCGGGAATGCGCGTTCTGGATGTGGGAGCCGTGATGTGGGTTTCGCTGGCCGGCTCCTCTGCTCTGTTCCCGTTCTGGGCTACGTAGTTGGTGGGCAAACAACCCTCTGAAAACCGCCTTCTGCAGAGACCCTCTGTCCGGAGCAGTTTGGGCGGGCTGGCCCGAGATCCCGCTCCTCCGTCCATCCCGCCCTGGGGGCACCTGGGTTTCATCTCCGTCCCAACGCCCCGAGGGAGAGAAGGCGAAATGCAGCTTCCCGCCTCTCGCAGGGCCCCTTTGCACCGGCGCCGATCCCCGCTCGCGGTTTTGCAGTATTTTCCGGCCGTTGGTCAAGTTGGGCCGTTCGGGGGCTGCTGCAAGGATGGTCCAGCCAGGAGGACACCCAACGCCCTCTCGCCCGCCCTCGCTCTTCATGAGTTGAGGTTGATCCCATGGGGAATCCGAGACATGTCTCTCATTCCTCGAAGTCGGAAGACCTTGAGTCAGTCGTATGAGGAAAGCAGAGATACCTTCCTTCCCCCATTAAGTATTTACCCGTGTCTCTGCCGTCCGCTGTGACGGCTGTCCCTGCTCACGCGGGTCGGGTCCTCAACGCGTGGCGTGTGTGCTCACCACGAGGAATACCCATACAGGCCATACAGGCAGTGTATCCTAAAAACATAGCTACTCTGAGATAAGTGTATTCTTTTTTTAATTTACAAAGTGAAAAAAATCTACAACAATTAACAATTGTCTATAACAATTGTCTTTTCAGTGATGTTTTTTCTGTTTTGGGGACATTTAATACTAAGCGATAACACTAATCCCAATTCCAGCTTCTGCAGGTGAATTTACCCTTTTGGGGCGTTTTTTAAAGCAAATGTTTGTCGTTTTGATTTCTATTTCGGCGCATTTTTGAAGGTGAGCAAAGTCGCTCTGGTTGCTGCCGTTCGCCCCATCCCAGCGGTGTTTTGGGCGAATGCGGTTGACTTTGCATCCATGGAAATGCCGTGCGCGGGCACGGGCGGAATCGCGCTTAAGCACCTGCCGTTTCAAAATGATCAGTTGTTTCATTCATGCACCAAGAAGCAGGAAATCTTCCAGATCAAACATGGAAGAAAAAGATAAACGATATAATGAGCCATTGGAGATAATCTAATCTTCATGGTCTAGTTAAACACGCAGCACCATGATCACTAAAAACAAACTACCTATCTAGAAGGATGAATGTCTCTGTGCCGAATTCAACCCAAAAAATCCATCGCATCCTTCATCAACCGCCGGTCTTGTACCAGCCTGACAGAAATTTAATTCAAGCTGGCTCCTGAAAATAATTATTGTATTTTAAGAGTAGTAATCATTGGTCGGGACATGATTGAATGTGTCCATGCCTATTGACTTTTTCTATGATTTATAGCTTTGTTTAGTCGATATTCCCATCGAAATTGTATAATTAATTATAAGTGGGGCTGTCAGGTCTGCAGGATGGAGTGCCCTGATGAGTATTTGGGAAGATTAAATTTTCCTTAGCTGTACCAATGCAAGGCTTGGGAATTTCCGCAGCACTATGGCTGTTGGATAAAGATGTTTTCTGTGTGTTTAGCAACTGCTTTAGCTCAAAATCCATTGATTTTTCTGAGGGTTTTTTTTTTTTTTTATCAGCGTGGTGTCTCTTCAGTAACGCTGGAATGTGTACGGATGTGACAAGACCTGACAAATATTTATTATCAACAGGCTACTTTATCATTGTCCATGCACAGTTATTCCTCCTTTTTTACATTGTAATCAACAAAAAGAATCTTAAGATACGTATAGAAATGGATATCTTTTATGAAAAATATGACACAGATACAAACTATCAGTTCAACAGAAATTCGTTTTGAAATGCATGCGGTATTCTGTCAGGTCTCATTTTTTTCCCAACTTCTGCAATTATCTGTATTTTTTTTCCCTCGAGGTGCAATGGCCATTCTTCTATTTCGAAAAAAGCACAGCCAGCTTTATTCATGTGTGTAGCGGCAGGAAAAGAGAAGCTCTGTTTTCAAGCTCTAACAGTAATGTAAAACTACCTTAATATTTAATACATATATTGCGGGTTGTGCGTCGAGGCTGTGCTGCGTCAGATGAAGCAGGGTGTAACTCCGTTAAGCGCAATAGCACTGCGGTGCCTGGATGTTTTGGGGAAGGGTGTTACAGAAAGGGGGTAAGAAAGGTGGGGCAGGAGGAGGTGCAGCGTATGGGATTATATACCATATAGTATTGCACAGAGTCCAGTTTAAGTTGTTGCTTTTGAAGCAGAAAAGCTCGGAACCACTGCGGGTGCTGGTGGGAGCACCAGTTTACCTTTTATTTCCCCTCAATTTCTTTAATAGTTTATGATAAATCAGGCTGTAACTGTTTGTTTCAAAATATCTTCTATATTGGAGTTCCCTTTCATTTCAAAATATTCAAACAAAAGTCAGAGATGGTTATTTAATGAAAAAATTGTAATCATGTTATTGATTTATACAAAAGAACCACGAGTTAAACGCTAATTTTTCGATAGTCAAATATATAGTAAGAATGTAAAAAAGCTGTAACAACTACAGGAGAATGGTTAAATCATTAAGAATCATTTTATAATCTTTAACCACAGTCAGAAACGAGAAATGGTTCATGCGTTCCTATCACAGGAACCGTATTGAGGAATCGGTCCACGTGGAAGATAACGTGTTGTCCTCCAGAGTTCGACCATTACTGTCCAGGAAAAGCCATCAATTAATGATTATCTTAAGAGTTGGGCCCGATGCCATTTTCACTAAAATCTTGATGTCCGTTGGTGTTTGTGGAAGCTGGGGCTGGTTTTATGGCTGTCCTCGCCCCGGTCTCCCCGCCGGCGCGTGGACGCTGCCCGTCCTGCCCTGCTCTTGCGCGGTGCCGGCGTCCCGCTCCCGTGCCGCGGCAGGAGCGGGGACACCGCGGCTGCCAGCCCTGCCCAGCTGGCCACGTAGCTCAGAGGAACCGTCGTTTTCAGCGGTAATTTTAAAGCAGATTCACAAAAATTATGCAGGAAAGCCCAATGATCTCCAGCCTGTCTCGCCATGAGATGAAAGTGGTTCCATGTTCTTGCTCTCCTTTTTTTTTAATATAAAAGAATAATAAAAGCAAGAAAGCAATGAGCTTCATGTTGCTTTCGGCTGTCAGATATCTTTCAGTAATCCTCCTATTGCAAAGAGCAAACAGTAAACTCCTACAGCAGTTTATTCAATTTCTGTTTCAGATTTTATAAGTCTTCAAGGGTTGATTCCCTTTATCCTGGGCGTCCGTTTAGCTTTGAGTAATATGATATGAGAAGAAAAATTAGAATGTGCTATAAAAATGGACTGAGTTACAAAGGTCTTGTTCTCCCTATGCCAAGTAATGATTTAAAGTAATCTGTTATTATGCTAATTAACTTAGAGGTGTTATTAAAACCAGTTTAGGTAAATGTATGCTTAAATGATCAGTAATTTATTCCCGATTATTTATTTATTTTAATATTCCCAGGCAATCCTGAACGGATATGGGGATTGAGGAGAAGAGCTTAATTCACGAGGGACCTTTATTAAGCTTTTTGTGCGAATGTGTGCGCCCGTGGAGGTTAAGGATCCGGCATCACTGAAAATGTATTAATCAACAGACAAGATATAGCACAATGCACTCTTCCCGATGGCCTTGGCTCTGACCCTTTTAGAGATAATGGGAATACTGTCCACTAAGAACTAGATTAGGACGATCAAGTGCATTTCATCAGGGTTTGACTTGAACCGTGATCCCAGGGGTGAAAAGGCAGAGGTTTATCCACTGAGCCACCCAGCCCCTGTCCAGACAGAATCCCGAATATGATGTATAAGGGCAAATTAAGATAGAGGAAGGGAATTGATTGCTTGGGATCATCGTTACCTCGGGCTGGGCACGAGGAAATCCTAGGCACCCAGAAATTGCCTCTTTAATTTAAGGTGGTTGTCTGAGAGAGCTGATTTCCATAAGGTAGAGATAGGAAAATGGCTTAGTGCGCTCCTCCTTTACCCCAAAGCAGTGCTCTTGTGCTTGGAGTTGTGTTTGCTTTAGTGAGCTGGTACGACACTGGATAGACTGCAAAATGAGTAATGACAGAGATAGGAAATATTATCAATAAATTCTTCTCGCTGGCAAACAGAAACGTAAGGCCGGCTGCAATCAGAAGTCAGTCCAGATGTGCTGGGTTAGCAGTTGCTGCCAGCTGTGTTCTGCGTAGGTTAATTATTGTCTTGTGCTGCCTTTGCCCCATCACAAAATTACAAACGCTGTTTCATGACCGTTTTTCCCCCTGTGCTACACAGCTAATTTAAGCCTAGTTGAGGACTATGCTGTATTTATCTTTTTAGCCATTTGTCCTTGTTTGAGTATAGTCCAAGGAGGAATTCCTCAGCTGTGTTTGCACTCTGCAGTGGAGCCCGTAGTCGGTGTGATCTGCTAACGCGCCGTGGCCGGGGACCCCCTCCTTAGCCTTTGCGGCAGGCAGGGTGGCGTGCGGAGAGGCTGCGCTTGCATCTCTGTTCTGGTCCTCGGGAGGTCGTGGGTCTCGCTGCCGTCCCTTGCAGTTAATCCCTGAACATGCAGGAGGGCCCTGCCCAGGCTTCCTCGCACGCCTCGCCCGAGGTCCGCGGCAACCTGAATAAAGACGGAAGGAGCCTGATTTTCCCCCCAGCGCCCCGCAGCAGCCTGATGCTGCTGCATCCTCCAGCCCGCTCACAGCCCCACGCGGACGCCTGCACGGGTGAGCACACGTGCGGGTGACGTGCAGACAAGCAAACAGGGAATTTAACACGGAGCAGAGCACTTCGGGGCACTTTCATGAAAAAAAACATAGCTAGAGACGAGACTTGGAGAACTCGGTTCTCCTCCCCCGTCTTAGGGCTGTTTGTGTGTTTTACGTTACATATGGCGTTTTTGGATGACCTTCCAGATACCTGCCCGTGCTTGGGGGGGACCGTGCCCCCCGGATCCCCCACCTGGGGACGACCACCCGGTGTTCAGGTGCCACTGCGGTCCCACCGATTCGCTAAAAATCTCATTTGTCCCCAAATCTGCCCCGTGGGCCTTGCTCAGGGGAAGTTTTTCAGTCCGCAAGGAGAGTCTTGCCCAAGTAAGAAATACGGATCATCGTTTTTCTTCAAGAAAGGTCTGGTTTTATCACTGTACAAGTAGTGTTAAAAATGCGTTATTCGTATTTCTACACTTTTGTCAAATTGCAGCCCACAGACTGACAATTTGACAGTACAAAACATCCTACAGTATTAATTTCCCAATGGCACAAATTCATGCTGTGCTTCGTAGTGATGGACATCTAAAGCTTCCTAAACTAATCCAGTAAATCTGTCACATTTACAAGTGGGATGTTCCTACTTAAAATCTTTTATTTCTGAAGTTAGCATCCACTCAGCCTTTCTGGCCATTTTGGATGAGCTCATTATCGGCTGTTGTGCGCAGTTTATAAGGCATATGTGTAGTACGATGTGTTATAATTCACAGTAATGTTAGCGCGTCTGCTCTTGTAAACGCTTTGAAAAGGCGGTTGTGCCTCGGTGCAGTTTTGCAGCGCCGGATTTCCGCAGTCGGTGCAGGCTCGGGGATCTGGCCGGGCAGAGTCCGGGATATACCTGCGGTTTTGCCGTCGGGAAGCAGCAGAGGCGCGTTCAGACTCTGCCCAGCTGGTGAAGTCACCGCAAAGCGGTGCTCGCCGGGAAGCCCTCTCCCACGGGAGCCGTGGTCCCTCTTCGGAGGCCGTGAGTGGTGATGTGCTCCCGCCTGATCCCCTACTTTTAACTAACCAGCACATCCTTTACCTGTACTCACCTTTAATTTCCCTATTGAGTACTAATTAAACTACAAGATTCTGGGAAATCGTTTAAAATAACGAGAAGATCCCAGAATGCAGGGATGCGTACGTTGGAGAAGTTTGAACTCACCGTTTTATATGATTTTGGGGTGTATGACAAGGCCAGCAGCCATCACAAGGCACCGAGCATCCGTCAGAAAGAGGAATTTTGCATTGCAGGAACTCTTAGAAATGCTCCTGCTAGGCCCTTCTGCTCTGGCCGCACCACGTATCGTTCCTCGTGCCTTTCAGCGCTTGGTTCACGGCGTGCAGAAGTCTGTCCATCAGCCACGGCTGGAGAAAACCTCACTGGTTTAGAGACAGTCAAAACGGAGAGATTTTCTGAATTCACATCCCAGCAGTGCGTCTGAAGCGCTTTCCCCTGTAGCGTGCTGGATGCTCACCAAAACCATGTCCTACCAAGCCATGAGCACATCCCCCTTGCAGAGTTAGCATCCTTTAGCGTTACTGTGCCTGGTGCATCACGAGCAATCCCAGGGAAGCACCGCGTGCCTGCGTCCTCCCCGGCGTGGGTGCGGGTGTCCCGGCCCAGCCGGGCGCGAGGAGGGCGGGATGGGAGAAGGCAGGCAAGGAGACACGAAAGGGAACGGTAGTGAGACAGGGCCAGGCACAGTCTCTCATAACTGCTCTAGTAATCAATAGGCTGTACAAGAAACTGCTATTCTTTATAGACTATATATTCTTTATAGACTATATATTCTATATATTCTTTATATTTTAAGCAACCTGCATATTTCTCAAACAGAAATATTATTTTTAACTGCATTTTCCAGGGCAGTTTTGTGGGAAAAAAATAGATTGCTTATCTGAAAATGTTCATGGCCTTTAGACTGCTGGAGTGTCTCCCAAGAGGGATAGGTGTATTCACCAAAAAAAAAAACCCACCACCCCAGTGTTTTCCTAGGGAAGCTTTCCCGTTGAGCCAGGGATTTGCTGGATCAGTACAGGTACGTGAAGTCTTCAGTGCCAGCGATCTTAAACTGCCTRTGTTTAACTCTTCCAGTGCTAAGAATACTGTATTTGGTGCAGTGCCATGTATCTACGTTTACATGGAGATTGATGATTTGACAACACCGTCATTCAGGGTGAATTCTCAGAAATATGCAGAAATATAATAATTACAAAAGTAGTGTAAATGGTAAATTTGTATTTAATAATGTTTACTTTTTCCTGTGAAATTGTTGATTTTAAAGAATGGCTCTGTGAGGGAAAGAAAATAAAGATTCAGATATACATGGTAATGGATAATTTTACAAAATCTTAGCTAGAAAAAACAGTAGCTTTAAAGTAAGGTCGGAGCAGAGTTGTGTGTGACATTTTGGTGGCGAAGTGGGAGGGATCAGCATTTCCACARACCTTTTTTTGAAGGCAGTAGACTGCTGAATCAGTTCCTGAATATTTTTTCTTTGACTGGAAAGCTGGATAAAATTACTGTATTTCCAAAGTCTTTCGAAAAAACCATGTGCTGTACAAGACTGGCAGAGGAGGCCACGCTGACCAGTGCCCACATACTTTAATTCTCTGAGGTCATTTCGGTGTGCTCATCTCCTTTTTTGGTCCGAAACTTCATTTCCCTGTCGCAGCTGTGAATTCTCTGGTGGGTCCTGCAGATGGGTTTGATAAATGCTGCTAATGTCACCTTCTGCTCTGACAGTGCTCCGACTTTGGTCTGTAGGTCTTGATGAGTAATTGCCGTTGTTCTACTCCAATGACTGGATTAAGTTGCCCTGTTTCAGAGGGTTCATACCTCTGTGATTTTAGCCGAGGCGGCTCGTTGCAGCGTGCTGATGGACAGCGACCTTTCCAGGGCGCCTCTGCTTTAAACCGAAGCGAGCAAAATTGCCTTGATTTCTGCAACCGTCCAAACTGTGCTATAATCCTTTGATTACTGTCAAGCTAAATAGCGGCCAAATTCAGTATTCCGGTTAAGTGCTGCCTCCCCTGTGCAGCCCCAGCAGCTCCAGGGACCGCGGTCTGCAGCCCCTGCCCAGCCCCGGGGCTGAGASCTCCCCGCAGTCCCCGTGGGAAAGCTCTGCGCTTTCTCATCTCATCTCATCCGTCCCATCCTGCTCCCATTCCTCTTGCTCGGTGGCACATGGATGCTGCACGCTGGAATCACGTATTCCTTTTTCCTTCACCTTTTTGTGTAAATAGATGTTCCATGATAGTTTGGGCTGAAAAGAAAAAGGAAGAAAAAAACCTCTTTTCAGCAGCTTTTACGGGCAGCTGGAGCAACACCAGTTTGAATAAGCGCCCTAGGAGATGGTGGGCACTGCAGCTGACCCACGCAGCGACCCTGGGACATCCCTCCGTGCAAACGCCGTCGTTCCTTAGCTCCGGGCAAAGAACTTCATTGATAACCAGCAAATTCCTGCTCAGGCCACAGGAGCTTGGCTGTGCGAACTGTYGGAAACGTTTGGCTCTAGAAGTTTTCTCAGTGGAAATACGTGACTTCCCATCAATAAGTTTAACCTGTTTTTAATACTAATCGCACATCCGTGRACGCGCAGCGCATGCATTTGGTAGCCGTGCGTTCTGCACGTTGCCGCTGCGGCTCGCTGCGTGCTGCGCAGGTGTAGATACCTTACTCGTGTGTATGGCTGGCRTTTTCCTACGGAAGGTGTGGGTCAAGCGTTCCTGTTGGGCTGGTCACTGGACGTTGTAGGCCAAATATCTTGGCATGATACCAGCCACTCAAAGAAGCTTCACCAGATAAAACAGGCCCTACCTCATCCTTGCTGTCGTTTACCTATAAATGCACTGGTGAAACTGAGTTTGGAAAAGAAAACCCTCTTCTGAACTGCCTGTGACACAGAGTTCTTGAATTAACTTCTAGCTGCAGCATTTTAAAATCTCTGTGCAATTGCTGAAATTACCCCAGTGCATCGTGTCACACCTTAAAGGTTTGGTTCTTGAGGGTGATCATATAATGAGTAAATTAAATGGAACAATGTATTGATTTTTAGGCTTTCAAATGAATTTCTTTGTCATTTCCACATCATTTAGAGTGAACAGACACATTCATGATTACTGTGACAGCAATGACATTATTCACGATGCTGTTTAATCTACATATGTAAATAACTGAGAAGTTTGTCCTGAAAATTGGCATGAATAGAATATATATAAGTTTTCGTATTAAAAAAACAATGGTATGTGCTTTAAAAATAAAGACGTTACCCTGTACTCCTTGGTATTGAATGGATCTATATTAGTTTTTATTAATTAGCTCCAGTGCCAAGGAAATCCAGACACCCCTGTAGCTGCCGTAAAGCAAATAGAGAGGGCGAAATGCAGTGGTACCTGCCCAGGTCCCCCCCTGCTCCTGCTGACTTGGGTCAAGGGACAGCAGCATCTGCAGTGGGTTATTGCAAGGCCCAGTGAACTCCTCAGCTTTTCACTGATAAGCTTGCATTTTGAGATAACAGGCTTGAATGAGGACTTTTATAAAAAAAAAAAAACTAATACTGAAAAGGCAATAGTTAAAACAGATTTTCTACTGAAAAGTTGACTGGCGTTTTCTCAACATACACAATTCAGGATTTCATCATTCCTCACCCTCATCATCCCACTGTCTGCAGTGGTATCAGGTAGATAAAGAAAAGCTCTAGGTAGGTTCCCACTGCACGGGCAAAACGCGTGAAGAAGTCATCAGTTCTGTGCATAAACAGTGAGCAAGATACCTGTTTTTTGTGGGGCACCTTTGAGCAGAAGGTTACAGGTACTGCAACAAGAAGGCAAATACGAATTTTCTCTGTCACTTAATATTGAGGGAAAAAAATGTTTCATATAGTAGAAGCATAGCAAGAAATTAAAGTATCTGCAAGTAATCCACTCAAGTCAACATATTTCACTCTTTTTCGTACGAGCATGAATTTTCTTCAGCTGCAATTAGCGTTTCCTAAATATTTCTTTCAGGCACCTAGTTGGGCTTTCGGATTCAGCTGGGTCGTCACGAGTTTTCAGCTTTTCCATTACAGGCTGGAAGATGCCCCTCTACCTGGGAGGACGTGGGGGGTCCCAGGCGGCGCAGCACTCAGCGCTGTCCTGTTCGTGCTCTCTGCCACCTCCGTCACCAGCGTCGGCAGCTCCTCTGCGCGGCAGGGGACACAGCTAAGCAATCAGCTCACAGATAAAAATGCCGGAAAACTCCACTGAGTGACAGCGGAGACTGTAACCTGCGAGTCGGAGTGCTTAGTCCTCTAAACCGCAGCCTTCGTTTAGTTTCCAGATATGGTAACGAGCAGGGTTCGAGCGAGCGCGGTCCCGGAGCGCCGAGCCAGCGCGAGGGGACAACGCGCCCGTTGAGCATCTCCCGCCCGGGACTTGCGCGAGCCGCTCACACCGTTGTGTTCTGCGGGGCATTGTTCTCCCCCGCCCCGTCCTCACAGTCCCGCGCGTCAGAAATAACCCTCTCTTTCTGATCCTCCACTTTCCTGGAGTCATCTTTCTGCTTGGTAGTAAACAGCAGGAGTTCTGTTAAAAGATATCTATTTCAAAGAAAAAAATTGTTGGGATGGTAGCCCTCTTTCCTCTGCTAGGTTCGTGGTGAGCAGCCGGCACCTGTAATGGTGGAGGTACTTGGAAAAGGGTGGTGACATTTGTTTTCATAGCCAGTTCGTATATACGTATGACATCTGCACATCTGTCTGTGCACACTTAAATGTAGAATCACAGCTGGAAAACGTAAGCATAATGAACCATTTTTTCCTGAAGTGTATATCATGAAGCCACTGAGATTACTTATATAAGAATAATGGCTGAACTGACCCTACTTTTTTTTTAGCGTTGAGCAACATGTTATTCGATAAATGTCATAAGTTTCCACGCAGATATTTATAAATATTTCTCCAAAAGCCTTGTATTAAACATTTGAAGATTTGCTCAGATGTTAAGACGCGTGCAAAGCGTCTGCGACTGTTCGTACTGCGAAGTCTTCTGCAGCACAGTTTGGTGCGAGATGCCCCGAAGCGGGGAGGGCTGCCCGGGGTTTCGCACCCCCGCGCGTGCGCGGAGCGAGGAGCGAGGGCCGGCCGCGAGCCTGGGTGGGCCGTGGAGAGGCAGCTAATCAGCAGTGCAGGTGGTTCAGGTAGCTGCTTTTCACACAGATAATTAATGTGTACAAGTAGCTGCTAATTGCACGTTTCAGGAATGATTTATGAGGTGGCGGAGGGGAGAGAGGGACACGATCTCATTTCTCCGGGAAGCTCTGCCGTCCGCGCAGCGGTATCGGCACAGCTGTGCGGCGGGACATGATTGATGAACGGTGGGTAAACACGCTGCCGTCGCGCGGACCCCGTTTTGGGGCCACGCTCGTCCAAACAGAAAGCGGCACGCAGGAGGGCGGCCGGTAACCGTGCGGATTACGAGCTGTCCTCTGCTCGGACGTCGGACCTAAACCCGCCGCGGTTCTGAAACGGGGTCGTTCGTGTCCGTCAGGACGGTCCTTGGTTTAACACGGGCCGTTGTCACTGACTTTTCATGAACGGGTTTGTGTTTATGAACAAAAGGCTACAGATATTTGTCCTCTCTGCGGAGGTCTAAGGGAAAACAAATGTGGCAAGGACTAATATTTATACAGGACATTAAATCTAGACCTACGAACATCCCTGTTCAGTATCTGCTTCCAGCGCTGCGTCTTGGCGCTGCCCGCGAGCACGTTTCGCGTATCGTCCCGTATCTCCTTTTCTGCTATCTGACGTGCACCGCCCAAAATAGGTGTACGAAAATACTGCTTGTCTTTGCTTAGGAAGAATGATTTGCACATCCCTGTGTTTATTGTACCTTCTTATCCGGGCTGAAGATAATATGAAGTAATATGATACTTTTGCTGACTTTTTGTGGGCTGATTAGCGTATCAATTTGCTGTACTTCTGCTTTATCTTTGAAAAGATTGCTAATAAAATTTGAAAAAATTTAGCCATCTTGAAATAGTAAATGTACATATAGGTCACTGATGTAAAGAGCCAGTGTTACCTGTTTCAGTGGGGTGAAAAGGAATGATTGCAACGCTCTTCTCAATGAGCTGCTTATTTATCAGAATAGTATTGTGTTTCGCACTATGCTCTAAAAATCCTTGTATGAAGGATACGCCTCAAGCTGTGCAATCAGTCTTTGTTTATTTCGTTTTTAATAATTTAACATTTTTAGATTGCTTCAGTTCAACACTAAAGAGTGAATGCATTTGTTTCTGTTTTTTATAGCTTTTAGAATTTGACAGAGAGCTGTCGGTCTTTAAAGACAGATTGTATGAACTGGACATCTCGTTTCCTCCCAGGTAAGATTCATATATAACCTGTTTATTTAATTATCTCACTAAAGCATAATCCTTACTAGCACCGTAGGCGAAATCTGGGTGTTCGTGTGCGTGTTGCAGGAATGATCGTGACCTCACTAAGAGATGTATAGTTACTTCCATGCACTAAACCCTGTTAAAATGCTTTATTGCGACCACAAAGACAGTCTTGGCCTCGAGCTGTTGAAAACGGCCTAGCAGGTGACACTCACTAGAGAGAGGCTTGAAGAGGTGGGATTGGAGGATCTAGTGCCGTTGCTCGAGGTGGATCCGAGAGAAATGTCAAGAAAGAGGACCAGAATGTAGGTTCTGCTCTTTTTTGGCTTTAGTAAACATTTTATGTAGCTAGTAAGACTGTTAGAATAATTTGGCTTTTTTAATGCACGTATATGATTTTAATCTGATATATCCCCTTACCTGAATTTTAGCCATGAATAGACAGATACCATTATCCAACAAAACCAAGAGTTTTGTAGATGGTAGTCTATCCAGGGGAAATCTAAGGAAAATTTGACAGATTTTTAAATACGTATGTCCACTTCCAAGAAGGGAGAAGTCACATCTCACAGTTGCTTTGAGGGAAAAGAGTACTGTGTTCACAAAGAAAGCTAATGTAAAGTTACAAGAAGCCATTGGTAAGAGACTGCTTTTTATGTATGTTATATGTATATCTACATAGATGCATATATATGGATATCTGTTAAATCAGATACAATATTCTTGAATCGTGGTATTTTGTCCTTTAGGAACAGAAAGGAAAGTATGATGTTTTGGCATACACTGGGAAAAAATTTGGAAAGCTTGCCTTTTTGTTATCATAATCTCATTATGTCTCACCCGCCAGCTGCGATGCTGATTATATTGCTCCCTCGGGACGAAGGGAGTACGCACGGAGAGGCTACCGCTGCTCTAAATTGTTCTTATTGATTGAGCATGATAACAGAGGACCAGCAGTGTGTACTTCTTTGAGTGCATTTCATTAGTTACATACCTGGTCGGGGGGAAAGGAGGTGAGGGGAAATGGATGTGATTTTTTTTTGCCAGAGATACTCTGCCATTGGATTTCGCCAAGTTTAGTGCTTCTTTTAAAGTAAACATTAATTCCCTTAATTTTCAGTGAAAACTGTCCATCTAAAATGAGTTTCTGTAATGATGTGTGATAAAACACAAGCATGTTCTCAGGACAGGTAAGTGAATGTGCAGCTCAGACTCCAGTTGTAGCAGGTCCCAGCCGAAGGTCTTGGCTTCCCAAAGCAAATAGTGTGGCACGTTTTGGGTGTAAATAGCGTGGGCAAGACTGGGAACACCTCTTAAATCTCTCTGTCACTTTGTGCTTGTTTTTCCTACTTCTTGTCCTGGTTTTTAGCTTATTTATAGCTTTGCCAGCCTTAACCATATGGGCTTAGATTTTCTGCTTAAGAATGAAAATTCTTAGAAAAAATCAACCAGAACAGTGCATCAGTTTGCAAGCAAAGTGCGAGTCCCAGCAGACCTTGCATCCAGAATAATCCAGAAAAATACGTTGTTCCGTGGATGTTTGCAGATTCTTTGCTCTAGAGCAAAGATTTGAAATTTAGCGTGAGTAGTCGTCGGGTCTAAGTTTGTACTTTTGCCCTGTCTGTGAAATGATGAGAGCTTTTGGCCAAGTCACAAATACGTGCAAATCCCCGTGGAGGTTTCTGTTATTATTTTAGTGGCCAAGTGTCTTGCAGATTGCCGCAGAATGGACACAACCCAGGACTTCCCTTGCAGCTACTAAGGGCCGGGGGAGAGCGGTGGAGAGCTGTGGGAAGAGCGAGATGGGCACAGGACGTCGCCTCGGAGCGCGACAAGGAAGGGTGCCTGGGAAGAAGGTTTGCCGTGTTTCAGTCTGACACTGATCCACGAAGAGGGCGATAAACTGCTGCCGTCACCTCCTGTTAGCTCCTCTGACGGACGTTGTGGGGTGATATAGAGGTACCAGCCTGGGTGGCGGCCGCTGTGGATACGTGCCCCGATGGCATTTCTGGAGAGCTTCAGCATGGTTTTCTTTAATCTAGACTGCTGGGGAAAAGGCTGATGAAAATTAGGATCGCAGATCGTAAGGGGGTTGCTCTGGGGACAAGAACAGAAGCGCTGTGTGCGTAGGGGGCCTTACTTCGCCGTTGCAGACGTCAGAAGCTGGAGCACGCAGGCATCGCTGGCAGGCTGCGATGCGCCCTTTCCCGTATGGCCAGAAGGGAGCTTGGAAGTGGCTCGATGTGAGACCGCGTGAGGAAGTAAAGCAGCCCCGGGGGAAGATGGAAGATGTTAGACAAAAGAATTAGAAGTTAAATTGGGAGTAAATAAGAGAGCTTGTCAGAGCCGTAACTGAGAGCTGCCGACGCTGCTGTTAAAACAGCAGCTGAAGTTAATGTGTGCTTCGGGGGAAGGGACCAAATTAACAGGAGCGAGAGGAGCTGAATTAAAATATCAGTCACCTGCGTTTGTGCTCTCTGCTGTCCTGGTATCCCTGACACGGAGCATTAACATCCAAGTGGTGTGTTTTGAACCCATTAACATTTTAAGCTACTGCATCTACTGCAGGAGTCTATTATCGTCTAGAGGAAAGGTAGGAAATAAAGTGCTGCGCTGGAGATGGACCTGTGGTAAGAACTGCGAGACCGGGTGAAGACGTTGCGTCCCCAAAATCCCTGCGATAGTTCAGGCCATGGATGTAACCCAGATTTTGATGTCGTCTTCTTGGTGCAATGAAACAAAAGAACGAAATCTCCTGTAACGTGAGCTAAGCCTTCCCTCCGCTCCCTGCCCGCATGCCCGCCGGCTTTGCTGGCATTGCAGGAAACCGCTCTTTAGAGCCCTAGGGCTGTCCTCCGGGAGAGCAGTCACCAGCCTCATAACTGGTGGCAGCTTCTCTGCCGCCACGTCCTTCGTGGTTGGTTTTATTGCCTGTTTTTGTTTCCTTGCAAAACCAAAGCCAGGTTGGGCTCGCGTCCTTGTTTTGTTTCCTACACACCACCAATACTGGAGATGAAGTATTTCATCAGCGGCAGTTTCTTCTGGCTTGCAAGGTCGGAGCCCAGGCGGCCAAGCCCCCGGTGCCTCCTGACGTGCGGTACCGCCGCGGTGGGCTCGGGTCCGGCTGCGGTCCCGGAGCCAGGCTGGTCCCAGGCTCGGAGCCCGGGGCGGCGGCAGGCGCCTGCCGCGCGCGGGGCCGGCTCAGGCGGGCGCCTCGGCACGGCTCCTCGCGGGGCGGCACCCGGTCGCTGTCCCCGCCGGCGGCGGCCGCCGCGTTGTTCTCGGTCCTCTTGTCTGAAATGGGGTGAAAAACCCGGCTCCTGACCACTTCTTGCCGTGAAAGATCCCATAGCACCGTTGCAAGAATAAAGAGGTCCGGACAGATGTTTGGGCCAAAGTCCGGGTGATTAGAGCCCAGCTCCCTAAATTGCGCTGTCACTTTAGTTGGGTGTAGCGATATTCCTCACTTTCTGCCCCAAAGCGCTGTGCAGCGCTGGTGCCCTCTCCGCCCCCGAGGGCCACCAAGCCCCAGCCCTGCGGCTCCTTCCAATTCCCATCGCAGGGCAGCTCGGAAGGGGACAAGCACGCTCCTTTGCCTGCTGAAAACCAAAAACAGTAAGAAATTTACCTCTAACACAACTGAGGAAGCAAAAACGTTTGTGCACTGAGAGCTGGCACCTCCTCCGTGGCGGGGAAGAGATGCTGACGCTGGGTTTGTATAACGCAAAATTTCTTAGAATTCAAGCAGAGCACTGAGAATATCGATAAAAACAGAAGATGTAAAGCAAACAGCCTAAATGCATGCAAAGAGCAAAACAGAGCTTTACCTTAGGGTGGGTTTTTTCACCCGTCCACCCTACTTTTATTGTGACTCCAGTGACGAGGGACTCTACTGCCAGTGCCCGAGTCCTTCGCAGTCGCTGAGCCAGGGGAAGCTTTGCCTAAGAGCAGTGATTAACTAATTGTTGGACTTACTGCTTCTGTCCATGAAACTAAGTAAGTGCCCTGATTTTCCTGGAAGAAATAGTGTGATTTATTTTTATTTCTCTTGCAGTAGTGGCTACAATGTGCTATTAACTGTAAAAACAGATTTTTTAAATAGGCAAAAAGCAATGTTTTTAATGTAAGGTTTTTTGTTTTTTGTTTTTTTTTTACTTAGAGCCTTTTCACTTAACCAAGAAAGAAATGAAAAATGTGGCCTAACTGTTTTGATTTAATTTACTGGCTGTTTTTTCTCCATTTTCCCCTCATTTTTCCTTCTCCTCTGGAAAAGAAATCTGTAGTTTATCATGGCTTGGCCACTTTGCTGTACTTTTTGTAAACATAAGATTAATATAAGCGATATTTGTCATGTATCCAGTCATACTCAATTTTGTATTTTTAGCTAACGGAGAGAGAATAGGATCAGCCCTGCGTATTTAGAAGCTACTTCTTTGCGCACGTCGGTGCTCTTTGCTGCAGAGCGGCTGGTACCCCGGTCTGTGCTGCAAATTTAACAGACAAAGCCTTTTTCACCGAGGGAGAGACCGAGAAAGGTCTAAAGTCACTTTTTGTGTCAGGCTTATGGGCTTAATAAGTGAGCATTTGACTTTAAAAGGAAGTTGTAAGAGATTGTAATGATAGCCTTAAAGAAGTGTTTCAGATCTGTTAGTGAATTCATGTTAACTTTTACAGCAGCCAATACTTAAATATAAAAGCTTGGGCTTTGCGAAGTTGAGGAAAAACTTGTTAGACCAAAATTCCACTTCTGTTACTCTCTTTGTATTTTGTCTTTCTCTTCAAATCCAATGATAGTTTGCTTACACAGCCTTTCTTAATGCAAACATTAATTGCCTGAGCTTTAGTATGTTTGGGCAAATCCAAGTTATAAGCTGTTATAATTAATAACCAATTTATACTCTATTCTTTTTTCATACAATACATATAAATACAATTTTATCAATGTTAGATGGGCTTTTTCTTTAACTTCATTTCGCACATTCAAACCAAAGACCAGAGTTTTATCCTGCTAAGGCAAAGATGCAAACCATCAGAGAGTACGTGATATTTTAATTACAGCCCATCGATTCAGCCTATGGGTTGCTGTCTCTACCTCTGCTCTCGTCCGTAGTGCTATGGTCTTGCATCAGGAGATGTTGGCCAGGGATCGAGGGCAGAGTATCTCAGTTAAAATGTCGTTGAATACACTTAATAGGGATTCCACATCTCTCAAAAAATAAAAGGCCAATTAGGACAATTTTTTTTTGTCTTTCATTTGCTTCATCATTTGTGCATGTAATTAATAGCCTGATTTGCACATAGACTCCTGCAGTTTCATTCCTGGCTTAGAATTTTTTCCCTCAAAAAGCCAGCGTTATGCTTGGGAGTCAATGTGCTCTTGAGATGGATGGGAAAGGTCACATCCCTTGGAGTTGCAACAGACTGAGTTACTTATAAATTCATTTTTTATAAGCATAAACTGTTTATTCTCTGGATATCATCTCGAGATCATATTGATGCACTACGATAGCTGGCCGGGAGTTGAGAGCTTTGCTGTTTTGAAGCCAGTGGCCACCGCAGACCGCAGCCTTCCCCGCCTGCGTCCTCCAGGGCAAAGCTGGACAGGCCCCCGTGCTTCAGAAGAAGGGTTCGCCTCGAGCAAAAACCTCCTTTTTTTCTTTTTCTTACAAATGAATAACGTCCCAATTAAAATAATAGGAAGCCAGAAAACGGTCCCTTTCCGTGGTGCCCGGTATTATGGTGAAGGGCACCCCGTGAAGGAGAACATCTCTGCAAGAGAGGAGCTTTGGGGTGCCGTTAGCGATGACCAGCACCTTCCCTGGGAACCTCCAGCAAGGAACCGAGTTTGTCCCCGTTCGCGTTCACGGCAGCGGCACCAGCACACGTGCACGCCCTGCGCGGATCTCCTCTTCCAGATCTCCTCCAGCCTCTTCCCTTAAACAGTCTTCCGTATAAAGAGAGTGACCAGAAGTGTTTATCTTTAATTGTACTTTTTCTCAGGTATGGCTATAGAAGTATCTCAGAATTTAATTTTAAATTTGAGTTTCCAGTTATGAAAATTAGGGTAAATGTATTACTGTTCTATAGAAAGCATTTGGTAGTTTAGGTGCCCTCAGAAGTGCCAATGTCCTTAGTTACAAACTAAGGAACTGCCAAATCGGATTCTAGCATATTCTCAGTTTTCGTTAAAAATTGAAATGAGTCTTTTGTCATAATAGCCATAATGGAAAGGGCATGTTTTTATGTTTCTATGTCTTAATTGTATGAGATATTAGTATGTCTGCATCTTCTGCAATTAATTTCTCCGTCCCTACTCCTTAACTTCAAGAGGAGCAGTGACAGTTATCTAGGCATATATTTTTATACTAAAGTTTTTTTAAAGGAAATGACTATACTTTTCTCTTTAGATGAACTTGCTTATGTGCAAGTTTTGTCTGAGATTTTCGTGCTCCATTTTAAAAGCCGTGTCAGTGTTCAGTGCCTCCCGTTCGGAGCAGGGACGAGCGTGCGAGCGGTGGCAGCTCGGGATGCAGCTCGGCGGCGGAGAGGCGATGCTCGCCTGCCTCGCGGCTCGTTTCGGGGAGCGCAGCGCGAGCCGTGAATTCGCACCGCTTTGCTCAAGACGCCATCCGTCAGGGCGGCGCGACAGGCCGGCCCGCCGCACCCCCGTGATGAATTTGGCTTTCCCGTGCGAGCAGCGGCCCTGGAGCCAGCCAGGCGTGCCGGGACCCGGGACGCGGGAGGGCCGGCGGCGCGGGGACGGGACGGGACGGGACGGGACGGGACGCGCGGCGGGACGCAAGCGAGCAGGCGACACAGCGCCTGGTTCTCGGGGAGAAGGACCGGCTGGGTTTCAGTTTTATATCGAAAAAGGCTATTTTCCAGGGGTTCCTAAGTTTATAACAAGCCATTAGAATTTATTGTGGGTTGAAACTTGACATAAGAGGTCTTAAAAAGAGAAGTAAAATATTACTTCCATTGAAACCTCCTGGCTGAGAACCCGATTTCGGGAGAGGAGCACCCCGTGGAGCTGCTGCAGGGGTTGTTCGCAGCCGTGTAGCCTATCCGCTCCGGGTTACCGTTCCCAGCGCGGCGGGCGCGGGGACGAGAAGCCGTGGCGCGGGCGTGGGCGATGGGGTCCCCACGGGCAGCCGAGTTGCTCTCGGGGCGGCTCCTCCGGGTTACTTCGCGGGAAGCAATCCCCGGATAAAACACGAAAAAAAGAAATTAGGAGTGGGGACCCGCGTCCTGGGAAGGAGGCGGCGAGTCCTCCTGGAGCTTCCGAAAGCAAAGGCAAGCCGGGAAGGGGCTCACAGCGGTCGTGGAAAAAAAGCGCTCGCTGCCCTTACGTAGAAAGTAGAGTCCTCCTAGCATTTTTCGGGAATTACCCACTTTTCCTATATTTTGAGCCCTTTTACCTAATGTAGTGAATATTCATGTTTTCCTCTCATTACCCTTCGTAATCTAATGTGGCCCGTAGCAGCCTCGGCCCCTGGAGACGGAGCGCGATCCTGCATTTTCGCGCGTGGGCTCCGTCCGAGCAGCCGGCGCGAGCAAGCGGCGAGCTCCGCGCGGCCGGGAAGGAGCCGTGCCGTCCGCAGTCGCTGCGCCAGGGCTAGGTGTGAAAACAGAAGTAACGACATTGCGGTCAGCCAGCGTACAGGTGGGCAATTGTTAGCTTTATCGCTGCTCTCCATTAATTATTATAATTATTCTTGTAGCTGTAGCGTAGCAGAGATAGGAGCTGACTTGAGCAAGGGTTCACACCCAGCTACAAGGTTTGCTTTGAGATAAGTCTGCGTGCACAGCAATCTCCTGCATTAATCATTCTCTTAAAGTGACCTGTTCTTGTTTGTGGTTGCATTAGGCTGTCATGTAATTTACTGGTTAGACATATGTTTGCGCCTTAGATATCCTCTGTGTGATTTTTCTCTCGAGCGGACCCCCTGCGCCGATAACGCCTCGGCTTTGACACCTCTCACCGAGAGAGACGGGTTGGATCTCGTTTGCTCCTGGAAGAATGTCCCTCCCTTGCACCTCTCTCCACCCCTGCTCCTTTATTCCCGCAGAATCCTGTTTAGCCTATAATCTTTATTTATTCGCTACCCTTGTATTTGTCCCCTGACCTTTTTTTATTCGAATAGGTTGCACAATGATACATTTATTTTTCTGGTGTAACTTGCACTACAGAGAGTGAACTAGTCTGTTCTGCATGAAGCAAGGTTGTCTTTAAATACTTGCATTTATTCTTTCCCTTCTGCAGAGGCAATTCAAAGAAAAACAGTTTTGCCTTTTGTACTAAACCCTCTTTGGTGCCATCATATATATTTCAAAAGTTGCCCTTCTGCGTGAAACCAGAAGACAAGATGATGGTTTATCTCTTGGTGGGCTGCTCTTGCTCGTCGGTGTCCCCACCAGATCGCCCGCATGTTTTGGGGGTGTGGAAGTCATCTTACCAGCACGGGTAAAACGGCACCCACGAAGCAGGCAGGACTCACCTGCTGCCGTGACTCACCCGTTTCCCCGGTCCTGAAGCATCGCCTCGGCGGTGCTCATGGGTCCTCTTGTCTCCGGGGGGGATTTGTGCACCCAAGGAGATTAAACATCACCTAGAGGTTTTTTCTCCTTGTTTTATCAATTACCATTACAACACGTTATTTTCCCCCCAAATTAAGATGGATTTGTGCATTTTCAGCCAAACAGAAATACTCATCCCTGCACTGCAAAGCACTTTCTGGTTATTAGTGCGTTATCTGCCGTCGTCGGAGGATGGCTCGGCCCCGGGGGAAGGAGCTCCCGCAGGAGCTGCTGCGGCTGCCGGGGCTCCGCCGGCGTCCGCGCGGGGAGGAAGCCCTGCTGGCCCCGTTTTCCTTCTCGGATTAAACCAGTGCATGTGCAAGGCGAGGACTACAGACCACGCCACGAGCTAAAGCTAGAGCTCTACAGAGGCTCTGATTTCTGGTGTTGAGCAGGAATACCTTTAATGGTGTTCCTCCTACCGCAGGTGCGTCCTGCTAAGTAGGGTCCGGAGATGCTGCAGAAAAGCCCCGTTTGGAACCAGAGTCCTTTCCCACCTGTCGGCTCAGCTTTGCAGTAATTTCTTTTTTCCAAATTAATTTGTAAAACTACAGCCAGAAGTAACCTGCTTCGAGTCAGGCGCGTTCCCAGAAGGGACATTTAGCTCTATCAAAGCCGCACGCAGCAAGAGCAGCTTTCGCTGAAACGAGCCAGCGTTGGGTCGTTCCCAGCGGGCCGACGTTATTCATCGCTGTTTACCCGCTTGTAAAGCAGCGGCATTACATACATTTAGCGCAGCACAACATTACTGTTATTAAAGCGGTGGGGCACGCCGCTCGTTGTGCGTTTGCCGAGGCGTTGGCATCGCTGAATAACCCGTTTTTGCTGGCGGGGCCCCTCCGTGGCTGTTGAGCAGCAGCGTGCCGTGCCGTCGCTCCCGGCAGGCTCGACGCCGTACAAAGGGGCGCTGATAAGGCCGGCATTAGTGGTGCGGGGACTTACTCAGATTCCTATTATCGCCCCGGGCGAGCGGCAGGATAGGCCTCCGGCCGATAAGGGGGATTTCCTCTGTGGGGAACGCGATAGGTGGAAAAAAGCGGCCGGTTATTACTCACTGGAAAAAAAGGAGCTCTGGATTTCTTTCTCTTCTGCTGGAAAAAGTCCACAGAGGTAGCCACGGAGGATGCAGAAGTGTTAACCCTGAAGCCTACTGCAGGCGTGTATTACAGTGATTGCACAAACGAGGTTGTTAAGCCAAAAAGCAGTGTGCCCGACGTGACTCCGTAAAAGGACTCGGAGGAGGAGCGCCGTGTCGCCAGCCCTCGTGCTTTGCGTTCGGCCCGGAGTCGCGCTCCAGCCCGGGTTGCCCTGCCTGCCCTCTGCGCTGGGCTGCCGGTGACCCCTCGCCGTGGTCCCCTCCGGCCCCGCTCCCGGTGCCATCACCATGGCGTTAGTGCAGCATTTGCAGGTCGCAGCTGCTTAACACGTTGTGCGCTAGCGCCGTGTTTGCAGGGCTGTGTTTACCCTCCTGGCCCGGCTCAAGCGAGATGCGTCGGGGCCGCGAGGGCTTGCCGGCGTTCTGGGACGTGCGAAGCAGCGGTTTAGCTCAAACGGCAGCGTGTCCTGTGGCCGAGCTGCGACTGCCCGCTGCCCGAGACGAGCACAGGGAGGTGAATTGCGCGGGTCACTTGTTGGGAGGACTGGGGGACCCGAATCTCCCTTTTAGGTTCAGGGAAAATAAAATGGTAATTCCGTTTGGAGGAAGGAGCTAATGACCTGAAAGCTGACAAAAACCAGCCCTGGCGTACGCTGCTTCTCAGAAGTCATACTTTGGCCGAATGACACGTTACTGAGGTCACGCTGATGGACCAAGTCACGTTAACGCCGAGCTGGGACCTCGTCAATTAAAAATATCAAAATACTTTCATCTGTATCTTTGTCCTTGCAGCTTTCAAAGCAGCAAAGCTCGAGCGAGCAGCCTAGACTCGCCATCCTTTCTGCCCGCAAAAACGTCTTAGGCAATCTAAAAAATGTGTCAGAGTTAGGTGCAGATCAGTCCAACGTTTTCTTTCAAAATATTGAAATAGCACCTGGTGCTTTGTGGTTCCACCCCATCTCAAATATTTTATTTTACAAACAACTCAGTGACACGAAATGTGGGGACAGCTGATAGGTGAGAACGGCAGCAGGCGGATGAGTAGACGAGGGCAGTGAGTGGTCTTGGGACAGGAGGTATTTTCAAGTCCCTGAAACATGATGAAATTTGCCTGAGGCCCTGCCTGTGAATCTAGACGTAATACGCACGTTTTTCAGAATGACTTTTATTGTGCTAAAGAAAAAGCATTACGACACAGTTTAATTTTTCCCCTCCCGTTTCTGGTGGGTGTTGTCGCGCTTTGTCCAACCCTGCTAGAAACGTCTCCACCACGGAAGGCAGAACCTGGGAAGCGACACCAAAATCCATGATTTCCATGTTCGCTCTGTGCAAAACCACGCGAAAACCTCTCGGCAGCACTTTTATCCTTCCTTGCACGAGAGAAGGGTTCAGCAGGAGTCAGTTAAGGAGACGTTGGCGTGCGCTGTATCGTGGGCTCGTGTTTGGAGCTGAGGTGCTGTCGACAGGATGGTCGGCGATGCCAGAAGACTTTTCCCCCTGCGGTGAGTGTTTTTGTGAAGGTGTCCTATCGAGTCCAACAACACCTGCCAACAGCAGTGAAGTAACGTCCCTGGCACACAGGGAGAGTAATGGACTATTTCTGCTACTAGTTATTCAGCTAACACGAGCGGCTAAGGTCCTAGATGTCAACTTAACTTTGCTGGTGTTAAAAACACAGCAGCAAAGTGGTTCCACGTGGAATTTCTGATTTCTCGGATTGTATTTTTAGTATAGCATATTATAGTATTATATTATATTATATTAATATATTCTATTTTTTGTATATTTAGTATAGCATATGCAAAACAAAAAGTCAGTAGCCACAGAGTATTCAGGTTAGGAACTGCTTGAATTAAGGTTCTCGGTGCAGCCTTAGCTTCTCTGTAGCACACATATATGTGTTAGCGTTATACCTATTTACCATTTATATTTCAGTGGTGCCTAGAGGCTGTAACCTGTTACATCCCTTTTTTTGACTATGTGAATACCTCCTCTTCCTTCTTAAGATCGCTGCTTTCCGTGCATTGCACAGGATAGATGGTGACTGAGGCAGAAGGCTGCTGGGAGAAAAAGCTGTTCTTCCCTCCCTAGCTGCAGGGCTGGAGGAGCTGGTTCTCCCTCCTCCTCTGCCACAGCCACCGCTCTCCGATGGTCCACGATGGCGGCGTGATGCTTCCCCTTGGGACAGTAATGCTGGATTTCTTAGAGTGTTTGGTGTCGAATCCATAAAATTATTTTTAGCAAATCTGTAATTGTACAATTCATAGATCATTAACCAACCGGAAAATTTCTTAACTAATATTAATAACTGAGCTTTGAATTAAGAACTGTGAGTTCCTTCCTTGCTGGAACGAGTGTGTTAAAAGGGGCTGGAGACGTCGGGAAAGCAGAGCTGTATTAATGCACTTGGTATGAGACAACCCCGTATTTATTGCCTTTGGGGAGAGATGTATTAAAAGAACAGCTCTGCTTTCTGCGTGTGCACAAATTTAAATTTAGATTATCCTTTAAAACAAACTATATTTATGCTTTGTTTCAAAGAAGCAGGTGAGAAGTGGGCTTGAGTGAGAGGGAAAGAGGAGGTAAATTGTGAAGCCGCTCCCGAGAGGAGGAGAAGTTGAGAGCCCGGCAGAAGCGTGTATTAGCACGCTCAGTCTTCGTAATCCCACTGGATCCCGTGGGAATATCTTCCAGTTTCTTGAGTACCATCTTCAGCCTGTGCCATCTGGGCTGTTGTCATATTGGAAGAAGTAAAACCAGTGTTGTGACTTTATATTACATGGTTTTTTATGAAATATCTGCACTACTGTTATTTTTCCTGTTGGATATTCCCGCAGCCTTGGTGGCCGTCAGCCCAGATGTGCCAGCTGTGCTCTTCTAGGAGACCTGTGTTTGTAGCGTCCAGGGTATCCGTATGGGAGAAGACCCGTAAAAACGCCCCAGACGAGGGCGAAGCTTCGGCGTTTGCGGGAAGGGGCCGCTCTGGGCGCAGTCAGGCTGCCGCGGTGCCGCTGCTCCCCACCCTGCAGAACGGGCTGGCGGAGACGGTGCGGGAATGTGCATTGCTTGAAAAATGTTCTTCCAAAATAGTTTGCATTCAGTGATGTGCTTCATGCAGATTGCTTCAGTGACGGGCTTATTCCAGAAGCTTCTCATAGGGCTTTTATTTGCAAAAATCTATTGGAGATCAACGGCATATAATAAAGCCTGAAAGATTTGCCGTGCCGTTCAGGAGCTAAGCTGTGCCTCAAGCCTGGCGGGACGCGGAGAGCGTCCTCCTGGCCGTCCGGCAGTCGCGTTCGGCTGCGGTCTGCTCCTCCAAAGTGCCCGTGGCCCTGCTGGGGAGGAAGGATGGAGAGCAAGACCCTTCCCCCCGTTGGGGTCCACTTAGCGAACGTTTTTCGTTGCGTCCCTCTCGGCATCGCGCACGGAGCGGGACTGGCAGGAGGCAGCGGCGCGGCGATGGGCAGGGGGACGAGGGAAGGATGCCGGCTGCAAAAATAAGGGTCTGGCCCACTACCAGTGTGTTAAATTACTAACTACAGATCGTTATGTCTGGCTAACTTTTGCAACATCTGTTTTCCTCTCTATCTCAGCCATTAGGAACCTGATTTGTCAAAGGTATTTGTAAACTACAGTAGCTTCTTGGCTGGGTGATCAGCACTAAGGACCGTGAAAAATTAGCAGAAGTTCTCACCCTGTGAAAACATTAGGATCAATAAAGCAAATTGATAAATACCGTTTCAGAGAATATAGCCTCTTGGATAAATGCTCTAACATAGCCGTAATGGATCGGTCCAGATACAGAGCGTCGCACTTTAAGAGCCGTGCAGTTGGTGCTGCAAAGGAGGGATTAGCTGAAATGTGATCGATCCGGATAGCTTCCGTCATCAAAAGTAGCCTCTGTTGTATGGGGTCCTCGAGCAACTAAAGTAAGAGGTTACCAGAAAAAGTCAACCCTTAAACTGCAGACAAAGAGCTCCTGCTGCCACTCGTGTTACACCATCAAAACGGCTCGCGGACAGTCAGAAATAAGCTGTACTTCTGTATGTCAGTGAAGCAGCAAATTGAATTCTCATAATATGTTTTGAAAATGAGTCTTGTTAGGTTTGATGAGGTGGAAAAGGTACTGAGATCACTGGTTTGTGCCAGCACGCTTTCCTTGGCTGTGCGCCACGGCTAATCTTTTTAATGGCAGTGTAGCTTGTAAGCCCATTTGGTCGAAAGCTATACATCTCCGTTGCAGAATATCACACCAAGTAGGGTGGTAAATAAGTTTCTCTTCAGGCATGAAAGCCCTTTTGTTACAATSCCAGAAATCTTATTTTAACACACGTATCTTGAAAACAAACTCAGT
Source organism: Casuarius casuarius (assembly GCA_003342895.1). NCBI lineage: Eukaryota > Metazoa > Chordata > Aves > Casuariiformes > Casuariidae > Casuarius > Casuarius casuarius. Next base: position 213,836 of record PTFA01000061.1, on the reverse strand, counting down.
CTTTCCTGTGTGAATTCAGCAATGAGCAGAATAAAGCACAAATGTCCTTAGTTTAAATACACACACACGCACACCTATACATACATCCATACATATAATCTGTACCAACCTGGTGCTTTGTCCAAAGGAGTTTAAATGCACTTATCAAGGCCATATTCATAATTAATTTAGGCCCGATATTCAGGACATTGAGCCTTTCGCAGCCCCTCTGGCTGCCTCCAGAACTGCTCTCTGGCTGCCTACCCATTCCGCTTTGGAAATGGTCCGGGAAAACAGTGGCCCTTAGAGCATCCGCGGTGGTCACCACATTGGAGGGTCTGTCCAGTTAAAGTAGCAAGAAGGTCTGAATAAAAAGGCATCCGTCGGGAGTGCCCTGGCCTGGGTCTCACGCAGGTACGTTCCCTGCGACAGCCACACACAGCTGATTTCAGGCTGCTCCGTAGGTTGCAGTAAAATGCTTTCTGTGGCATTTTAAAGTGAAGTTAGAAGGCACTGGAGATCCCATAGCACGTTTATAACGACTCCAGAACATCACTTCCATTTTATCACCTTTCCTTCCAATGTCTTTACAAAACACTTTCTGTTAATGTAATTTCGTATGAAGCTGTAGGCTCGTATGTATTCACCATCCCTGGTTTTGCTTCCTCCACCTCATTTTCCTCAACCCACCTTGCTAATTCCTTGGCTCCGGTGAAATCCATGGCCATCGCTTCCCTTGAAAAAAACCTGTCTTCTTGTCGGGTCTTCCTTGCTGTCAGCCGCGGACACTCCACGCCGGTCGGTTCTGTGTGCAGCTGCAGAGATCTGGTGCTCTGAAGAGGGAATCTCTCAAAGAAATCCCACGAGAACAGTTGTTATCCAGCTTTCCCACTTCATCTTCCGCCTCTGCATTTTCCATAGTCACATCCAGCAACCTACTGTGCGCTTGAGCTGGTGTTGAACTGATTTTCACATTTCCATATATATAAATATTTGTTGCCTTTGCACACTTACACACCCAAAAATGTGAGGCAGGAGGTGAGTTTTGAAACATGTAGGTGTCTTAACGTTATTTTGAAGTAGGATTGTAGATAAGAGAAATAGGGATAGAAGAGTTCATGAGACAGAAGGGAGAAGAAGAGAAAGGGAAATAGGTATGAAAGAGGTATTTAAAAGAGCTGCTTTTTGCTAATTCAGTCTTTAAATTCGTGTTGTCATTTGAGCGAGTGGCGTTTGGGCTGCTTTGCAGAGAGTCGCTAACGAACGGCTGTGTTTCCGATCCGTTCCCAGCTACCCGTACAGTGAAGACTCCAGCCAGGGAAAGCAGTACATGAACACCAGATGTCCAGCGTGGTGCGACAGGATTTTAATGTCACACTCCGCCAAGGAGCTAATCCTAAAAGTAAGTGCAGCCCTGCAACCTCTCCGCTTCCCCGGTGCCGCTTTTATCTTCGGCAAAGGTAGGTAGGGCCGATACCGTCCTGCTTGACCCTGAATTTTCGGTTGGCCGTAGCAAGCGGCAGCCAGGCTGGAGACAGCATGCCGCAGCAGTAGCAGAGGTTACGTCTCCGGTGCTTTCCATCCGAGAGCGTGACTTTGTCCCAAATAACCCCCTGGAAGTTACCAGAGCACAGGGTTTCACAAACACTTCGTTAAGCGTTTGAGCTGCCGATGCTCGCTGCTCTTTGAGGCTCCTGTGCTGCCTCTGCGCTCGTCGCTGCTGCACTGTGATGTGCGTGAACAGGACTGGGAGAACAGCACTAAATAAATAAAACGGTTGCTTATAACCAGCGTCAGTCCCCAGTCCGGTTCACTGTGCAGTGACGTAGGTGACCGCACCGCCATGACTAAGGGTTGAGCGCAGACGCGGAGCACGGAGACGCGGACGCAAGCGGCTGCGGTGGGCACGGGCTGGGAAGCAGGGCTGTCGGGAGCCGCGCCTGGGAGGCAGCAGCGCGAGGTACCCGACGTGTGAGCACGGCAGATTTGGGTTCCCTCCGGTTTTGGTGGCAAGAGCTGTGCATTTCCCGAGGATGCTTTAGGTCCTAGATGGGCCAAATCTCCTCCGCAGCGACCTACCTCCCGCCTGACTGAGGAGGGGGTCTGCAGCAGGCTCCTAACTCTGGCACATCAGTTCAGTGCCTGAATTTTGACATTCTGTTACAGTTTTTAGATATTTTGCCACCCTTTTAGAACATGTGATTCCTCTTGGGATCTTAGTGCCTGCAGGTGACGTTAGCTTGGCAATGCTGTATCCAAGCTTAAATGATGTACATACAGTTCAAGAGCCTTCCAGTTTTCTTTTCCTCTCTCCTCCTCCTCAACTTCTTCTGCTCTCCTTAGAAACATGGAAGGGGTGAACGAGTTACACAGACTAACTTGCACCGCTTCTGCTTAGTGGTGGCAGCTAGAGACCTGTCCCATTTGCACTGGCTGCCAGTTGTCCCTAGAGGACCAGGAGCGTGTCAGGAAATCAGTGTGTGACATGAGGGGTCTCGCCCATGCCCTTCTGCTCCAAGCTCGGTTGTCCTGCTGCGCTCGCCGTGGCCGTGAGTGCCGTGCAGGAGTGAACGTGCGGTGACTTTTCGACACTGCCGCACCGAGGTTATCTTCCTCACCAGGTTGTGTGACTGTCTCGCACACAACAGCCCTCCCGATCCCAAGAATTGTATTCTTCTCCCAAATTGCCCCAAGTGCCTCTGACCTATGTCTATCTGGATTTTCCTATATAACTAATACCATTTAACGTGGGTGAATTGCAGCAAGTAATAACCTTTGCAAATAAATCCATATTCTACAGTTTCGTGGCATTTTTTTTTTCTGTTTAACATAATGAAACCCTTGAAACTTGTTTTCCCGGAGTTTGTAACCTTTTCTCTTTCTCTCTCTCATCAGGGTTGTTTATCTCACGATTAGACTGTTTGCCTTGCAGTATGTAACTCACTGAAAGGCCGAGAACATTTTTTCCATAGCTACTCAAGTTTCAGTCCGACGTACTTCCTCCCGCATTTTAATGCATAATAAGTGTCTGCATGACATCTTGACGTTTCGGCCAGAGTTTTAGGTGGGACGAGCTGGCCCCTTAGGACACAAAGTTTGAACCTGGGTTGTGTTCAGGGAAATCTGTGAAGAGAGAAGAAGGAAAATGACCTCTGAACTGTAGTGCAGGCTGCCCGTTGACCTCTCGAGGTGCAAGCTTGGAGTAGCATTTCAAGCACTTCTGCATCCTTCTCTGACAAAATGGCCCATGTAATTGGTCCAAAAAATAGATAGATAGGTAGTCTGGAGGTTCTGCGTCTTTGGAGTAAAGCAGGGGTCCCCTTAGCGACGCACCAGGCCCGGAGGGTGCTCGGGAGCTCTCCGGCCAGGGCTCCCTGTGCTGCTGGAGGTCCGAAATGGCTTGAAGGGCCTTGTGCTTGTGGAGTGGCTTTTTAATTAAATGACTGCAATTTTGTTTGGTTTTTTAATCGTTGTGAGAGGAAGGTAAAGGAAACATTATGCTGATTAATATACAACAATTAGGTTGTGTAATACGGCCAAACAATGCGTGTATTGTGCCGTTTAATGAAAAAACGTGGTGAAGCCAAGAGGAATACAGCCCTTTAGTAAGAACAGTAACGTCAAAATCAACGTTATTTGCTCTCGTGTAGCAGGAATAGCACAAGCAAAAGCGAGACTCTGCCCAAAATATCACAGATAGTCCCTGGCACCCGAGGAATTCCTGAGGAACAAAGGATGGAAACCAGGGAAAGAGTGACCAATGGGGGAAGATTGTTTTTAACAGCTATGAATAAGGAGATAGAAGTGTACACAAAGGCCTGAAAAGTGTAAACAGTGCAGAGGGAAAGGAATTCTTTCAGATTATCTGAGGGGGTATAACTTGGATATAATGGGAGAAAATTAAACAAAGCAAAACAAAGGTAGCGCATTAAAGAAATTTCTAACTCTGAGGTCAGTTAGCCCAATTCTTAGTCTCCACGGAAGAGAAGCCCCGTCGCTGGGATCAGTCAGAGCTTACGTTTAAAAACTGCCTATAATTTCGTCCCTGCAGTCTGGGACATCTCCAGAACTGCGCATGCAAAATTACAGATGCAAATGAGGCCAAATTGGCACGGTCGTTTAACTCAGCGCGTTTATACCGATGAAGGAGTTAAGTCCTGTTATCCAGCTTGAAAATAAACTGAAATTCTGGCCCATAAAACTTAACGAAAATATTCAGCAGAAAAAGATGCTGAATTGATAGAGGAAGGGGCAAAATGACCTCACTAGTTTTTGTGATTCTCATACAGTAAGCCATATTTGCCTTGCCTTTGAAAACTTATTCTATTACAGAGGTTTGTGCTTTGAACCTTTGAAAGAAATTGTTAAGAAACCACAAGCACATCTTAATTAACTGATTACAGTATAACAAATCCTTAAAGTTTAAATGCATATCAATTTTTGAAAGAATTTTTGGTGTAACTAGCTATTGAAAACTGTTATGCATGTAATTATTTTGCTGTATCCATCCTTTTTACGGGCAGCTGAATAATTTATGTTTCTGTCTTAGGAAGTCTGTATTTTATTTCAAAGAAAAAATGCAGTAAGTCTGCATTTTTAATCCCGTGTAAAGAAAGGGTGGTACGCACAAATTGCCGCGCCGCACAGCGCGTTGAGCTACACACTAGGCATTACAGATTGTACAGACATGGGGCTGTAAACAGCTTTCATGCAACATCATCTATCATGCCACGGTCGGTTACCTCACCATCATGTTATTTTATGCTTCCTGAGCCCTAAAACAGCAAAGGTTGCCCACTGCTAGGGAGCCGCGTTGACGCCTGATAGCATGAAGTAATGAATGCTCAGCCAAGTGTATATTGTTTCTGCTTGTGCCCCGCTGTAATTTGTTTATCTGTCTAAAGATTATGCAGTTGAAAATCCACAATTTTATGCTGCCTTTGTAAATTATCAAGTCGCTTTTGATGAATGTATCCCCACTTCCAAAGCTAGTGGCATTATGATCTTGAAATATTGGAAAGTGCTCATGCATACAATGCAGAAGGTTATGTTTTTATATTTTTGGCAGACAACCGTGCTATAAAGTAAATCTGACCTTAAGCTTCCTTACTGCATTAAAGATAATTCAGTTTTAACTTTATAGTCCTAAATGCTGCTGTTTATATAAAGTTATTGCCCAGTCAAACTTGACTGATTACAGATGAGAAGGTCTTGACTGTTTCATGCAAAATAAATAAGTATTGCAAACTAGTTTGAAGCACAGCTATGATTGTGTTAGAGACCTGGGAGTGCGCAGATTCCCGATTTAATTAGCCTATAGGAATTGTTTAGCATAGTGAGAAGTTGTCTTCTGTGTCAAAGTGTTTGTGTTTATTCCTGGAGTGTTGCGCTAGTGAAGCAAAACAGACTGCAGAAATCACGTATTTATTGCAAACGTCAGAAAGATGAGTACCTTTTATTATTCATTAAGCTACAAATGCTAAAGAAGTCAGTGTTTTGAGGATAAAGTTCAGCGTGGAACAAAATGAAAGCAATTCATATTGGAGGCTGGAGGAATGTCATCTTTCATTCGATGCTGATTTTCTTAAAATCCTTAATGCTCTTTTCAGATGAAGGAATGCCTCTCACAGGAATGATAAAGGATTGTTGCCATGAACTGTGAATAATTCATTCGTATCCCTGAACATTTAACATAACCTATATGAGGAAATAAAATAATCTTATGAGGCAACACGGAGTATGTTTTATTCAAAGAACAACACGCATCCCATATAATTTGGTAAAAATTCTGTGTTGTTCTTAAAAAAGGATTGTGCCAAAGCCGATCGCTACAGAGGCTTTGAAAGCAACCATAGCTGATGAATCTGTCCAAACGCTGGTCACTAAAAGTTGTTAAGGTCCCAGAAGCAAGTAGTAGCTGCRGCGATTTCATGAGCTATTTTACATGAACAAATAGCACAAATTATTGAAAGCAAAAATTCGTTCTGTGTGGTTTTCCCCTGGAGAGGCCAGGCAAAGGTCTTAATATGCCCCCATTTAGAAGCTATTTCCAGCTATTTGCATAAATTATTTCTATATTTCTTTCTGTTTCTGTAACCTGGAGAATACTTGAACTCTGACTAGTCTCCTCTTTTTTTTTTCTTTTAATTAGTCAGAAAATGATGAGAAGATAGTAATATATGACCACATTGGGCCAAATGTCTGCATGGGGGATCACAAGGTAATTAAAATAAATGTTACAGTATTATATTTACTAAATTTGCTTAGGCAGGAGAATGTATGCACTAGTTTCTGCTAATTTTATATTTAGGTCAACTATTCCTAGTTTTAATTTGCAGCTTTGAAAATATTTGAAACTGTTGAATTCTACTGAAATCAGTAAAATGTGTTAGACTAGATATTGTATGATACCAGGTAAAGAACAGGCTGATGTGTGCTAGCAGGGAGATACGATACAAACCGAAATGAACAGGAACGACTACGCGTGCCCTTACAAGTGTATTCCCAGGAAACATAGGGACTTTCATTGGGTTATCAAAATTGCTTCCAAAATATAATTTCAATTAATTTGGTGCCTATCTGATTATTAGTAAAGGGATACATTGGCAGTTCCGTATTTAAGCGGCAGGTGAGAAAAAGAATATTGAATTATATAAATAGTGAGGTGAAGAAAAAGACGTGAGTTTTACAAATGGTCTCCTGTGCTGAAGGTATCGGACTGAAGTCTAAGTTAGAAATTAAGCAAAACTGAGTATTTGCTTTCTTTGAAAAACCCAGCGAAGGAGTAGGAGGTGGCACCTGACAGCATCTGTAAAATTTTACGATTCTACCTATACAAAAACTCGACCAGAAGCTTGCAGAAACTCGCCAAGTGTACAGCAGTTGTGATCTGTCCATCCCAGAGCCAGCGCGAAGGCTCTTGAATGACAGTTCAGTGAGGGATAATGTGTATTTAAATACATGTATATATGCGTATATACGCATAAATCAAAATTAGCACATATATGCATGTATTTACCTTCACGGTCAGCGTTCTTGTGAGACGGAGTGTTATTTTTCTAAGAACACACTTAAGATATTTGGTGCAGAATCATCCAATTCAGATTTAAAATGCAGCAAGTGGAGAAAGTGCTAACTTGGGTGGTAAAACCCCGGCCGGCGGGTCAGCGGCTGACTGACGGCGGGTCGGAAACGACCGCTTTCGCTGCTTTTGTCCCCAGCGCGCAAGGAGGCCGCTTTAGCACGGCCCTCTCCGCTGAGCCGGCGAAAGGGCCGGGAGCCGGCGGGAAGCCGTCCCCTTCCCGCGGGATCGGCGGCAGGTTTTCCCTCGGGTCTCAGTGCAAGGGTGCAGAGCAGCGGATCCGCGCGGAGCTGCCGTGCTTCGCTCCCGGATTTTGCAATTAGATTAGTCCCTGCAGCGCACATCGTTGCCTGGTTTTGCCTCCAGTTATACACAGATTTTTGTTCTGTTTATTGCTGACTGTGAAAAGCGCTTGTATTTCCAGTGTGTAACGTGTGTTTTTCCCCGATCGCTGCAGCCCGTGTTCCTGTCCTTTCGAATAGCCGCTGGGGCAGGTAAACCTATTGCAAATGTGCACAAGTGTTGTGTCGTGCAGTGATGTGGTGGTAAATATCATCTTCTTTCCTTTCCGCTTGCGTTTTCTACATCGTTTCCCCTGTGCTTATTTTTCCCTTTTAAAAAATGCCAATTCTGCGGCAGGAAGAAGATGCCTGCGGAGCGAGAAGCTTTTCCGCGAAACCGCACTGTAGCAGGGAGGGGAGGAATCCGCAGCGAGAGACGCATCACCCACCGTAACAGCCGTACTGGCAAATCCAGTCCCGAGTGCCGCATTTTTAGACTGCTGGTCGTACACTATGCTTCAGCATCTGGACTCTGAGAAAAGCCTCACATACCTCACTGTCTTGTATGTTCATGTGACATCAAGTAGAAACGTGGAATTATTTTTTATATATATGTCACGATTCTGTTGCCAAAACTCTAAATAGACGGCAGAGATGTTATGTATTTTAGATTTCACGACTTTCAACTTTTAATAAGTGTTTGTCGATGTGGAAAAGCTACTTCAGCATATTATAAACTTTTAAAGGTGTCATGCCGAACATTATATATCTTTACCACTTTGGGGTTTTGTACATTGGATTGTATAGATAGAGATATCGATGGTTTTAAATGGTATTTTCTTTGTTGACCAAGGCTTATGGTTTGTGTTTTAGTTTTAGTATTTTGTTTTTCATTTTTATAGATTTTTTTTCTCATGTTATTTACTATACTGCCATGTTACATGGTTTTTGAATCACACAGCAGCTGCTTTCTATACATACATATATATGTGTGTGTATATATATGTATGTATGTGTATATATACACAGATATATAAATAATTTATAAACCTGACCAAAACTTACGCTAAATATACTTTCCAATACGAATGCTTGAGAGTGCCATATCAGCAGTTAGTGTCGGAGTCGTAGCCGGTTTAGTTCAGTGTACATCAACAACCAACACTTATATATTACAAATAATATATAGCAGTGCCATTCTGGATACAGATATATAGCCTCCTATATAGCACATATATTAGCAGTTTCACTTTGTTACTCCTATAATCCCTTCTTTCTATGTAATATTACGGTTTGAATGTGAAGCTCTTAGATAGGTTTGGGTGTAACTTTCAAGGATTTTGTAAACTGTTTTTGTCTGTCTTTTGTTACTGTTTTATGGTGCCAAGTATTCTGTATTAAAACAATAACAACATGGGAGAAGAAAATACGAGTCTGCTTCGGGCAGCATCCGCACTGGGCACCGGCTGTGTTTGTACAGTGTTAAAGGAAACGGAGCTCTGTAAATTTTCCCGGTTAGCGGCTCAGCGCAACCTGCGTATAATCTCGTTACGGACATTTTTCTCCCGCCACTAAATACAACATTAAAAGGTGATTAGCGAGTCTGTTGATGAAACACAAATGTATGTTTTATTGATTTAATTTAGAACACTACAGAGTTCATGGACTGTGTGATGGCATTAGATGGATGCTTGGTTTTGGTGTAAATCACTACCGCCGAGGACGGTCTGACGTCCGCTCGCGGGACGTTTCTCGGCAGCGCGGTCTGGCCCTGCGTCCAGCTCCGCTGCCGAAGGGCGCCTGCGGCCCGCGTCGTTGCTGTGCCACGTCGCATCATACCCACGCGGTAACTGTTTAAGCGAACTCGACTCGTGGTAACTTCGAAGGCCTTTAGAAACGAGTACTCTGGTTCTCAAGCAATAAACTGATCGTGGTGAACGTGCCTGTGTCTGTGCCTCTCATTCGCGCTTTGGGGACTACGGGGAAATTAATAATAATAATAATAATATAATTAGTAATAAATAATTTCCTGCCAGTTAACAGGGTGGTTTTTTGCACGAAAACCTGGATACCGGAACACACTTGCGAGCGTCAATCGCAGAGAGCAGCGCAGAACGGGACAAGGCGCTGCGCCGGAGTCCGTCAGCGTTAATGCACAGGCGGTCGTAGGGGTTTATAGCGCTCGCGGGCTGCCGGTCCCCAGCAGCTCCATAAACGCCACCGGCAGCTCCTCCGCGATCGTCTCTGCTCGCAGAAGAACTACTGCCTTTTTTAAAGCCGGGCCGAGGCCTCATTTATAGATAAACTCACCAGAGCTGTGAACTGCGAGGCCGTAAATAGCCCTGATGCGGCTGCGGCGGCGCGTTGCACCGCAGGCGACCTGGCGGGGAAGTTCGTTGAGCCGAAAGAGCCTCAAATTGAACCCGCAGGAATCCGTAAAAAG
>PTFA01000061.1:65894-198367 GCA_003342895.1 Casuarius casuarius | reverse complement strand
TCGGGCCGCCGTCGGGGGGGGCCCCGCTCCCCGCAGCCCCGCCGGGGCGAGCCGGGGTCTCGGGCGGGCGGACGGGGGGGGTCGGGCAGGTGCCGCCGCGCTGTCCCCGCCCGGGCGACACCCGCTCGCTTTGGGTGCGAATCACTAACATTTCTGCCGGGCTGCTGCTGATAATACGGGCAGCATTTTATGCTTATGTTTAGCTACGTTTCTGTATCGGGCAGGTGATTAATTTCCACTATTAAAATTAATGAGCGCTTTGCCCCTGACGTGAGCGACCCTCCTTACRAGATGCTGCTGAAACAAAGCTGAGCTCGGCAACGCCGGACTGCTCCGACGCCGATGCATCCGGCCATGCGCAGGCTGCGGTGTGTTTTACATCATCCAATATCAAGTACTCCAGTGGGATTAGCTTCACTCAAGTCCTGGTTAACGTTTTGTTACTTCTTGTCATATGTACGCACCGCGGCCTCTGTGCAGCTGAACATGCCTGCGGGAACATGGGCTACAAGAAAATAAGAATAATCCACATTTTGGAGGTGGGGTGTAAAGGCGTGCGCTGCCTCCCTCACATGGTGGGAATTCCTCCGGGGCTGCTGGAGCGGCCGCGGCAGAGCAGGCCGCTGCCGTGGGCCGTGCAGTCCTGCCGCCCCGCACGGCGCGGGTGCTGCTCCCACGCGGCACGGCCGCACGCGACCCCCTGCTTCGCAGCTGGGCGTCTAGTGACGCGGTCACCAGAAARCAAAGCCGTTTGGGGCTGGGTGCCCTCTGCGGGGCGTCTTCGCGGGGGGACGTGTGTTCTGGGACTGGCTGCATTTAGTATTTTTCATTGCGGCCCTTGGCACAGAAAGTAGGACTCTGCTGATGGCAGAGTTGAACGTCACCAGCGGCTCGCCAGGAAAGCGCACAGAGGAGCTGGGTGACCTGGGCAGCGGCGTGGCAGGAACGTGAGGCAACACAGGAACGCAGAACGCACGGGGCGGCCGTTCAGCGCGGTAAGCAGCGCTGCTGCGTTGTGCCGAGGGCAGAGCACCCAGCAGCGCGTCCGCGTGGCGGCCGGGGGTCGGACTCGGCCGTTCAGCACAGCGAGTGCGGAAATTTTGCCCATCGGCTTCTGATCGCAGAGAGCAAAACTTCTGCGCCGGGTCGTGTCCTGCTCGGCGGGACGCTGCTCCTCCGTCCGCCCGGGACCGCGGGCGAGGGCGGCCGTGGAGGCAGAGSAAAAAACCCCAAAATGCCCAGTACAGACACGCTCGCGGTCACAGGGTCCCTGTGCGCCGCGGGGAGCAGGGGCGCAGCAAACCGCCGGCTGAGGGTAAATTTGTGGGTGTTATAGTTGGCCATTACGGGGGGRACAAGGTTTGCGGAGGAGAGGAGGATGTTTGCTCTCGTCTGCCACTGCTGAGTCACCCTGTTTGCACAGGCAAAACATGTTTAAGATATAAAGCAACTTTCCATGGCCGGGTAGAAAAATGCGTTCGCTCCCAGAGGGTCTGGAGAGAAAAGCAGTGGCAGCGGCGGCGGCGGCGCGTCCTCGCTGGAGACCCTGCGGCGGCTGCGCGTCTCCTTCCCTTAACAGCTCTGCGGCAGTCTGTCTGTTTTTATAGCTTCCTAACACAGTGCCCCTAATTATGTCCTTAAACTAGAGTAGTGGGTTACGAGGTTATAAAAATAAAGACCGCTGAACACATGCGGACTAGACGTTAGCTTCTTCTGAGGCTGTTCGTCCAGGCGGGAAGGAGCATTTCTCCTAAATCCTGCATCATCTTCTGCTCAACAACGATCGTTATAGAGTCGCAGTGCCAAAATCCAGGGATCCTCAGAGAAGCGCAAGCTCGGAAGTCCTGGCTGGAAACCGTGTAGCCTTGGGTCCTTCGTCAGTGGTATCTGAGAGGGGATTAGGGTGCACCAAGAAGCGCGTTTTCGAACTGGCGGCAGCTGAGGGATGCAGATCCCCCTCCACAGACCTCAGCCGCTGTCCTGCGCCATAAAACTGAAAAAAAGCTTTTAAAATAAAAGTTTATATTTTTTATTACCACCCTTCTAAACCGCTGCAGACCTGGAAAACACTCTGCGCACCGCAGGTGCGTTGCTGCTGTTTCTGCAATGCAGCCAGGTGCACCGAAGGCCTTAACGGCCCTGAGCAGCCGCACCTGGGACCTGCCACGCTCCCSAGCCCGGGGCCAGGAGCCCTATTTAAGCGCAGCCCTGGACCTTCACTCCCAGCCTGAGCCAAGCTGGAGGTGCACCTGGTCCCAGCCCTATTCCTGAATTATTTGGATTTCCTAGGTTGACCTCAGACCTGACTTAGGAACTTGCCTTCACCTGCTGGTTGCTGGACTGTGTATGTGGCTGGTTGCTGTGACCGCCCTGCCCCATGGGGTGCTGCGGGACCGTGCCCCCTCGGTGCGGACGTTGCCCCCGTTGTGGCCACCCCTGGCTCCCAGCACGTCCCTCCCTGCGGAGCAGCCCTGGTGCTGCTGCTTGCACTGGTGGTGCTGGGCCGAGGGGCGGTGAGGCCGGCGGAGAGCGCGCGCTGCGGTAGGTCCTGCGCGTCGGTGCGGGGAGCGGGAGCTGGGCTGCAGGGAGCTTAGCCGGCTCTCTGGAGTTAAAGATGGAAAMAAGCTCAATATAGAGCTGTCTGGCCTGATGTTGCTTTTAAGCATCTGCAGGTGTGTTGTGGCCTAAACACTGGGTCCAGCTTTTCTGTTCCCAACCCATGCTGTCCTCGGAAGCCGGGTAACTTCACTCACTGACCCCACAAGTGAGGCTGCGTTTTGGCGCTTTCCAGGAAGAGCAAGGGCTTGGTGCGTGTTCCTGCCCGCGCTGGACTTTGGATGTCCAGCTGCTGTTTGAACCAACAGCTGTGTGAAGTACGAAACACTTCCCTTGCTAGACAGCGTACAGAAAGCCGGCACTTCAGACTCGGTGCAGTATGTGCTCCCTTTTTAAGGCTTTAGTCTCATTTTGAAGAATTACTGAGGGGAGCTTCATAGGTAAAGCCCTTCAAGATAACTTATTTCTGTGTCTAGTGAAAACTGGAGTGTGATATTGGAGGTGTCATCAGGAAGTTTTCAATATTGCTGTGTGAATTCATCTTTCTGCTCTGGCTTTTAAGCACCAAGATTTCAAAGCKCTGGGAAATACTTCTTATTAAGCCTAATTTGAATTTAATGTGTTAAAATCCCCATCCACTGTGGTAAATACAGTCACTGGTAGAACATACCATATATATGGTATAAAAATATATATATATTTCAGAACCAGAAATGAAACACTATTTTTGCAGGTGGAMCTTTTAAGAGAGTAAGACATGCAGTTACTGGCACTCGTTTTGCTCTGTCCTTTGCCTCTTGCAGGCAGGCAGGCTTTTCTTGGCTGAGTGGGGTTTTTCTGGAACAAACTGGCGTGTTGGCAGCGCGACCGGCTGCCCTTCCCTCCCGGGGTGCCGGGGCCGGGTCGGAGCTGCCTGTGGCTCTGGTTGCGGCTGGCCGAGTTGCCCCCGCAGCTCGCTGGTGCCGTTTGCCGTTCCCACGCCTGGGGTGATGTTTCTGTCTGCAAACCGTCTTCCCTGTTTTTCTTCTGCCAGCGGCTTAGGTTACTGCTCGTATGAAGAGCATTTGCCTGTCAAGTCACACCTGAGTGTCCACCTGCCCCCGCAACCTTCACATCCCTCCAGCRTCTTTTTCCACTTGTCTCCATCCTAACAGCTTATCCTTCTAATGAAAGAAGGCTACAAGTTACTCTTTTTAAGTGAGATAAGCCCCTGTGAGCTCTATCTTGTCTCACCAAGACTAGGAAATCGTTTGCCCTTGTTTGTATTAAACAGCTGTATATACTTTCCTGCAGGTCGTGGGGGCTGTACAGAGATTGCCTTCCTCTTGATAGGCTGCACGGGAGAACCCGGGGGCGAATTGCCAATAAATAAACAGTGYGCTTGTAAGCACTATCGATTCCCACTAAGCCACAGAAAAGTGTTTTGTTAGTAAAACTCCTCCTGAATGTCCAAGTGAGGTTTAATAGTGATTCCTGAAGGGGGGGGACCCTTTGGGTGAGACCTTACTCTGGTGTTTTTTCCTTCCCCTCCTCCTCCCCCCTCCAGGCCATGGTTTGTAGAGATGGCTGCTAAAAATGCAGCCGTGGTTCTCCTGGCCACCATCCGACATCCTGGGGGCAGTCGCTGGGCCACTGAAGGGTGAGCACAGCGTTTCCTTCAATGGAATAACTTCAGGGTAGCGGGAGAGTTGCCCAAATTCCCACGAAAGGAAAGAGTGTCGTTTCCCCAGGAACTGGCAGACTGGCTGGATTCAAGCTCTTGTTGTCCCGTCCGGGTTTTGGGGCAGTCCAGGAATGACTCTCTGGGCTGGGTGGGGAAAGCTCTAGTGCACTCCTCTCCCTGCCCTGATCCTCGGCAGTGAGTGAGCTTTGCCTTGCTRCAGAGCCACCGCACGCTTCCACCCTCTTCTTGGAAGACATCAGCAGACATGCTTGATCTTTTTTGTAATCTTGGTGCAAGTTTCCTGCAGATAGGAACACATACATAGATATCAGAGGAAGCAATTTTCTGACTGCAATATCTCTTTGCAGTCCTGCCAAACCCCCCAAGTATGCTCTAGGTTTTAAGTGCATCTATTYCAGCTCCAGCTGCTTATGTGTGCGTAAAGGCCATGTAATGCGAGCCGCTTCTGAAACGCTCCAGTTAGAGCTGCCTGCTTTGAACATTCACCCCGTCCCTCAGCAGCGCTTCTGGTGCCTCTTTCCTCGAGCTGCTGTGCTCGGTTCTGGCCCCTCTGGGGAGGTAGCGCTCCTTGCCGGTCTCTGAAGCGCTGTGGACGGGCGCGCTGCTGTTTGAGACACGCTCAGCATCTGCACGGGCTTAATGAGCAAGGTAGACGTGACTTGACCAGGGCAATGGCATGACTTTCTCTTTAAAGTCGATGCAACTACTAAGATCCCTCCCAGGAGCAGAGGGGGGTGTTAGGAGCCAGTTTGGGAGCAGAAGTATCTGAGCTGGCCTGGAGAGGACCAGAGCGGGGCTCCAAGCTGGACAGCGGAGCCCTTCCAGAGCCCTTTGGCTGCAAGTGCAGTAGAGTGCTCAGGCCAAGGCTCCCACAGCCGTGATGCTGCTCCACCTTGGAGCCAAGCTGCGATGGTGCTCTCTGCTGAAACCATGGTTGGTGATACGATTCCCATCACCTTCTGTGCATGTATTCAATGATGGGATTGAAACCTGTAAGCAGACAGCCCATTGCTTTAAGAGCATCTCAGTAGAATAACAGCGATTATAATATTGCAGAATCTTTGGCAGGACCTTTTAATTATGGCTGATTATGGAGGATTCTCCTGAGGATACACTGATCTTCCTCTCTTCTACTTAAAGAAGACACAACAGTGCTAAATGTTGGGCATACAGCAACACTGTAGTTATGATACACAGTATTGGAATTGCCCTGGATGAGAAGTAAAGCAGGTAAATGAAATKCATTTTATGTGGCTACATATTTTGGGCATTTTTTGTTTTTTTTAAAAAAATTACACTGCATTTTCATCTACTACTTCAGAAAACTGATTACTTCAGGCTAAATTTACTCTGTAAAGGTGGGAATGCCATTCGTCACCAGAGATTGAACACCAAGAATATATTTTTAGCAGTGACAGCCTTTGGACGGCTCAGGTACAAATGACAGCACGAGTTCAGGAAGTTTCAGGATATATGATGGATTTATTACCTACTGTTTTATTTATGCATTTCTCCTCATCATTAAGCCATGTTACAGGTGAACATATTTAACAAATGATACACTATCTGTTTTTTCTTTAAACATCTCTTGACTTTTGTTTTGAAAAACTCTTGCAGAAWTCATTACCTTTTCTCCCTTCTGGTTTTAACTCTTCTGGTTCTTTTTCCTTCTAGCAATCTCTGTTCCCACAGTATCAGTGATGCCATTATTTAATATGTTAATTTTTGGGATGTTGGTCAGTTTTTTTATAGACACTTAAAACATGAACAAAGAATAATTTTTAAAAACTGGGAGTTAGCAAAACATTCAAGAGTGTTGCAAGCAATTATTTGCGTTGTGCTCTGTCTTCCTGTGTAATGTGCATTTCTTCCATACTCATCCAGCTTGCTAAAGTTAGTATTACTTAGAGAGCTGTCTCTTTTCTAGAAAAGACAGGACAGAACTGAATTTGCACCACCTGAGGGCACTCTCATACTATTCCACTGCAGTTTAAAGAAAAACGCAAAAGCAGAGTGTTTGTGATGGTCCCCACTTCCTACCTCCTGCAGGTTACCAAGTATTAACCGTGAGTAAGCGTGCTGCCAAAATGAAAGAATTGCTTCAGAAGAGATGTTTTCATAGGCAGGTGTTATGGAAACAGGGTCATCCTTCCCTCCCGTTGCTGGTATTTTCCTTGTGCTTACTGTAGGGAGACTGTAGTTTTAAATGCTATGCTAATATTTTAAGTGATATCACTAGCGTGGCAGCCTGGTAGCGCTGCAGCAGCTCGCGCTCGCTCGGTCTGGTCTGCACCAGGGAGGTGCAGGGCTGGTGCAGAGGCACCAAGCGGTGCATGGCGTGAGGAAAGGGAGCGGTAAAAAGCCACCGCGCAGGGCGGCTGTTCCTGGCCTGTTCTGTCCCAGCCGCGCAGGTTCCTCCTGCCKCCCACCGCTGCCTTTGCTGCTGTCCCTTTTCCTTCTGCCCTGTTCTTTCTCCAGCTCCTCTTTGGTCTTTTGATCTCGCAGTGCTGTTCCCCTGTCCCGGTGCGTGGGAAGGGATGCTGTGTGCATCCCTCAGATGAGGAGACCTGCAGGACATGTTCCTGTGGGAGGAGGTGGGCTTGCTGCTGSAGCAGCCCCCGAGCTGGCTGGTGCCTCCCCTCCTTCCCGCGGCACGGTGTGCGGATCTCCAGCTGTCCGCTGGGAAGTGCGCCCTGGGGCCTGCTGGTCTTGCTGGGGAGCTCCGAGCTGTTCATCTCACTGAGGAGATGAAGGGGGGAAATACAGGGGAGGACGTGGCCGGAGTCCCCTGGGCCTGTGGGAGAACCAAGCTGCTGCCCAAACGGAGCGACCGCCCCTAAATAAGGCTGCGCCCCTGCCCCGTGCGTGCACACGCGCCCCCGTGCCGCTTCCCGCAGCGGTGCGGCCAGCCTCTTTCAGCTGCAGCTCTCCTCCTTTCTCTGGCTGCTTTTTCTGCAGCTCATCCTTTGCCACCTGCTCAATCCAGCAGAAGTCTGGAGTGGGAAACAAGTCGCTGGAGACCAGCCTCTTCTTGCTGGCCAGTCCCGGGACACGGGTGCAAGCAGCACTTTGCTCAGTGTGGGACAACTTYGCACAAACTGAAAGTGCGGATGGTCGTCCTTGCCTCTCCATCATCTCTGTGAAGGCGCCTACCCTGCCTGGCCACGGGCACGAAGGGCCTGAGCAGCGTGGAGAGGGCTGGGGTGCTGCACGCCGGCGTGGCTGTGCGCGCCGTGGGGACGGCCAGGAGACGCTTCTCGCACCCTCGCCCTTCCTGTGCCTTGGGTCCCGCAGCAGCTGTCCCCTCCCGGCCCAGCCTGCCCGCTGGCTGGGCTTCATACGCCTGATCCCTGCAAGAAATAGGAAATATGGAAATACGGGTGGTCACGCTGGCTTTGCTTCTGGAAGGACAGAGTAAAGTTAGGGACTGGCAGCTGGATCAGCAAACCCAGTACCGGAGGGGTCGGGTTAGACAAGCGCCCAGACTAGGCGCTTCTGGGTTGGTGCAAGAAGCAAGTGTGGTCCCACCACAACAGCTCGAAACGGTTTGCTTCTGAAGCAATACAGCAGGTTTGCACACCTCTGTTAYGAGGAAAAAGGCCATACAATGTGTCTCCAAAGCATGCATGTGATTCCATGATATAAAATTCTGGTTTGATTTCTGTGTATTTAGATTTTTTTTAAGATTTAGTGTATAGCAGCTCTAACTTGAACATGGCTACTTTGGTGACTCGCACTTAAATGAACACTCAGTTTTATTCTTTTAGGGACAGACATAAGCTGTTTACACTGGCAATCACTGAATTTTTTTATTTTTTAATTTTGTGTGCTTGTTTTAGTGACCCAGGACTGTAACTGGGAACAGTTCAAGGGATGGCTTAGTCTTTTATGAATAAAAGCCAACTAGAATGACTCAAATCTTAACTTGTGTACCCTAGTTGGCTTGGCGAGAGCGCTCCTGTTTCTCTGGTGTTTGAGGCCAGAATGAATGAGTTCAACTTGTTTTCCRTAATAGGATTTCTTGGATGCACTAATGAAAAATAAAACTTCATGTCAGATGAAGTAGTTTTTAGAAATGTATCAGAGTGACTCATGTTCAGGAATTATCCTGTAGTAAAGAAAAATGAACAAGAAAGGAATTAAAGAAGTTAAAGCTGCATATGTAAACAGAACTCTATCTTTAAAGGTCATGACATGAGCCTTATATTGGGGACAAGAATAGATATATCAATATCAGGAATAGTTATCTCTTATTAAATCTAAGCTCTTCCAATGAACCACCTTGCAGACTGTTGCACTGTCGATTACTGTATGACGGGTTTTGTAAAGGGCAAAATAGAAATGTTTGGTAAATGTTTGGTAAAACCCCTGTGACAAAATGGCAATGACTTCCAAGAAGGTCAGGAAAGTGTGTGTGTGGGGGATTTTGTTTGTGCTGTTTAATCCCATCCCAGGGTCAAGGCACCTTATTGTCAAACTGCCGCTTCCATACGAAGGAGGCTAGAGGGGGCCGTCCCTCCTCTTGGAGGAAAGGAAGCACACGACTGAATCGAGCARTGCGGGATCCAGTTTTCTAAAACTCTGCAAAGAGTGGCTGGCCTATCGGCTAGTCTTCATCAGTCTCTGCAGGCTGTAAACTGGAAAAATACTGGAATATTTCACATAACTAGTTCCACTGGTTCATATGTTTAAATAGAAGTACCTTGCTAAAATGTTAAGACAAGATTAAATTGTTCTGTGGGGCTTTTGTATGTGACTAAGAGCCACATGTACACTTAAGAGTGCAGAAATGAAACCAATCTGGGGAAATTGGGTCAAATGGTGGTGGCACACTTGAGATCTGAGGTCCATTCTCCCAGGGAGACACTGCTATATTCATAAATTAAGACTTTTATTGACAAATAAAACATAGGAGCATGGAAATCCAAGCATACACACTTTTGTTATAGGATTCATTTTAAAAAATAGTTACCGGTAAAGCAAAACTTCAACTACGAAAAATCGTATCTTTAGTCAGTCYTTGTTAATTTAGCAACTTCCAACTTAATCAAATAGGGGCTATAGCCCCAGGAATCCCTCTGACAAGAGTTCCTCCAGAACTTGGAAGATTGGCCAGTAACAATTTCGAGGAGAAACTTATGGCAGGGATGAGTGACTAAAGATGGAGTCTCGGAGCATTAAGAAAAGAGAGAGAACTTCACCTTCCCATTTGAATGAGGTGGGGAGACACCTGTCCTCAAGCTTCGTGGTGAGTGGGGCCAGGTCCCTGGTGCTGGGTTGGACCRGCTTGCTTTCCTTCCTTCCTTTTCTCCTCTCTTGCTGTGTGCAGACCCCATATTTGCATGAAAAAATGCATTGGCTCTCATGGAGGTTTTTAGACGGGCATCTTAGTGTGAAGCTCTGCTTGGGGCAGGAGGGGTGGAGGATGAGACCACCGTTCCTCCCGGGCTGAGGCCAGCACGGGCTGGCAGTTCACGTGGCCCAGCTCCCGCAGGGGCTTCCCCCATCGATGGGGACCAGGCCAATATGCTCTTTTCTCATGTTAATGTCATCAACATGAAATGTATCTTACGTTCCTGAAATCCGACCAGGAACTTTGTTTTTGCACGCGTGAGATGCTTGGTTTGCTGTGCAACGTGCGCTGTGGGGTGGGAGGGAAGGAGCACCTGGTCTGCAGGTCCCATGGACGCAGTGTTACAAGATAAACATGCTGCTGGGCAGGGATGKCCGGCCTGGGGTGCGGTTGCCTGACACCCCCCATTTCTCACCCGAAATACTGGCCCCGGGGAACTTAAAATGCCATGAGGCTGAGACAAAGCTGAATGAGGGTGTTTTGAGGGTCTCTGACATGGGAAAAGTTGTGCATTTTATGCTGGGGACCTGAGATGGAGCTCACAAGGGAGAACTTGCTTTTTATAGGCTTAGCTAGTAGTAGTTCAGTGGCTTTATTTGAGGAACTTGCCTTGGTGTTGCTGGAAATCACATTACCATATCCTTTATGGCATTAAGTACAGAAATAAGGTATAAGCCCAGGATACACGTGGCAGTAAGTCGCATGGGAAGATGCTCACAAACAGGGCAGAGCTGAGGTTTAGGTCTTTATAACAGGAAGACAATAGCCAGAGATTTCTTCCACGCTTACTAAAAATAAAACCTGAGCCTTTCTTAACCAGATATTTGTAGTGAGAGATTGTCCCTCATATGAATGAGACCCAAACCTGCTCACGAAACTCAAGAACAGCAGCTGAGAACAGGAAACACAAGGGTAAAGATGCAGAAATATAAGGGTCTTGTATCCTGAAGTCTTATTTCTCAGGTCTGAAAGAGCTTTTTGGCAGCAAATGCTCCATGTTCCACAGCAAGTATCTACGGAATGAAGCAAGTGTTAATGCAACTTTATCCCTAGCATATTTTTCCATATGTGATATTAACAAACACTTYTCTTGCATTCCATTCTAATATAATATCACAACTTTTTTAACATGTTCTCCGTATGTAAAACCAGGAGGCTTGGCTTTGCTTGGACACAATCTAATCTGCTCTTTTTATCCTCTGTCATGCCAAATGACCAGTACCTCATTTTTCCTTACTGGCATTAGTTTTTGCTTATTTGACATCCAATTTGCCAAACAAATGATGACAGTAATCCTTTCTTCTCTGCTGTTGCTTCACCTGATTCCAGTTTATGTATTCAGTGGGGTTTTTTGGGCGGGGGGGAGGACAATTCCCTCCCCCCTTCCTGATTTTGTGTTCTGTAAAGATGAAAGACTGGAGTTACTAATACTAAAATGATGCTGGATAATATAACATTCAATTAAGTCCAGATCAGCTGAGCTACAGGTATTAAATGTGACTTGCAACTGCTTACACAGAACATAAATCTCTTTATAGCTGATGGTATAGGAAAAACTCCATATGAACTCGAGTTTGGAAAGAACAAAGTGCTGACAAACAAAGAACAAGGGTTAAGGCTAAGAAGCAGTAGCTACAAGAGACTATGGAAAGGGTGGTTCTGAAGGACGTTCTCAAAGGAAAAGTTGTGAACAACTGTTTTTGTTGTTTTTCCCTTTTTTCCTCCCCCAAAACACTTAGGAAGGGCTGCTTCAATAGAAAAGGTAACAGATGTCTGATTTGTCATTCTAATTAATAAGGAGGAGGCAAAAAAACTTAATGCTTTTAGAAAGAATCTATTTTTAGATGTTCTTTTTCAATAAAGGAATATATTGCTTTAAATATGTAAGATAATCTCCTAAATTATTCTGAGACTATTACAAAGTGGAAGGTTACAGTTAGTGTTTCTGCTTACCACATGCCTAAATTAGTGGGATTAGCACAGAAAGTGAAATGCCTGAGCGAGTGTGTGTCCCCAGCGTAATGCAGGAGACGGGCTGCCCACGTGCCTGCCAGGGACCCGGGCCAGGTCCAAGCTAGAAGTCACCTAACCCTGTTAGTGCTAAATCACATTAGTGAACTCTGCTTGCTGGTTACGTGTCAGCTTGCGTAATGCGGTGATTCCTCGCACGAGTTAAGGAGCTTAGTGTGCGCTGGGTCTCGGTCGCGTCCCCTGACTGCTCTGGGGGGACACGAATCTGTGCTCACACTTGGGTATCGTACCCCAGCGCCTCACTTCTGATGGAAGTCACTGGATAAGGGCAGTATCCTTATGCACAGCCTCTCACTAAGGTAAATTCACTTAGTTCACCCTGCGTTCTTGCAGAAAAGCCTGATCTTGGCTCTCACCACGCGTATCCTTTACTCTTCTTCCCCACCCCTGCATCAGCAGAGGTACGATGGACGGCTCTTCATGCGCAGGGTATCACGGGCGATATGTTTCCACTTAAAAATAGCCCAAGCTTGTCTGCAGGCTTTCTGCACGGATTCTGAAGCTTCCTTGCAGCTCTCCCACTCCGGCATATGAGGAACTGCTTAGGGGGTTTCTGTCCAATGTTTTCCATCCCGGTCTGTCCCTGCTGGTTGGAGCCCTGACCCACCAGGACCCAGCTCTGGTGAAAGCTTAGCGGCATTTGGGTCAGTCTAAGCCTTCCTTTCTGTGGGCTGTGAGACAGGAGTTGCTTTAGGGCTGCAATAAATCCTGTTGTTTTAAGTTAACCCTAACCAATCTGGTGCCCATGGACACATAGGTCTGGGGAGGCGTGTTTATGCTGGAAAAGTCATTGAACTGAGAAGTGATATTTCTTCACCCAGCTCCACGTATGTATGAGGCAGGACCCTGAACTCAGCGATGCAGGCTATGGTTTTCTCTTAAAATCATATCTCAGAACATCTCATGCTCTTCTCATAAGTTTCCACTAATAAATGCTCTTTCTGTTCCAGTGCAACTGCAAAAATAAGATTTATTAGCCAAAACCTAGTTCAGATGGGTAAGAGTACATAAAAGATGCTATGCCATCAGAAAACTGCAATCACAGGCAATTATAAGCTAGATGGAAGATGGGAAAATAAATTGTGATTTACTGATTCTTTGGAAATATCTGGTTCAGCTTAAATGTGATACAGTGCATGGGTCAGTGATTTCAAATAATGACCAAGATATATAGGGATGAGTCCCATTCCTCTGTGTGACTGCAGTCTAGTTTAATGACTTCATCTATATGGAGCTATTTTATGTATATAATAATAAAAATATCATAGTATTATTGATAGAAACTAACAGCCAATATTTAAAGTTGCTCTGTTCTTGCCTAACTTCAATTGCTTAATTTCTCAGAATGGTAGAGTCATGCCAGGTGTCTCTTGCCTCCTTTCTTTTTTTCTTTTTATTTGTTTAACTGTTTCTACTAAAACAATGCAACTCTAACTTTAAGGAAAATATATTTGCGTGTGTATAAACAGTGTTATAACTCTTACTGAAAGAAGCTTTAGAACTTAATATGATGCTTATCATACTTGCATGTATAGTTTCTTTAGCTATAGGATGTCTGCCTTGAGCTGTTTCCAAGGAAAGCTGACCAAATTTGGGCAAGGTTAGTTTTTGTATTAAAAAAAAAAAAAAAAGTTTCTCTCTGTAATCACCAGGGCGAGAAATGTTCTTCTTATTCTGGGTCTCACTTGCTAAGAACCGTAGCAAAACTGCAAGGCTTGGGATAAAATTCCAAAGTTGGCAGAACTGAATTTAGTAATTACTTTATTTCTAGATTGCTGCTATGCTCAAACACATTCTCGTTAGTTACCTAAATAGCATATTCGCAGTGTTAAAGAGGGTTTGTAAACACTGGTACATATTTACTGTGAAAAGTGACTGTTTCTCAGTAGAGCTGATCCTAGAGTTCATCCCGACCCTGATAATCAAATGAGCTTTTCTCTTTGTCTCTGCTGCAATTTCGCCGTGAAAGAGGCGATGCACCGGCTGGAATTTGTTCCTTCTGGTGCCTCTCAAAGGCGACGCTTTGCTAAGGACGTGCTCCAGAAGCTTCTCCGAGCCCGAAAGCACGCGTTCGGTTTGCAGCGCAGGGCTCGTGTCTGCCCTAACTGGGGAATCCTCGCCAAGTCGGTGAAGCTTTGCAGCTGTCTGAGAGAGGTTGCGATCGAACCTTTACTGATGATAGCACAGGGGAAACAGAAAAACCACCTTGATTTTTTGCTTTTCAGATCGATTTTTTGCAGAGCTGGCAGGAAGGAATAGAAATGTTCTATATGGACTCTAGAATACCCATAATAATATCCAATACTGCTATTTAGAGCAGAACCACATATTAAGCCATGTAGGATCAGGTCGGGTTAGCTTTTAAAGTATGTATTTACAGTTAACTTTCAGTAATGCTTCAGTTCTTATTCTCTTAAATCCCATCAATTTAATTGCAGAGGTCTGATGAGGTGTTGAAGCAATGAATTTAAAAATTCCGCCAGCATGATGATACAGGACTTAATCTCGGCAAAATCTACAGCTGAGTCTTTTCACTGGCTACCTGGAGTATACAGGAATGATCCTGGAAAAGGCAGATTCAGCTGCTGACATGAAGCGAAATGTTTGACTCCTCTTCTTTCTGTTGATGTTGAATTTCAGTTATTAATATCATAATGATGTTCAATAAACTTTCAGAACAATTTTCAGTCTTCAGTTAACTTGCACAGAATTAATTCCAAAAAGTTAAGAGCTAAAAATGATGATGCATTTTGGGGTTAGAGGTTAGCAACAGAACCCAGCTAAAGTTTGCTAAAATATAATGTGTATGCCATTTTGAGCCCCTCACACAACCAAAAGAAATTCTACTATTGTTACTGTCATTAATTCTTTATTATTTCTCTAACTTAGAAAATATAGTATCATCCAACTATCTGAATGCACTTGGATATATATGTATTTGAGGGGGGAAGGTTAAGGGAATGTTTTCCTTGTTTCTTTTTCAGAACAGTCTTGTCTAGGTCAAGTCAGAAATATTGACTCGTACCAAGTCTTTAATCCTCATCTGAGGAAATTTATCTACTTTGATTGTTAAAAATGTGAAACTTTAAATTCATTATATGCAATAAAATGCTCTATAAAAGCCTAATGCTGGCAGCCACAACCTTGTCGGGAGGTCTGATCAGAAATGGCTTGCGAGTGTGGACTACTTTAATAATATCCTCACTTCTTTCCAGCGTATAAAGTAAATCATGAAGATCTTGTGCAGGGAAGAATAAGCACAGAATACCTGAAGCAGAGTTAAAGTAGAGATAAAGGCAGCGCTGGTATCAAGAGATGCCTCAGTGTTCGGCAGCATCCGCGTTCACGCAGACAGACCCGAGGTGCCCGACAGCCCCATACGGGGTTGGCATTTTCCCATAAAATCATCTCCCACTAAGAGGATATTTTTAGAGAGAATAGTTACAATGATACAATTGACATAATTGGTGTTATGAGAAAAGCTTTTTTTTTTTAAGTCAGCAGTGAAGATCGCAAGCAGTTCTCTTCTATACCCTTCCTTTCCAAAATTAATAAGCTTTGTTTTCACTCTTGCAAATCTAAGTCTTTATTTCCCTTAAAGTTCAGTGGCACACGTGGTTATACTTTGACTTCTGGAAATTATCACGCAGTGGAAGGCTTGAGAGTGGCCTCACCAGTTTTGCATTAATAGGTTTAGCCTACCGGGATATTTCTGAAGGCGCATGTGCGAGATGGTAATTTGTTAGAACTACAAACTGTCAGCGCTGTTCAGTGCCTTTCTAATTAAAAGTAAAAAAAGGTACAGGATTCAAGAACAGGACAGGAGACACTTGTGCAGCTTTGCTGTCTGGCTTGTGAGATCTGATTGCAGCASAACGCATACCACCATGTCCTATTCCAAAAATAATCAGACAAAACCAGGCAAGCAGAACATTTCTTTTCACACGGCTGGCTTCCCCCTGCCATAATCCTATCATAAGTACCTTAAGAAGTTCCTACTTCACGCAGTATGAAAAGAAGAATGTTTTTCTAACGCTTTGGGGGCTCTACTTGGGGATGGATGTGGCCTCTAAAGAGGTTCCAGGAGTCAAGCTCCTGCTGCAGCTGCCAAGAGGGGAAAGCAGGGAGCACCTCCAGGGAGACCTCCGGGACCTGCCCTGTCCTGCTGCCTCGTGGAGTCCAAGGCTGGGGTTTCACTCTTTTTGCCAGTCATCCTCAGTTTTGCAAATATTGGCACATGGAAGCAATTTCTAAACTTAAACTGTATATCGAAAGCCAATGGCTGCTCATGGTGTTCCTTTACTTCACAGTAGTTATCCTTTTTTTTTTTTTTTTTTTACTAAAAGCATATGGGAGGGAGGGACTCCTTTGTCTGAGAGGCGAATCGGAATTTCACATGACTCACTAACCAGGAGACAAAACCCGCATATTGTGCACAACCAACCTGCATCCCCTCGTTCACGTGTGCAGCTTGCACTAGTCTCACTGAAGTCGAGGCCTCTTTGCTGCAATCAGTATAAGCGCTTGCCTGAGCGTTTGCAGGATCAGACCGGTGCAGTCTCATCCAGAAGGGAAGATTTACAGCCAGTTTCAGGGAGTTGTAAATACCGGCTGGAAAGGGCAGGTCCCGGTGGATTCCTTACGCAAGCGATTCTGGGGACAGGGATTGCTTTCATTACCGTGCAATACCAGCGCAGGGGTCTGCTTGCAGAGTAGGACCCGGTCTGTGGCACTCATAAACCTTTTCAGGGCTTAATGGGGTGTTTATACTCAGCATCTTCCAAAAGAAAATAATGTGAGACGGCTTTTGCAAGAGAATATGGCCCTATTAAAATATGTATTTTTGAAAAGACTGAACAGAAACACATCTAGTTGAACTGGATCAGAAAATGATACCATGTAGTAATCAATGGCTTTTAAATCTAAATACAACACTTAACTGATCCACAATGTATTACATGCCGTGAGAGGTTAATGTCAGTTGATTATCTTCTCGTGCCCTGGTGTCGAGCATGGTTTAAACGCACCGCAGTGGCAGCAGGGATCGCTGATGTGACTACCACCACCTGCATCCGTTTCTCCTGAGCGGTGGTGCCACTTCAGCTATCTGGATGCTTTGGGACCTGCCCTGGGAGCCGGAGGGAGCGTCGGCCCCGGCCGGGTCTGCCGGCTTCGCGGAAGCGGTCTGGATGCTGGGAACCCTGGTAAGGCGATTTACACAAATCTGGATGTTTTGCAAGCAGCTTGTTTCAAAGGCAGTTCTTCTCTCTGCTGCCTCTGCTGATCGGAGAGTGGTGCCTCCTTCTCGTGTCCCTGCACCTCGAGCTGTAATGTCCTAATATCCTCAGAAAAGGAATGATGACTTTTCAGCTACCAGCAGTTAACCAGCATGGTCTCTTTTTGAGGGAGCATCCTGGTTTTTCCCCTGCTCTTTCCACCCTAAGACCTGTGCTGATTCACTGTATTGTAACTGTTGGGCTTGCCTGCACCTCTGAAGAAAACGCTGCTTTTTTGGTAACGAGATGTGCTGTGCAGACTGCGTCAAGACGACGGGCCTTGTAAAAGCTCTGGTGTCGCTGTGCTGCGAGTTAGCAGTGGTTTGGGGGATGAGACTTGCAACATGTCTTAGTGGATAGTTACAGCTAATAGTGACTGTTACTCAGGAGGAAAACACTTCTGTAGCTTTACTGTATTAAGTGACTATTTTTGATAGTTTTTGCTACCTGCCTCAGTCCTTCATTCAAATGCTGTAAGGCTTCACTTTAATGCCTTGCCATAAATATACAAAAAACCTCAGCTAGTGGTTAAATCAAATGATTGGCTCATTCCTAAAGATATTTAGAAATGCATAATCAGGTAGAGAAAGCGAAAAATCTTTATTACAAAGGACAATATCTTACATGTAGCGCACTTCCTCTGCATCCAACAAGTCTCACTAGACCTTGGGGTGCAGCTCTGTAGTTTGATTAAATGCAGTTCGGTCAGCGTGGCCGAACCTGAGACCGCCGCCCCAGAGGGGCTGCAGGAGACGCGGTGCCAGGCTGGTCCTCAGAGTGCTCAAGCCCAGGAAGCGGCAGGCAAGCCTCCTGCCTCGCGGGCGGGTCCCGGCCTTACTGTGCCACGGGATTAGTTTTGACCAGAAATTCCTGCAGCTTTGTGTCTTACCCATAGGCAAGTTCTGCAGTGTACGCTCAAGCAGTAAATTCCTTTACTAAGTGATAAATCTAAAAGTCATTTTCTAAAGCTGCATAAAATGAACTCGAGTGTTTACAACATGGTGTTACGATGAACATTTAAACCAGCAGATACCGAGCCTCACTAAAAATTTCATGCTCAAACTGTCTGTGGAGCTCATCAATTTTCTTGCATTCAGGCTTCACAAAGGACTTGTAGCCGAGTTACAAGCTTCAGTATGAAGGAGTTAATATCTGGGAGGTGTTATTGCTTTGGGTTAGTCTGTGTTGTACAGACTGGGACGGTCTGGCTGTTCCCAGCGGACCCTCTCTGGCTGTTGCATGTTTCTGGGATGTTTCCATCCAGCTGGCCAGAAGAAGTTGCAGGAATTTTGATGGTGCTCAAGCATCCGAATGGCTCCAGCCCCCACTCACGCTGCAGCGCGGAGGAGGGAGGTGGTGCTGCTGCCAGGTCCACGTGATGCACAGACATGGGGCTGGTGACCTATTTTCCCTGGCACTCGCTTGGTAAGGACACAGTGTGAGACTCTGCCTGGCCCTTGAACTTTTTTTTTCCCTTGGTTATAGCCTCTGCAGTAGTCGACTGTGATAAGGAACAGCTCTGACCATCTATAGATATACCATTACAGTGGACATCTCTACCTAAAGCTTATTCACTGTTCTTCTAGTGCAGAAGAACTGGGAGAGGTGCAGAATCGGCGTATCAGGGGAATGACGTAGGCGACTGAGCAGTGCATGTTCCCCAGGAGATTTCTCCCCAGCCTGGGGCATTTACCTTCTCGTAGCTAAAGTCGTGTCACTCCTTGTCATTCTTTCAAAACCTGACGTTAGTGAAGCTGTTCTTCTGTCGTGTGATACCCTTTCACAAAGAAACGCACGGAGATACCACCTCGCTTTATATAGGACACACAACAGCTGTTTGGTGGTAGCAGTCCTTGGGCCAGAATTTTCCAAAGCACTCAGTTTCCATTTGGGCTAGTTAAATTTTTAGGGTTTTTTTTACTTGTTTATTGAGTGGTAATTAATACTTAATTCTGTAAGTCATAGAGAGAGTTTGAATACACACTGTGCAGCTCATTACACTGTGCAATAAGCACATTATGCACAATCTGGGTCTACATTTCCTTCTCAAGATAGCTGGGCTGGATTGTTCCTGCTTCCAAAAGTGCTAGACTGTTTCTACAACTGATAGCGCAGTGTTAACTGTGTGTGTCAAGCTAGATAACAAAAATGAATAACAAATGGCAAAATAAAAGGTCTTTCACTGGCAGCAAATTCATAAATATAGAGTGCTGAACATAACATGCTATCAAAACAGACATCAAGTTCCTCCTTTGCCACTGAAGTGGTGAATGTTTCCGGAGATACGCACGTTTCTGCAGATAGTGTCTGGGAATGAATCGGATCACTAATCACAACCAAAGGAAAAATTAGCAAACTGGGACAAGGGTGGCTTTATGATACAGAATCAAAACTGTTTGATTAAACATTAAAACCTTTGATTTCATTTTCATTGTGTTTTAGGAAGCAATGTTGTTATACTAGGCACATAGTTCCTATAATATAATCAGCATCTTCCATTACCATTCAGTTGTCAGAACAAGACTTAATTTTCTTCTTTGCTTTGAACTTAACTTATATGATTCTCTGATCAACTGTCAGAATTTTCTCCTACTTACTCTTCTGCTTTGAGGGGGAAAAAAGCTCTTATTTCCAGTTTGTATGGAGGAGAACATAGCAAAAACTCATTACTGGTTTAGTGCTATGATTTTATTACCTGTCTTACTGGACAAAACCTTGGTTATAAAATGATTTGATAAAAATGACTTGTGTTGAATGGATTAACATGATGTTAACTTCAGGTCTGTGACTGGGGTGTGAAACACACTTTCTCGTTGAACATGGAGATGCCTTTAATAGGGGACAATCACGATTTGCCTGTTTGAGCTGGGTCAGGATATTAATGAGCACTTGTAAATAACAGTATTTAGCTGTTGCACATCCAAATGCAGAGTCTGTATGTTCAGTCTGTATGTTCACCACACCAGAGCTATTAGGATTTTCTCTTCCTTGTAGCTTTCTCCAAAATGCATTCAGCTACTGAGACTCTCCCCGGGAAGTGGGCTATGTCTCTCAGAGGTACCCAAGCAAAACGGGTATTTCCAACAAACTAAGAATGGGCCGTTTCAAGTGTCTGTCTGCTGCAGACCACGTAACGATGATGCCATTGCTGCAGGTTGTAGTGTGGGAATGCCGAGCCGTGAGAGCCAGGCTGGGAGAGGACGCACCCGTCTACATCGGCTGGTCCATCACCTTCGCACCAGGGACTTCAGCGATGCTGGTAAGTTGGACTTGGGCTCCTGATGGAAAATCCATTTAATGGTCAGTGACAGTCGATGCTTTTATTGTTCTTCATGGAACTTGACTGAAGTCTTAGCTATTTGCCAGAGTCTACAGTGACTTCCCCAGCCTTTTCTTCTGCTCTTCTGTTTTTCCTCTGAGACTCCCCTGACAGGGGATTACTTTCACAAGGCGTTTTATCCTGCTGCTTGCAAGAAGTTTTGGTGGCATTTTGTCCATGCACGTCAACCTTAAAAACAACTTCAGTGAAAGAGAGAAGTTTCAAGATATGTTTATATTAAAGGAGAAACTCAGAGAAATGTGAGGAACCTTTTGTTCCTGCAGATAAATCCAGTAAGACTTCCCCAACCGAAGATGCTCCATGATAGATGCATCGATGTGATGTGCGGTCAAATGGAAGATGGGAATTTAACGTTTTTCCTTTTTCCTCAGGAATCTCTGGAGTAGATGCTACCACTTATACTGCCATCAATCTCCTGGTGAACTCTAGCCATCAGAGAATAACAGAGTTGGTCCCAAACAAGTATGTATAAATCTCAAGTAGAAGGCAAAGTCATGCTATGTTTGATTTACGCCACACTAATGAGATGCCATGGGCCAGATAGCTGATTCTTACTGATTTTTTTGATTTTATTTATTTTTTTCCCTCCCCTCCCCTGTGTCTCCTCCTTTCTCTCCAGGGGAGAACTGCTTTGAAAAACTACCCGAGGAGCAGGAGACTGTCTGAAGTCCTGAGGCTCAGACCTGAATCTGGAATTCACTAACGGGCATAAATGTTCAAATTTAGGCTTTGATTAGAAAGCAAGAGATGGCCACTAATTCTCATCCAAAGCCAGTCGTGAACATCCAGCTAAACAAATGGACATAACCAAATACATAAGCTGGTGATGCGCATATTGCTTCAGAGTAAGTCTAGACTTTTAGGATACAGGTATGTAAATAACCAGCATGTTTCCCTCCCTTCAGTACCACACTTCCAAGCGGGATTTCAGGTTCCCTGAGGGAATTGCAGCACAGCATAGAGCTGCACCAGGTCTCCACTCACTTGGGACGCGCGTCCCTTTCTTCCAGCCGTCTCCAGGACCAGCCCTGACTGCTGCGGGGAAGAAACCAGCGCCCTGGACTGTGTGCAGTTATTTACAGCTGCGCGGTGGCTCCAGCCTCTGAGCCTGGCAACAGGCTTGAGGGTGAGGTCCTTGTGCCTGTAGCCTTTGGCCCCCGAGGAGCATCGAGCGCTGGGCTGTCCCAGCCTGTTGTTCCCACTCCTGTGTCCTGGGCCTTGGGACTTACAACCATTACTTACAACCGTACACGACACTTGCACAAGCCTGATCCCTTTTCAGATCCGTTTTTTAGGGCAGCATACGCTTATGATTCAGGTTCTGAGACTTAGAAAAATAACAATTAAAATAACTACCACCAAATAAGTCACATGCTTAGCACAAGCTCAGAATTCCTGAGCTGCAGCCAAACGTACTTGGCATCCTGGATCCAAGACTTCATCCTGTTCCAATTTTATTTGGAAGTAGCTTTTAATACGGGCAGCAGAGATGAATTTGAAACAGCGTCTCTCTTCCAAGGAACTTCAGCTTTCAGGGATATTTGGACCTGGAGTCAAATATCACGGCATGGTCCTGGTTTGAAATGAACTAAGAACAGACCAGCTTCCCAGGGCTGGGACCGGCCGGGTGCGCAGTGCAGCCATGGATGCCCCGATGCGCTGAGCCTTCTTGCTTGCGTTCCTCCCCTCCACGGCTGTGTGAGACGGTCGGTTCCTGCCTGGGCTCCGTGTGGCTCTGTCTACTTTGGCAAATGGAGCAGATTGAAGTTCACAGGGACTCGGCCATAACTCGGTCTTTTCAATATTTAAACTTGAGCGAGTGAATGGAAGACACTTAGTGGTTGGTTTGTTTCTGAGATTTTTGCTTATTTTTTACTGCACACCTGACTGACCAGAGAGCTTGTGAGCTGAACATTTCTGAGCCCGCAGGGACTTGCTGGGTAGGTCTTCGCATAACGTAGAACTGACTGTAGTGCTCACATTAATCTTCATGAAACCAAATTTAAAATCACATATCTTCTATTGTTTTCTTTGAACAAGCGGTAACAAAATGAGAGGAATGTCTTGTCTTTACCAGGAGTCTACAGCTGTAGACTGAGGAAAGCATTGGTTATCCACAACAAGGAGAGCACAACTCACCTGGTGACTCGCTGCTGTTTGAAGTCAAAGCGTGATTAAAAACTAGACTTTGTTACAAAAAACAGTTTAAATTTCAAGTTGGATGTTGCAGAAAGAGGTTGTGAAGATTATAAGAGACATAGTTTTTGCAGAGGCTTGCCCTGGTTCCCCCCAAGCCTCCATTGCTTTTACACAGTGCCCGAGGCCCTGGGCTTAACTGTGCTTTGCAAAGCATCATGCTATCATAAATTAAACAGCCTTACATGCTCRGATGAGGCCCCAAACTGCAAGTTATTGTTAATGCCTTAAGTAAATATAGCCTGAGTGCTTGCTCACAAATGATTTCCTTTTCTGATGCTCAATATGCAATTTATTTGAGTTATATCCTTATTCATAGTTAATAGAATGCTTTGTTTAGCTACCAGCTTTGTTATATATTGCTGGCTATTAAAATTCCTGTAACTATGCTGATATCTTGTTCAGTGAAGAACACCTCTTTTGTACACATTTCTTATCTTTTTACAAACAAAACCTCCACTTAAGTTCTTTTAATAAGCAGGAGGACAAAATAATTCCTGTCTGTCACTCAAAAGGGCAAGAGCGGGCCAAAATGTTTCTATTATAGTTTTGTGTTTTCCGAGAGGACTTCCAAGATGTAAGTGCTGGCTTTCAGCAGTTGTGAGAAAATTAAAATGCAGCTAAAGAAAGGCAAGAGGAAATCAGTTTAAAAAAAAGAAACAGTTGCTGACATCTGGAGTCTCTGTACAGACGCATGCACAAAATAAGCAAAGTGATCACCTAGAAACAAGTGTTTTGGTGGCACAACCTGATTAATTGGAAATAAAAGGAAAGTCACTTTATTGATGATGACTTTTGCATTGGCCCTTGGATGTTCAGACTGTTTATTCAGACAAACTGTCTTCCCATGCTCATCCAGAATTTTAGAAATTGTGTTGTATGGAAGTACTTTACAATGTCTTTGTAATTGTATGGTACTGCACGTGAGTAGCAACTCAGTCCTCTCATCATATATATGATCTATTCATTAAATATATATACACATACATAGATATCCTACATATACTACAGGCAAGTGTTCTCATGCTATGATCTCTTCTGGTGAAGTAATTTACAACATTGCTGTTACTTTGATTCCTTCTGCACGGTAACGACCTGGTGTAGTGGCTAAAATCCAATGCTGTCCTTAAAGAAATGCAATAACAGTTTTCCATAAATAGTAGAAGCCTATAGGTTATGTTTTGTTCTCGCTGAGTATGGTATCATGTTTGTTCAGGAAAAAGGGGCAAAAAGCCAGGGACAGGTGTTATGTGTATATAGTCTATTTGTCAGAAAGTGGTCCTGTGTGTTAAATGGTATTTTTTTAATTCCATTTCCCTAGAGCTCTTACTTTATGAAGATCTCGGATGGAAGGATTTAAATCTTCTTTAATAAGACACTATGATAAGCAGGTTTTTGAGTAGATATTACCATTTTGAGGACCTTTCCATTTATTGGAATTTTCATGGCTCAATCTTTTGGATCCCGGTCTAGCTATTCAAAACCACAATAAATCTACATTATAATGACAACTAGACAATCCCTTGAGCAAAGGAAGTCTTCTGTAATGTCATAACAGCTCTGTACTGCTCAAGCCCACCAATTTGCAGGTACTTGTGGTCAAGGGGCTATTTAGAGCAGCTTTTAGGCATCAGCAAAAATTCACACTGCAGAAAATCACTGTCTTGTTTGTTTTTTTCAGACAATTTTAAATTACAAATCCTCTGGCAATAATTTTAAAATACTGCTATCCAGTATTTCCCAATTTGCCGAAGACATGGACTTGTATATAATCATTTTTAATGCTCTGTTAAGCCCCCAGAAACACTTTGCCCCTGGGTAGCCAAACAATGATTTGAGCTGAGCAGTTATTTTTACCTATCCAAAGTTTAAGGAAGCTATTTCAGGAAAAAAGCTCAAATGCTTATTCCACATGCCTGTAAGATGACGGAAAATCAGGTCAAAAGACCTCTAGACCCTCTGTCTAATTCCGATTTAATTCCCTGCCATTGCAAGGTCATGGCATTAACCCCGCACAATGTTGCGTTTGGAAGCTGTATGATGTTTTGGTCCAGTTGTCCTGCTCGTCTGGAAATCAGGAGTGTGGTATCGACGCAGGTCAGGACAAGACTGGGTAGCACCAGCTGTGAAAACAGACAAAAATCTCCCTGTACTATTGCAGGCCCCTCCGCCTGTTCTGATTAACACTTGACTACCCCAAATCCTTCTTGGGGACAAAGCAAATCCTCCGCAGCCACGATTAGGAGTGAGGGGCACTGCTGCTGGTAAGAAGGATCTTGGGGCCGACTTTCAGGTGCTCTGGAGCATCCGAGTGAAGTAACTCAAGGACCGCAGCCAGAGCATCAGTGACTTAACAGCTCGTTTCCATCCCTGTCTCGTGGGACTGGCGAAGTCGGGACTAGTTCACAGGCTGCCACATGCGATTCCAGGCGCTGGTCTGATCTCACCACGGTTCTTGTTGTCCCGATCTCGTCTTGCAGCTGGAATTGCTGCAGGCGTGTTAAGCAAGCGCCGCTGCCCGCGCTCCTCCCGGCCTCGCCGGCCGTGCGCTGCCTCCCCAGCCCAGCAGCGGTCAGCTGCAGCCCGAGGCCCTGGTCCTCCGGCAGCTCCCCTCCGGCGGCGGCCGCGCTGGTCGGGAGCGCCGTCGCGGGAGGCGAGTCGTGCCGTAGCTCTGGCCGTGCGAGCGGAGGCAGCGACGGGGCGGGTGCGCGAGGTACGACGGACTCCTCGGCTTGCGTGTGCTCCAAGTGCATCAACAAACTGTGTGTGTGGAAGTCCAGAAGGAGGAAGTTGTGCATTACTGCATTAATGAAATAGAAAATGCCTGACATCATGAGATCTAGATTACTACTTTCCTTATAACACAAGACCTTCATCTCCTTTTATAATGCTGGGGAGCAGCTGTTGCTTTAGACGGAGGCGCTGGAGCCCCAGCTGCTCCTCTTCTCTCCCTGCTCGTGAGGCAAGGCTTTGTCTTTCCAAGTTGAACTTGCCTTGATCTCAGAATAACAGTCTTGCAACAAATTTGCAAAAAATAATGTATTGCTTGGACAAAAAAATAGCCTGCAGTGCAAGAACGGTAGCAAATACAGAGATGAGCAGCCCTCTGTGCTGTAAGTGTAAATGCTATAACTTGTAACAGGAGCACGTCACCGAGAATCACTTTCAGTCATAAAGTTGGCCCATCGAAGAAGCAAAACAAGGCAAGAAAACAGGTAACCAAGACAATATAAGAGTGTTAAAGGTTTTCAAACAGAGGAAGCACAAAACAAAGACAAAGACGGTATTTAAGCTGCAACCAGAGATCATTACTCATACAAACAAGTTGAGCAACGTAAAAGCATGAAACAGCAACAAAATAACTGGAAACGAGAGTTTTCCCAGTCTTTGAAGAGGTGTCAGCGCACAGTCGATGGATTTGCCCTGCAGAGGAGCGTGGATGCCGCCTCCTCCGCTGCACGCCCAGACCTGCGCAACGCGGTGCCTCGGGGGTCCTGCGTCCCTCGGTCTGAGGGATGGGCAGCGTGTGAAGGACCGATGAACTCGAGACCAGAGCTCCGGTTTCGTTCTGACACTCGGGCGAATTTAAATCATGTGTCATTTCAAATGACACAATTTTCAAATTTGATCTTAAACGTGTGGTGTGGCTCTTCTGCTGTCATCTACAGGCAACGGAGCTACGCTGAATTGCACCTTACAGAGACCTGCTGTTGGCAGTTTAACGTTGCTGTGATATCGTCTTTCTTTTATTTATGATGCTTGACTTCCTTTTTTAATATTCCTGTTGAAAAAGTATAATTTTGTGGCTTTGTTACTGGATTTGACCTGCTTAAGCTCTCTTCCATTTCAGTTGCATATATAAACAAACAGTTTAAAAATATCATTATTTTGGTTATGATAAGTAGGAGTTAACTTTTTTGCATTAGAAATATTCTGAAATTCTCCCATGTGTATATCCAAAAACCCTTTTAATTCCATCCATGTATACAACAGGATTTTAACCCATGCTAACGAGGTGCCTCCTCCACAGACCAGAGCAAATACAAACCCAGGCAGTGCTGCTCGCTCTCGTTCTCGCTGGCCCCTGTTGTTCATTCGTGTTTTGCAGGACACAGACCATGCAAGTTGGAAACTGGTTTGCTTTTTTTTTTTTTTTTGACTTTGCCTAATACTCTACGGCTCTGATCAGTAACTAAAATCCCCAAGATTTACCTCGGCGGAGGCACAGCTGAAGGATTCCCGCATTCGCGGGGTGCCCGCTGTGCTTGGTGGGGTAGTGCCGGTCACCCCGTAGACGGGAGCACTGCACTCCCCGTCGCATGGAGCATCTCATCGGGGCGCAGAGATGACAGGGCGCCTTGGCTTGGCAAGCGAGCAGAGGTAACCCCACCTGCTCGTGACTACTGAAGAGTTCAGACAGAGCCGGTTGTTCTCAGAAATAGGAAAATTAATAGCAAGTCACATATCTACATGCTGTCTGTTGTCACGATGCAGTGATTTGTTTCTTTTTGTGCATTTACCAGCTCTGTTTTTAAGACAGTGGTGCATCTTTGAGTTTTGAGTATTAAAGGAGTGGTTATAATAATCGTTATGCCTTCATCAGGGATATCATCTATGCTGTCTGCAACAGAAACTAACCGAAACTCCCCTGCGTAACACTGAAAGCTGATTTAATGGGTAGCTTCCTTTCTGGGGCTGCAGGTCGGCGCGGCTCAGGCGTGGAGGGGGCTCACGGCGGGGTCTGGCTGCGCGTTCGCCCCTGCTGCGCTGCTCGGGGCCGTCCTGCCCGGCAGCCCCCGCCCGCAGCGAGCCGGCAGCCCGGGAGAGGTCACCCACCCTCGCTGCTCGCACGGGCACCGCTCCGTCTCACGGGGCGGGATCTGAGCAAACGCCTCGATTTTCCGTGCGGACTGGGGGCATCTGAGGGATGTTTCTGAGCCGCCGCAGGAGGAGGAAGCCTGCCGCCCCCCCAGCTGGGTTTCACCGCACAAGACCTGGTCTCAGCTGAGCCGGAGGGCGGCAGGAGGCTGCGGTCCCTCGGACCTGCTGCCCACCTCCCGCGTTCGCTGCCGGCACTGAACTTCCTTCTGATCGACTCTCCGTTTCCTGGGATGTCACAGTAAAGCAGCAGCATGCAGAGTTTGTTCACGCTCCTACCGGAACCAGCAAATTTCTCCTTTTAATCCTGAGCGTTATTTATAAACTCCAATATCACTTTCTCCAGCGAGAGGAAGAAATGGATGCACCCCCCGCGCCTGCGAACGAGTCGGGGCTGCCCGGCCCCTCCGCCCCGGCGCCCTGGGACCCCTTCCGCCGGCCCCTGGCCTCCGTCCCGCCCTGGCACTTCAGGCTGCTGGCAGCGGTGATGCTGGTGGTGACGTCCCTGTCGCTGGCCGAGAACCTGGCCGTCATCCTGGTCACCTCCAAGTTCAAGACGCTGAGACAACCCGTCAATTACGTGATAGTCAACTTGTCGGTGGCCGACCTGCTGGTCTCCCTGACCGGCGGCACCATCAGCTTCCTGGCCAACCTAAGAGGCTACTTCTATATGGGGCCCTGGGCTTGTGTGCTGGAAGGGTTTGCTGTCACCTTCTTCGGTGAGTTTGGCTTTGTGTGTCCCTGCATGTTCTCTTCCCTCAGCTGATGCCTTAGAGAAGTTTCCTTCAAGATCATGTGTGTGCTTAGACCCAAAAGGCAAATTATTCTACCAGCGACCCTGCAGCTCCCACAGTACCGAGTTTACACATAACATATATTGCATAACATTAAAGCATGTTATATGGATAACATATATTGTTATTGCTGTCATATATTAGTGGCTTCCTACGTGTAGGCTGGTCACTGATTGTGTTTAATATAATGAGAAAAAGCTTACTAATGGAATACCTTTAACAGCTTTTTTTGTGGCAAAACAATGTCAGAAAAAATTTCACTATCTGTAACTCTTTTCAAGGTTTATGTGTCAGTGTGTGTGTGCCTATGTAGAAACGTGAGAGAGAAAAAGAGCGAGTGGTTGCTCTTGAACTGTGGAAAGTGTTAGGGCAGCGAAACGCCTTACGATACCTAGTGCCGGTGGCGGTGAGGACACAGCGGTAGCAGTAGCCCTTTACACCCACGGCCCTCGAGATCCTGTCTCTTGGCTTTATTTCCTGACTGCACAAGGCATGTCAGGACTGCTCAAAACCAGATGATCTTCACCAGACAGATTCCAGTGTACGTACACCACCACAGACCACGTGGGAAATGAGTGTGAGCTGGGTCATCTGCTTGCTCCGCGCTAGAAATTCGTTCCTGCCTCCCACAGGGCTTCTTGGTGCCGTTTCCAAAGCATCGCGGTGGAGACGTTAAGTACTTCAAAATATCGTCAGTGGATCGTCAGAGGACTCATCTCTTAGATGATGGAGGTTTAATTTTTTCCCCTCGGAACTTTATTGCTGAAGTCACTCTCCATCTCGTGACCGCCCACGTGCTTGCTATGATATTAACACATCTGTAGAACTTTTATTCTCAAAAGTACTTTGTGAACACTAATTCATTAGATCTTACTGTTTCCCCCCCCCCCCAAAGATCCTGTGTGAGATGATGAAAAAAGGGCAGAGTCATTGGCATATAAATGCAGTTTAAGCTTCAGCTGTGCACTTGTGCCAGGACATATGGGCACTGCACTTTCCGCTCCTCCTTTAAAAGCTCGTCCCTAAATGCCTAGATCAGGAGCTCGTGACATCAGAGGGATTTTAGGAGCAATCTTAATGAATTTCTGAGCTTGATCCTTAGCCTGGAAAGGGGTCTCACAGTTGCTCTCAGGCTGGTTTAGCTGCGTAGAGGAGATATCTGCAAGGGGCAAAGCCACTCAATCAGTCTGTGCATGCGTGTGGGGCCTGTCCCATGGAAAAGATCAGGCTGTCTGAGCATTTTGGTGACCAGCTAGGTAATACCTGACTAATAAACTTACAATTTGAGGTTGTGGACAGCTGTCAGTAGGTCAGAGGTTGAAATATAACAGTTCTTGCACAGCTAGCATCTTCAAGACATGTCTTAACTTAATAATTTGCAAGCTACGCATAATTTGCAGCTTCTCAGAATAGAACTGAGTGAAAGCAGAAGTTATCAGTTAAATGGTCCCTTAGCTACTTGCTTTTGTAGTTACTATGCTGTAGGCTCTCAACCAAGGCAAGTAAGGAAAGTTTGTGCTCTTAACAAAATGTTAAAATAAGTGCACACGGATCGTACATGCTGTCACAGCTTAGGTTGATGGAAAAGGCTCCTGATGCGGGACGGAGTTTGCTTTTCAGTGAACCTACGTGACTTTTCCTGCCGGCCGTGTTTCCTCCGCTGCAGGCATCGTCGCTCTGTGGTCCCTCGCCCTGCTGGCGTTCGAGCGGTACGTCGTGATCTGCCGCCCGCGGGGCAACGCGCGCCTGGGGGGGAAGCACGCGGCCCTCGGCCTCGCCTTCGTGTGGAGCTTCTCCTTGGTCTGGACCGTCCCGCCGACCATGGGCTGGAGCAGCTACACCACCAGTAGGATTGGGACCACTTGCGAACCTAACTGGTAAGGCCGTTCTTGCAGCAAATGGTAAAGGAATAAAATCGGCAACTCAGAAATTCTCGGGGCAGGGGTTTAAAGACAGCGCTTAAAGATGAAACGTTTCTGCAACGACAGACGTAGAGAAAGTTGAAACAGAGCTGAAGAAAATTTGTCAAGAAAAGAGCAGGTTTAAAGAAAAGAATATTGTAGTAAGAGGAGCAGCTTCCATCACTAATGAAAATAACTGTCCCACACCCTCTGTTTTAGTTGAAATTTAACGAAGACAAAGAAACAGATTTTCATAAGACCAGATAAAGCCTGAGCAGCCTGTTCTGACCCCAAAGTTGGCCTTGCTCTGTCCCTTCCCACCCGAATTGTCCTGCGATCCTGTTCCTATCATCCCATGAAGTAGATGCGCTGCTTTGCATCGATTGCTGGCGTTACCACCCTCGTCACCGTGCTAGGAGCCACATTGCAGTAATTGTACGCTAAGCGGGCTATAGCGTAAGAGTAGTTGCAGAAGGAAACCAGTGAGGCTGTGAGCGCTCTGCATCTCCACGCATTTTTGCAAGATTCGGTGAAATGCCGTGTCACGGGCGCGGGCACCAGCACGGCGCTGCCCCGGGGAGGTGAGCGCACGGCTGCCGAGCCGCCCGCGGTGGGACCGCGCCGACCCCCACGGAGCGCCGGGCACCGCTGCACCCTCTGCCCGCTGCCTCTCGGCCGTCACCTGCTTCGTTTAAAAGCAGTTGACAAAATACTAGCGATATCTTTGAAGAGCAAAATGAATCCTTCAAGGAAATCGTAAGAGCACATATGAATAATACGTATAAAATGTATTCTGTGTTTTATTCAGGTACTCTCGAGCTTATGCTGATCATACCTACATTATTACGTTCTTCACCACCTGTTTTATAGTGCCGCTATTGGTGATTTTGGTATCCTATGGAAAATTGATGCAGAAGCTAAGAAAGGTAAGAAGAAGCACTTGTAAGTAAATTTTGAAAAGACGTATGTATGCAAGCGTTTGGAGTGGTCGTGCTTTATTTTCTAGAGAGATCAGGCATAAGCAGATGATGTTTCCAGGCAGCAAATGCACCCAGTTGTTCTGCCTCGTCAGGTAATCATTCTCACACACAGAAATTCGTGCTATGGTTAGAAATGATCTTTCAAACTCTGCCGTTTGGACCATTTATGAGTACATCTTGTTAGCCAAACATCATAGAAATGAAAGAACATGGCCGTGTCACAAATAGAGAAACTGAATAAGCCAGTATTAGTCTATTTACAACTGTACTTCAGCTCAGTGATGCTGCTTAAGATTTAACTTAGCTTAAAATCACGGCATTTGTAAATTTTAGGACTGCTGGCTAATGCTGTGTGATGCTTACGTGCAGAATAAAAGGCAGCACCTGCAAATAACATAATGGTGTCTAGTGAATAAAATACTAGCTTCCTCAGGAGCATTCAAAAGACTCAAGAAATGCTTTTGAATTTTATCTAATAATTATGCTGGCCTGCTACGAAATAGAATCTGCAAAAAGCAAAAAAGAAAATGGCACTAGAACAGGAGAATGCCCACCACTTTTAGCAGGTTAATAAGCTAATTGCTATACTAATTTGGGACAATATTGTTATTTCTATTTACTGCAATGCTGCCATAGTGCTTCAGTAATAAAGCCAGTAAATTGCTTCAGTTTGCTGGTGTTTTAAAAGCATCCTGTTCCGCGCTCCCAGGCTGAGCAGACGCCCGGGGACCCGGGCTGCCCGGTCACGGGCATCTTAACTTCAACCAGCCGGTTCATGCCCGTCTTTGCCGCTGGCTTTTCGTGGGTTTTACGGAGGTGTGATACCTGTCTGAGCTGGACCTGTTACTTTCAACAGCTTAAAATACAGGCTGGCGTGGAAAAGCCAGCTGCCTGTGAAATGGTCCAAAAAACGAACTTCCATGAGGCTGTCGCACAAGTAAGATCGTTTTTAAGTGACTGCAGTGAACGGGGTCCTGGAGCTGGTGCCAGACTCGGGGTCCTGGAGCTGGTGTCCTCCATCGCCCCTTCCAGGATTTTGACTCCTGGGCCCCCGTGGGAGTTTTTCACCACCGTATTTCTCTACTTTCCTACCCAAGCAGAAAAACTCCGGAGCTCGTGTGTGGAGGGCAGGTGTGTGCTGGTGCCACCTCCCCTGCTCTCGGGTGTCCGTCCGTCCCCCGCGTGCTGCCTTCGACCAGCTCCGGGTCCTGGAGGGCTTAGACTTAGGTTCCTACTCTGGTTTGCCTGGCTGCCGCTCCGTCCCTGCCCGTGTCCCCTTTCCTCCCGTCCGTCCTGCCCTAGGAACCAACGCAGGAGCAGTAGTAACCGTTGTTTTAACCAGCCATCTCCACCATTTCAAATATAGTATCTTTATTCGCAAGCTGTCCTGCAGTATTAGTAACACAAGCAGCTGTTGCGTTCCTCCCCGACCATGCTCCAGGCGAAATGAGGTCGGGTCTTCTCCCTGTTCATATACCGTGTCTTAGATTTCTTCTGTATGAAAAATTGCTATAGAAATGTTATATGTTTTCTGGCAGGGAAAGTTTTATTCTTGCTCAGCATCTAAAAGCCTTCGTTGATGCCTAAGAACTTGTAGGTACTACCATAGTTCATTATTATTATTGTTATTATTCCTTAAAACAGTATTTTCATTGCCATTTGTTTCTGTAGATGCCTGCAGAGACCCCCACACACACACTTCTACCACAGACATGATCATATTTCCCATCCTCATTATTTCAGAATTCTGAATTTATTACTGAGATTTTTTTCAACATTGAGGTTTAGTTTGGAGTCACAAAGCACATTTAATGAGAAAACCGTATTATTGAAGTGGATTAGGAGGTACGTATTCATTTCAGGCATTGCCATTTCAGATGTTCAGTGATTTGTTTCGTTTTGATAATTAAACCAACAAAACCCTTCATGTTAAATAAAGAGCAAATTCAGCCAAACAATCTGTGAATTAAAAAAAAAAAAAAGAAAGATGCACAACTTTCTATGCAGGTAAAGAGGTGGCTTTCACCCCCCCCCCCCCCAGGGGTGCCTCTATCCATCACTAAGTAATAAATATGTTGGATTATCTAAGCGCAGTGCAAGGGGAACGGGGGGAACGTCTTCAGCTCTAACTATAGAAATCGATGCAGGATCACTAACTGCTGGTTTAACCACCTATCTCCATTTTCAAATGCACTGCTTTTATTCACCAGCTGTCCATAGCTGCTGCGAGCGGCGGCGCAGCCCTGCTGAACTGCCCCGCTGCTGGTCTTCGGGACCCGTCTGCCTTTTCCTTCCAGGTGTCGGACGCGCGCGGCGGGCTGGGAGCCGCCCGGAAGCCGGAGAGGCAGGTGACCAGGATGGTGGTGGTGATGGTCGCCGCGTTCCTCATCTGCTGGGCGCCGTACGCCGCCTTCTCCGTCCTGGTTGCCGCGTGCCCCTCCGTCGAGCTGGACCCTCGGCTGGCGGCCGTTCCGGCCTTCTTCTCCAAAACAGCCACGGTTTATAATCCGATTATTTACGTCTTCATGAACAAGCAGGTACTGCACACTCTCAAAATGTGTCTTTAACGCTCATGTTGCTTTTTGTCTTGCGATTTAATTAATTATTTCTATTATATTGTGATTTAATTAATTATTTCTGTCTGCCTACACAACAGTTAAGTAGCCTTGCAATACGCAGCATTTAGAGTTGAAAAATCACCATATAGCTACTTACTGGGACGCAGCATGAGCTTCTGAGCACTATTAAAATATGAATCCTAATACTTATTATGTTTAGATATTAGCAAGGAAAATCAGCCCCTACTGAACATCTGTTGTTCTGGTTTCTGCATGAAAATGCCATTTTCCAGACTGTCCCGTTACGTTTCTAGAGTTTTTTAGGACGGCATCAGCAGTAGGTTGCTTTTGGGCGGGGTGGAAGGCGTCCGTAGTTTGGAGTTGTGTCAGGGAAATGCTGCGTTGGCGGTCGCGTGCGCGGGGAGGGTTGAGGCGTCGCGCGTCTCTGGGACTGATAAATGTAGCTACCAGGAGCGGCAGCATCAAGCAGAGCATAGGGGTGTAAGTGGAAAGAGGAAAAACACTGAAGTGAAGGTTGAAGGAAGAGCAATGAATACACTTACTCATTCGGCCTTGCAGAGAGAGCAGCCGTTGACCTCGTCCCACGGGCCGTGCGCCGGCCTCCCCGTGCAGGGCAGGCGCGTGTCGGTCTCAACCTGCTCGCGGATATGAACAAGATAGAAATAAACCACTTTTGAATATTTGGGTGTTAGCGTATGAAGGCAAGTTATGAATCTGGAGAAATAAGCAACTAATCTGAAAGCCAGTTCTGTCCTGAAATTGTTAGGTGTGGCTAGTAATAAGCATAAGAGGAAAATGTTTTGTGGGGGGTTTTTTTGTTTTGTTTTTAAGAGTAAGGCTTTCGGGTAGCTTGGTCTTTTTAGAGCGTTATTATTCCTCAGCTTGAGAGCTCCTCATGGTGGCACAGGCCACCCACTTTATGGGGCTGTTTCTGTATGTTCCCAACCGACTCATGAGCGAATTTCCGGGAGGGTTTCACAGGCTGCCTCAGGGACACTCTAAAATTCCCCTGTGTTTTGCCTGATCTTTGTCTCCACTTCCCAGTTCAGGAAGTGTCTGATCCAGATGTTCCGCTGCAGCAGCCCAGCGGCGGCAGCGCCCAGCGCGGTCCCCCCTTCGGAGCGGGCAGCGCTGGCCCGGGACGAGCGGGGCAGCGAGACGTCCGCGCGGCAGCAGGCACCGCCGCTCCCAGCAGGACGGCGGGAGACCAACGCAGGAACTGCCGTTCCTTTGCTCAGCTGGCAGCTTCGGAAAGCAAAATCTGTCCCGTGTAGAGAGGGTATGATCACTAACGCAGTGCTACCGCGTGAGTCCTGCCCGCTGTCGTCCTTTTCCCAGTCCCGCTAGCGCCTGGAAATGACGCCGGAGCAGCCCGCGTCGCTGTGCTGGCGCTACCGTGGTCAGAGCACGGGCGAGTC
This sequence comes from Casuarius casuarius, assembly GCA_003342895.1. Lineage (NCBI taxonomy): Eukaryota > Metazoa > Chordata > Aves > Casuariiformes > Casuariidae > Casuarius > Casuarius casuarius. The sequence goes on along the minus strand of PTFA01000061.1, from coordinate 163,381 downwards.
CTGACCGCTCCTTAGCCGCCTGGACAAGAGCACGAAGGGACATGTGGCTTCCATGCCCTAATGGCAAATAAATACTATTCAGCACACAGCTGACCCAAGTTCAGCCACGTGGAGGTTCAGGGAGAGATGGGCCTGAGTGCTTCTTCGTTTGCTTTTTTTATTAGAAAAGAGGAGGAAACCTGGATGCTTCTGCTCATCTGTCCTTGATGAGAATCTCATCTGGGGCATTAAGATCTCCAGCACCTTGGACAAGCCACCCAGACGCCCAAGCATTAGGTTACTAAAATAAGCCCTCTCAAAACCCATTCGTATCCTCCCTCTGCATTCCCTCCTTGTCAAGGAAATCTTCTGTGCTTGTCACGACCTCTGAAGTAAATTAACTCAGTTTTAGAAGAGAAGGTTGTACAGAACAGCAGAGCACAACTGTGCAGGGACGCTGGAGAAAGGGCCCGCAGTACCGCTCAGGGTTGCGAAGCTGAGCTTCGCAGGACAGGCTTTTCCCCGTACGTGCTTGCTCTGCACAGAGCTGTCATGTTCTTGAGATCATGTAGCTCCAGGAGAAGATCACTGTTACTTCTGTTTCCTAGCAAATATAACTTCTGAAATCTCTAGCTAGAGAATGCAGAGGTTACGTTTGTGCTGTGCCCACGTTATGTTGGAGCCTGTTGGATGTCTGTGCTTCCCTTTGCACACATTTTTGCTTTTCCCTCGCTTCTGAGCCAGGAAACGCCTCTGCATCAGCATAAGCGACATCCAGGCCCAGCAGGCGACTTGCAGCAGCGGATGGCACCACATTGCTGCTCTCCTCCTCCTCCACGCAGTTACGTCTCTGTCCCTTCGGTCCTTATAGTCCTGTTTCTAAGTCATGTCCTCACCACTTTTAATTGAGATACTGATCCTGGGACAAACCCTTATCATGTTATTTCACCTTGGACACCAGCAGCAGGGCGTGCAACATGAATACGTTTTCCAAAAACAGTGAGCAAGAACAGAACTTGCCAGCTTTTATATATGTATTGCATCGCGCATGCTTAATATACACAACCACCTGCAGCAACACACTTAGCTTTAGCTGAACATCCCTTACACACACGCAAGACTAAATGAGGCTGTGTGTGTAGTAAGTGCTTTTGGTTTTAGACAGTCTTTGGTGACCATGTGAAATGCTACTGAGGTCTGGCATAATCGATTTTGTATCCTGCTTTAGTCCTCTACTTAACCAAACGCGGTCTAGAAGAAAAGGAGTGGTTGACTGTGCTTGTATTAGTGGTTTTCCATATTAAAGCATTTCTTATTTCTAGATAAGAAGTTGGTTAATGCGGTTGTTTCTGTGGCGGTGGAGAGCATCTGCACCAGCTACATACCGCTCGGGCCTCAGCAATAGACATGTGCCGCTGAATCAATCACCAGTGTTCAAGTCTGGTTTTACTTCAAAAAAATTAAAATTTCTTTACTCAGAATAAAGACATTTTGCTTATATCAGAGTCTTCTTCTTGTTTTATTTTAAGTCAGTTTGAGAAGCGACTACCCCGACAAGGCGCCCCAAGCTGCCTGCTGCGCCTGGGCTCTTGCCTGGTGCCGGAGCAGCAGCCCGGTGCCCGAAGCCGAAAGCGGTTTCTGCCGGCGGAGCAGGGAAAGGTAACTGGGCTGCGTGACGCAAACACCTCCTGGGCCGCTGATCCCGTTGAAGGATGTACGGAATAACTCAGTGCCACGGCTTCGTGCCCGTGCTTTGCTGCAGCTCTGTGAAGCCCAGAGGGGGAGGAGGTCACTGGTTAATGAAAATAGCTCATAGCATTTAAAAATATATATATAAAAATTAATATTAAGTAATTTTTATACACTGTGCTCTCCCTCTTAACTCATCCTGGACCCAAAGGTAATCTGAATTTTATCCTTTTCGTATTTCCTGAGTAGAAGGATTGTTCAGATTCAAATGCCCGAATTTAATCTCTGGTTGATTGTATCTGAAGAGACAAGTTATGCTACAAACAGCATCACGAGCTGCACACCTGAGAATTCACTGCAAGGGATCATCTAAGGCTTTTTTTAATGCATCTCTCAAATTTTAAGGAAGTGATTGCCTTTTACAGTATGAATTTGGCCTCAGTGAGCTTGAGCTTTGCAGTGCTCAGTCTTAAACCCAAGCTGTGACCCTCGTTCTGAGAGCCTCGTCCTTTCTTTCACAGATCCCTGTTCTTTACCATTAATCCTGTGGGATCTGACTCAGAAAAGTGAATAAATGTATATGCAAGTATACTCTCTGAAATCAAATGCTTTGGAAATAGTGAGACAGGAAGGATAAAGAGTTTGATTATAATTTTTTAGTAATGTACAGCTCTTGCCTATTAGTCTATTAAAAAAGCAAGGTATGATTTGAAAGCAAAAAATGCTTGCATTTAAGACTCAGATTTTCTTTCATGCATGTGTTGACCTAGGTTAATCACATGTTAATGGTAATAGATGCAGTAAATCATGAGAAATTGGCAGAAGTGCTAGTATTTAATTAAAAGCAGCAGAAGTATTTTATCTCCTAAGAATCCAAGGATATGTAGAGTACATCACTGCATTTCAAAATTAAGCAATCAAAATTTAAGTATCATCAAAGAAAACCACCATGTAAAGAATGCATGGAAAAACCTTAGAAAATACCAAGTTAAAATAAGTTTTACCATTTGATAACTGGCTATATCATCCTCCATCCAAGCCACTTATCATGAAGTGATCATTTCAGAAGGTCTTTTCTACTGTGTTAGTAATTCAATTTTAATAAGTATTAGCATATTTTATATCCCAAAATTTAATTTCATTTTGCCTTCATGTATCATGATAGCATGATGGGTGAGGGACAGGCTTAAGCAGACATTTAATCTCAGCCCTGCTTTGTAAAGTAACCAAGGCATCGTTGTACGGCCTCCGAGTGGTACTGGGGCGGCTTCTAGACTATTTTACCACGGAAGCATTGGTTTGCATCTTTAAGTTAACTCTGCGGATACCAATTTGTAAAGCTAGCCAAATACAGTGTCTCCACTTCAAAAAAAAAAAAAAAAAAAAAAAAAAAGGAAACACACCCCTTTAGTACACTAACAGCCAGTGCACGGGTGCTCGCAGGGCATGTTGCCATCGTGCATTGCGGGGGCACAGTCTCAGGTCACACTTCAAATTGCTGCACGCAAAACATTTTCTTACTGGCTTGAAATCGTCCCTGTTCTCCAGCTGACATTAACGTGCAGAGAGATCTTAGTTAAGGTGCTAGTTTCAAAAACGAAATGGAGTTTCAATCAACTTTCTCACTGTTTGCGCTCAACTGTTCTGCTGTTATTCAGATCCTGCATTAAAGGTGTGGCATTTATTAAAGGATTTAGACATAGAGGAAATAAACAGTGGTCACAAGCGTCAGAGTCGACTCAAATACAGAGAAGCATTCGCTGTATCAGGAGGGGCATGGAAGAAGATGGATTAATTGTGAAGAAGCCCATTAATTGCACATTAAAGGGGGTAAAGCAGTCAGTGAGAGTAACGACGCGTGAGGAAGAGTTAGGACAGAGTTGCAGAGGATCCTGCCTGTGTCAAGGCGGTACGGCTACCTTAAGATGCAGAGTATGGGTGCATCAGATGGGGGAACTTAGTAGCAGAGGCCAAAGGAAGAAAAGAGATTAGAAATAATAATAATTTTAGACATGGCCAGAATATTTATGCCAAAGCTGAACGGAGATGGTTGCCCGGGTCACAGGAACCAGTCTCGTCACTGGTGATCACAGAGCCGCAGAAGGGCCGAGGCCGGCAGGACCTCTGGAGATGCTCTGGTCCCAGCCCTGCTCGAGCAGGGGCAGCTGGAGCAGGTTGTGCTCCAGGACCGTGTCCAGTCAGGTTTGAACGTCTCCAACTGCTTAAATTACACAGGAAAAGGTAGATCGAGCTTAGAGGACAATGAGACAAGGAAGAACATCTGATGCTCTTAGAGACTGGTCCAAGAGTCGTGTATTGAGAAAAACAGGACGGATATCAAGACGGAGGATGCAATCAGTATGAAACACATATTTAAAACACAGGGTAAATGTAATCTGGAGAGCTGGGCTTTGCGTTGCCAAGCAAAGGAAGCAGAGACCCCGGAGAAATTCAGGAGGTAAAGAAAGCACACAAGAGAAACGGCGATAAGCAAGCATCCTTCCGTTCACTGGCTGCTGGGAGCAGTGGCATTAGCCTGAATATTCCCCTAGTTTACTTTTAGCAGAGTTGTTCTTCATGTAATTGGATATACTGAAAAATGCCTGAGCAGGATCTATCCGACACACAGAGGCTCGTCATCGAAACCTGTCCTGTGGTCAGAGCTCACGCAGAAACAGTCCATGTCTGGTTCTACACCTATCTCACGGCCCGGGTACCACGGTTACCATCCGAGGTGTACTCCTCTTGCACCAGGCCTCTAAAACACGTTAACAGATTACATTTATGGTTGTCTTATATCATCTTGCCACCCTATTAGGAAAATATCCTGACATGCAGCAAGCACAAACATAAAAACGTAGGCTGCAACAGGGTGATATGAAAATTAGTGCTTCTAGACAAACAGGAAATTAATATTAGCATCTAATTAGTCTTCATTTCATTTGGAGATGGAATTAATTAGTCTTAATAGGACCACAGAGGCATCACAAATGTTTTCTTTCCATCAGGCAAAGCCCATGCCGAACAACCACTAATCAATCATTTTGATAAAACACAGGGTGTCAGCAGTATTTCTCACCATCCGTAACTGCTCCTCACAAGTACTTTCTGCTTAGGGCCAGATCTTGTTTGCTTTATTAATATGAGTATTCCAATAATTATGGGTAAAGCCGTTTTCTTGAATAAGACATTTCTTCTTACTTTCTGCACATACGGGAGGAAAAAAAAAAAAAAAAAAAGTCTTGCCTAGCTACTCACCAGTCCCTGAGCATTATCACTCCCGGTCGCCAGTGGGACACTGTATTTACAAGCAGGTCTCATCTTTGAAACAAGCAAGTAATAATAGGATCAGTGGGAGGTTTCATGTTAAAATTGCCTCATTAAAAAAAAGATAGTAATGCATTTCAGCGGAAGGACATTTTTTTTTCTGCTTGCCAGTCAGAGAGTACTTTTTAAAACATGTTAATATCTTGACACATTGGTATTAGTCCGACTAACTATTTGTCCTGACTCAAAGTGCCACTGACTTCCTAGCAGCTAGTTGTTAAATCTTTCAATTTAACACAATAACCAAATTTTAGAATTACAAGCGGAAAAAAAGGAGGTGCCGTTTCTTTCTTTTTTTTTTTTTTTTTTATAAGAGACTTGACTGAAGAGACACCTTTGATTAATGGCGTTACGTGGCAAGAACATGGCATGATCATTTTACTTTATGCAAAAAAGTAAGTTAGTTAGTTGTTATGCAATGGAGGTGGGGGTTAAAGACCTTAAGATTTCATGACAGGCAAAAGTGAATGCTGCCGAAGTCAATGCGTTCACCCTTGACTGTTGGCTAATAAACAGCCTCTCATGTCCTTGAGCTTTTTCCTTGCTACCAACAGTGGTCCTGGAAATTACTCGCCTTTTTTTTTTTTTTTTTTTTTTCCCAAAAAAAAGGTATTATAGCATTATCTGTGCTTTGCAAAAACAGCACCCTAACACTACAACCTTTGTCTATTTTGTGATGTTATTACATTTTAATGATGCAACCTAGACAAACTCACTGACCTTCCTATAAATCTTCCATGGCATCAGGGGATAATTACTTTGTGTTTTTGCTTAGAGAAAGTCAGCAGTAATCCATCATTTTACTTTTTTACAATGGAAATAGTACTTTTATTTTTTGGAAATTAATATATAAAATATGTTTGCTGTAAGAGCTACTCTGTACTCTTATGCCAGCACTTTCTTGTGAAAAATGTGTTTTCAAGGCTTTATGTTGAGAAATAGAAATAAGTTCCTGGATGAATTTTGGCATAGAGGAGGACAGAGAAAAAAAAAAAAAAAAAGGCTTTCAAAATCAACTATCTCAGTAAGTCAGAGTAACTTTAATTTGTGAGGTGAAAATGGGCACTTAGCACTTCAAGACAAGTAACACTGTCAGAAACATTTTCCACTGAGCTGATACAATGGTGAGGTTTAAAAGAGGGCTATCCGAGCTATCTGCACAGCCTTGGATCTACAGCTGTTTGGAAGAGTAGAGTTTAAAACGTCAAAAGGACAACTCACCCCTCCCACTAACAGGGAAGAAGGTTTCGGTGCCCTTTAAAAAATTATGTTCTTAACTCTGGCAACAGACAATACAGATTCCACAGGGCTTCACTACTGCTTTTTTGAAGACACAAGTATGTTAACACCTGAATTTTTGTGTATCCTAAAATCACATGTCTCTGCGCAGAGGAGGAGGTGACACCTGACCACAGCGAAAGGGCCTGGCGAGGGGCAGGGAGCCCCTTGGGGACCAGCTCTGCCAGAAGTGCCGCACGCCCAGCACCATCCCAGCACCCCTCCTGCAAATACGTTTACACCGAGTTTTGGTAAAAATGCCTTTGCTCATGTGTCACGTTCCACTTTCAGGTAATTGGACCTTGTCCACGCGACTGTCCAGCTCAGGCTTTATCGCCAACAGCTTTGACAGCAAAAAAGGCAACCAGTGATCAAAGGCTGAGGAACAGGTTTTTCTGCGTTTCCAGCTTTAGCTGTGATATTAGCTCCTGCTTTTTCTTTGTTTCCTGACCGAAATAACCCCCAAAAGACACTTCTGTTTTTTCCCCTTCAGCTTGCTCTTACCTGCAGGGTCGCGACCCAGCTCAGAGGAGACCTTTTCTCATAACACATGCACCTAAGAAAGGCAGACGGTCTCGGTGGGATCCTTCAGGGAGACGGGGTGGTGGTCTGAGCCAACGCAAGGCCACCATTCGCATCGCTCCGAGGTTCTGTGCTATCCCCCACCACCGTTCCAGTCTGGACAGTCATGGACAAGCGTCTCCACAGTCTGACGAGTGGAATAATACACGTACTCATCAGCTAAAACCTCTTCTGGTTAATTCTGACCTCACTGAAAATGGTTATCCAAGAAAACAGAGCCGTGAAGATCAACGCTTATTCTCATCTCAATTATTGACAAATATTAGTTGTAAATGATTAGTGAAGAGATGATTCTTAAAAAATTTATGATAATGTTTATCATACTTTGTATTATAATTTGTACTATTCTTTATAACATTTATATTGAAGCCACCTTCCCTTTCTTTGCCACAAAGCGTTAAAACCTGTAGGAGAATTTAAGAGCTTTTCAGTAATTTGGCACATCACTTTCAGCTCAGTTATTATCCAGCTGCATCAAGATATTAATGTAGTCATCTCTCTTTAGTCTCAATGAATTGCTGTAAAAATGTCAAACAATTAGATTATATTGGCCAACATAGCCCTGTTTGATTGAGTATAGAGGTAGGCCATGTCCCTTGAATCATACTGATGAAGAAGCAGAAAGGCTTGTAGGACTCTGCTGCAAATTTATTTCAATAGACAGACCATTTAGGTTTCTGCTGTCAGTACTTGCAATACTAATAACCAAAAAATGCTAAATAGGTATTTTCAGGTGGAATAAAAGTCAACGTCATTCAGGGCAAATACAAATGATCTCTACTGCAGGAAAAAAGAAAAGAAAAGAAAAAAAAAAAACACCCATACAAATGTGACTGTGTGCTATATTGTGGGTGAAGTGAAGGACAAACATCTAGCCAGAGCTCCCCTGCTCAGGTTTGACCTTCCCAAAGAGCACATCTCACCAGGATAGTAACAGACCAGGCAAAACCCAAGGACAGGGTATCTCCACAGTATGTCTTCCTCAGCTGAAGACATCTGCTCCCACCCTGCCCCATCAAATCTTTATCCACACGTATTCGAGCAAGTGCTTACTCCCGAGCAGCAGCGCAGGCGAGATCATGCACCGGTGCACGGATGTATTTATGCGTGATGCTGCTTTACGTGACTAAGGCTAATCCCCCCACACACGAAGGCCTGGAGAGGCTCGGACGAACAAGGCCAGCCGAGGAACCCTATAACCGAACCAGCTTTAGGAGCCACTGAGGTGCCGCTCCCACGGCGATCAGAGGAGGATAATCACCCACAGCAGGGCACTACCATGGCTGGGAAAAACCGAACCTAGACTTTGTTTCTTGAAAAATCAATTGGCAGCAATGTCTCAGGCAGCGATGAAGGCTGTTCGGGGCCAGGAATCCGGGAAGTGTTACTGTGCTTGGCGGGCTGTCGGTGTGGGAAAGGTGGCACTGTTCTCTCCAAACTCCTCCTAATCCCAGTCATTCCTTTTCTTTTTCCTTGTGAGGATATCACTGATCGGGTAGGTGAGAGCTCCTGCAACAGCCAAGACATTTTGCTCTAGCCTTTTGTTAATTATTGGTTAATGCTGAAGGCGGAATGTTTAGGTATTTCTTACAACTTGAATTGTTAGTGTCAGATCTTCGTGACCACATGGTTCTGATTTAGTGAACCTATATTGGAATAATCTTTTTGCTGTTAAATACCATGATGTCAGTATCCTGCCTCTTGCTATCTGCAATTTATCTGCTACCTCACTATTGGGATTAACCAAATGATTACAGACAGCCATCTGTGTACCTCATTTGTAGCATAATTCACGATCACTTGTCTTATGGTCCTTAAGCTACTTCAAGAGCAACAAGTCCAGAAAAAAAAACTGAGAACATGGCAGAACTGCAAATATTTTGGGGAACTCATCCCTTTCTCCTAGCAGAAGCTGTTAGTTAATTCTCTGACAATGCACTGACAGGTAATTAATAACTACATTTTGTGCCAGTAGAAGAACGGTCTGTTCTGGCTGCTCCAAGAATGCCGAGAACTTCGTCAGACAAGCTCATTAACACTGCAATGAAGGTCAAGATGTCTGCTCTGAATAGACTAAATGTTTTCCCCACAAACCTCTCCTTTCCCACACTCCTTTCCCGTTCCAGGATGCTGCAGATCACAGCTCTAGCTGTAATTCCCTCGCCAGCTTCTCCGGCTAGGGTCACCCTGCGCTGGTGTGCCTCCATAGCAGTGTTCAAAGCGAAGGGTGACAGTGGTAAAAAGGACCACTCCTGGCCTGTAGCAAGAAACCAACATTCCCTCACTGACAGATGATGGTGATAATGCTGCCTTTGTGCTAATCCCTGTCAGAAAACAAACTGTGAGCAGTGACCTGCCTCTGTTACAGTCTTGGCATGAAGAGAAAAAGCAAGCAGAGATTAGCAGTGTGGACACTGTCACTGTGATTTAATCAATGTCTATGATCTGATACCCAGTCAGATAATAAAATGCTTATAAAATTAGAATATTTTCATAATGCAGTCAATAAGGCCTAGGATTATCCAAGAAAACTACTAGCTGCACTTTTGAAAAAAAGTTACTGTTTTTTTTTTTTTTTGCCGCAACCCTCTCTCCCTGGAGCATAGCTGCTATGGACCTCCTCCACAATTAACACATTTGTGTAAAGTTAAAAACAAATAAATAAATAAAAGAACTTTAGAAAATAATAGGCCTGACAGATTCCTTCAGTGTTCTTGTTCTTAGATTATCTCAGGGCACCTGTAGCCTGGAAAAGCTGTTACGTCAACTCTTGAATTGTTACTGGGTAAAGTCAGCCCATAAAACGGAAATCCAAACCATCCACTGATAAGAAATTCATCTTGTGATGGTAACTTTACTTCCTTTAAAAAATTAAGTCATGGAAAAGGTTAAGTGAGAATACTGAATATTATAAACATATGTTCATACTTAGAAAGAACCAAAAAGCTTGAATGATGCATTGTAACTGCCAGTTAATAGTGCAGCACTGCTGGAGATTTCTGGAAAAGCTGTTCATCTTTGTTGACTTCTAGGATTTCCTAACAATTTCAAATGGCAAATGTCAAGTACAAGAACATTACGTAAAGTAATAGGACAGAAACGTTCAGTTATACAGGAGAACGCATTCCTGGAGCTCAGTTGTGATCTCAATTTCAGTTTCATCTTGCAGGTTTTTGCCCTCTTCTGCCATCATGTGTCAGGCAGAAGTATTATAAGATATATAGGATAAATAAATCACACTAATAATTCAGTGATAAAGAACTATCTTCCTAAATGTTTCCCATGTTAATAGGCAATGCCACCAAACTGAAAAGCTAAGTGGGAAGAGGGGACATTACGTATAAAATTTTTCAGAACCAAATGTATGTAATTTCTATTAATGACATTTGCAGATGATGACACAAAACACTAAGGCTTAAAAATTATCATCAAAGCTTATTTCCCTCTTCATTTCTTGTATTTTCTTCACCTAAGTTGGAGGCCTTTACTTCTCAGAGGGCTATTTATGTTGTTGGCTTCGACTGCATGTTTGAACTTAGCACCTGCACCGTACACGTACGTTCTCTTTACACTGGAAGGAGACACCATACATCCATGCTAGATGTACTACTGTGACAACAGTGTTCATTTAAATGCCTCTTTTTTACTCTACATGGTGAGATTCAGATTTTAGGCAATATTATAGCTGATATTTTACTCTGCAGAAATAGTGTTAGCTTATTGTACTGCATTTTAGTAAAAGCAGTAAGAAGCAGTCAAACGATCTAGAATTAGTCCTTGAGCCTTAAGTCTTAGACAACCCTCTACTTTAGCAGCAAGTTATTAATTTTTTTCCCTCTTTTGCTTTAATGAAGAATTTGGGCCTATTGCTTTTAAAAATGCCATCTATTAGGTTCATGCAGCCCGCCCATGTTCTGCTCTCACTGTCAAAGAAACACTGTACCTGCTTTTTAGATGAGTAATGAGTAAGGTCTTCCACAGTCTGATAAACATTTCAGGGCACATAAACACGCCCTCAGTTTTAGCTTGGGTACTTAAAATCCATACAAACATATGGTGGTAGTAACTCTCTGTGACTGCCTCCACATGCAAACGTCTCACGTGGAGGCATGAATTAATTCCTGAGAGGTACTTTAAAAGCTCTTCCTTGCTGCTGTACAGCCGTTGAGCCATCCATCTTTCCTCCGTGCCACAGAGGAGGGGTTTCGCACCCAGCGAGGGCGGCTGGCTCTGCCCTGACACCCGGCTCCGGACAGCTTCCAGGTCAGACGGAGCGCCAAAGCAAGGCTCAGCAGGCTTCGCAGGCTGCAAAGCCATGGAATTAGTGCTCACACACAAATGGGCTTAACTGATCACGGGAACGTATCCTCACAGGAACCTCACACCGAGGCTCATGTCCCCGGCTACAGCCACCCCCAGCCATCAGCTGCTGAGCTGTGGCCTCCGCTCTGCTCATCCCTTTGAGAGGTGGGGAGACGACTCGCCGAGCGCCAGCTACGCTCGCTCTGGAGAGAGCAGCCAGCGTGATGAGGAACCTGTGATTCATTGCTTATGGCAGCTTAATTTTAGAGCAGTCACACGAGGGACTGATGACAGAGCTTCTCTTTTTTTATCATTTTCTAGCTAACTTGCTGCAGTTCTTCCCCGCAGACCATTTAGAACTACACACTTTTGTCACTTTTCTTGGACAGCTACCGACTACTCAAATTATATTCTTGTCCTGTAATATTATCAATAAATTCAACATGATTTTTTTCTCCTCACATTTTTTAGATTACATAAATTTTAGCTGACCAATTCTTTTCATGCTCAAATATATTACGAAATGTCATTTCTGTTATAAAAGCTAATTGATAACATGATTTGTTATGTTGGTGGGACATAATTCAGAAAGTTATTTTAAAGCCGTTGATACATGGAATAGCACTAACTGTTTAATATTTCTTGTATGAATGGATACAGCATAGGGGAAAGATGTGGTGCCATGTAGATGAAATATTTTCAGAAGCTTTTATTCTTGTTGTTTGGGCTTGTGCCAATGCTTTTCTAGTAGAAAGCTCATATGTCCTAAGCTTTTTCTGCTACAATTTATTCCTTGGTCATTAGTTACTGGGATTTTTTTTTTCCTTTCAGTCACTGAATATATGATATTTTAAAAATTAAAGATTCACAGTCAAATAATTGGAGTGCATTCTCTTGAACGCCAAACAATAAGCCTTCAAAAAAATAGAAAAGTATTTTTATAAAAATTATTTATACCACAAAGTTAATACTAGAACTTGCCTTTTTGATCATGCTATTTGTGTGTCCTCAGTGATTGCTTTAACTTAATCACACCAGCATTTCATCATGAATATTTCCATTGGAGTTATCAGGGAGTTCTCCTTCTACGCAGTATCATATGCGATATGAAATCAACAGTCTGCATTTCATATTTTATCTGTATTGGAAATCTTGGCCCATTCATTTCATATTCAATGGTAAAGAATGAAACTATGAAAGTATGGCACCTTGTATGACTACGCTACAGTTTAGCTCTCCAAGTCATGTGAAACCAAGGAGCCTCCTGGGGGGGGTCTCATATATTAAGCCACTACAGAATAAACGTATCTTTTTCTGCCCCTTCCAGACTGCACACTTAAAAGGTTTCTTTGGCTTTCACTGCCACCACGTGTTGGCCCCCTCCGTGGGGACAAAGCTTCCTATTCCCACTCCGTTTCAGTTCGCCTATGAGAGCATCTCACAAATTTTTTTTTTTTTTAATAATCCTGATCTCTGGCTCAAACAGAGATCATGTTTACCCAGACCTTTGCACAGGCTGTTTGAAACCTGACGGGGATTTCATTCAGTGATCAGGGAAAACATCAGAGAGTCTATTCTTCTCTTTCACTCTCGCTCTCTCCCCTAACCCTAGACTCACCTAAGAATTCACAGGTGAAGACGCAATTACGACTCTGCAAAAGCTTCTGGATTGCAGGAAACATTCTTGTGTGTGGCAAATAAAATTCTTGTGTGTGGCAAATAAATACGTTTAGGACTTATTTAGCTTCTTAAACACTGAAATTCTTTAGGCATATTACAGTACATTTAACACTAAATGCAAGTGGGTTATTTTTATGTTTTGTAACTAAAACTCCTTTTGTCCGCACAGAATCCTTCTGCTTAAACTTTTAATCACAAGCTGAAGAATATCAGAAAATACTAAGCTTTTAGGTGCTTATTCAAATCAGGATCTGGAACAGACATTTTCACCAACGTTCCTTTTCAACCATTTTTGCTTCCCTCCATTCATAATTACCATCTTTAATACAGAAGCATTCCAAACTCTTAAAATTTCATCAGCTGAGCTGCTGAATCCTTCCTCTATGTAAGATGCAGTTTCTTCTCCTCCTTTGTTAAATTGCCTTTGTAAATTTACAAAGAAATATAAAATATTAGTTTTGTCTACGGTCTTTTTCTCTTAAAATCATTCCAATTTCTACTATGTATCTTTTCCTGCAGTGACTCCATTTTTTGTACCATCAGGAAATTTAATCATGTCACTGCACATTGCTACAAATGTATAATGGAAAAGAAGAAATCATTTCCAGTGATAATTCCTGAAGCAATGATATCTTATGTCACTGCATGAATATCCACTGTTACCTAAAGTCCAAACAGTTTATTACCTACTCACGTAGTCCTGCTACCATTGATGATTTTACTGAGAGGTACTTAGCACAGTGATACAGAAAATATTCTCCTAATATTCGATGAAATTTGGTTATGACTACACTCCATGGCACTAAGACAATTATTTTTTTAATGCCTCAGAAATGCCAATCAGATATTGTGCATATTATGCATGCCATCCACTTTTACTATGCTTAACCTGCATTCATTGTACATTTGTAGATGTTTTCCTACAGTGCCTCTGATCCGTGTTTCCACTATCTTACTCCCAACAAGTAAAGCTTACAGATCTGAAGTCGCCTGGATAAGGCCATCATTCTTTATCAATGCTTTCTGATAAAGTGGTGCTGTCAGACCATAAAGGAATTTTTGGTCATACTCATTCATCTTTCTGACAGAGGTTGCTGCAATGTAGTTAGGGCCAAAGTATCAAACATAAATGGGAACATTTTTTGAGAAAAACACTTTGGAATATTAAGTTATTTCCATGAGTTTCATAAATAAAACTACAGTAGTAAACTATTGAATGAGCCCACTGTATCTGGATATGAGAGTTTTTTCTAACCTTTGCAATCTTAAAGCTTTTATCCTGGATTATTTTCAGAGAACAACACTGTCATTTCTGAAGCGCTGAAACTTTTCTGGACTTTACTTGGTATGAAATTTGATATTTCAAGAATGTGGAAGTTAATACAAGTTCATTAAAACTCATGTACCAAGCAGACAAGGCTTCATGATTCTTACTGAATGCAGCACTTTTTCCAGTCTTTTACATTACAGAAAAAAAGAAAGTATTAGAAAGACAGCACTGCAGGTCAAAAGTACCATTAACAGCAGGGAAATACAATCTTGTAACAAAGGATGTGTTGGAGAATGATGTGGAAAATCAGTAAGAAAACAGTGGACAGCTGCTATACTGGACACCAGGTATGGACACTTGCTTCACCAAGACAAACTGCTTCTTCAAACTCAAATACTTGAGGTTGTCAAATGCTAGGCATGGGAATTTGACTAAGTCAGTGCTGGCAAATGCAATGAAACAGCACCTGGAAAGAACTAAAAACACATAAATAAATGAATAAGCAAACAAATGAGTAAGTAAAACGCAAAAGTTTGGGGACTGTGATTCATAACAATATCTTGTGAAACACAGGAAGTTCATAAGATCTGAAAACAGCTTATAATGAATCCTTAATTTTCAGACTAGACAGGTGAAGTATAGTCCACTGTCTCTGCTTTCTTTAATTTGTATTGTTACCAAATGCCCAGATATAAGCCACACAAAACATATACTGTATGTTCCATATTAAATAGAAAGAAAAGTACTTAAAGGTGAAATAAACAGTATGCGTGTTAAGGAACACAGTTTGACAGAGAAGCTGTAGTTCATGCAAGGTCATCTAATTAAACAGTGAGAGCAAGGAGGAAAAAAGCATACATTTATATTATATTGTATGCATGAAAAAAGTATTTTGCATGTCATGATTTTATAATTATGTTCTATATATCCCTGTAACTCTATCAGGTTCTATTTAACTATAGCGCAGCAGCTAGCCAAGAACAGTATCTTTTTAGTGTCATTTTAATGCTCTATGAGGAACGAAAAAATTTATCACAGGAAACAGACATTACCATCTAACTGGAGGGAAAGAAAAAAGACTTAAAATTTTTTTAGTTGCAGTGATGATCAAAGCTTTGTATTTTCACTAAATGCTAAATTATTTTACATTTATTTCAACCGTTATCACTACAAATAAAGTTATAAAATATGTATTTTAAAACACCCAGTGGCAACTAACAGAGCATGAAACTAAATCTACACATACAAAAATTACACCTAGGATTTTGGAATAGTTTAGTATACCTTCATAAAAGATGCTTTTATGTTATTCATTTCCATATGGGTTTCATGAATTAAGCAAAACTTATTAAACATTGCTATTTAATGTTACTTTTTTAATTAAACTTCAACTACTGCTATACACTAAGTTAAAAATCAATTAATTCAGAATAAGGTGCTTAGTAAATCTTTCAGCTATGTACCTGATAAATCTTCTATTTAAAAAACAAAATACATCAAGGAAAAATACTTCCAAATGCAAGTACTGACAATGATACATCTCAAACCCATTTAGGCATCAATGCCCAAAAATACTAGCTTAACTTCCTTTAAGACCTGTAGTGCTCACCAGGAAAAATGTTTTTTGCAATGTTTGTTTCAATGGAATTTAATGTCTAATTCCAGATATTCAAACTCGGAAATCTTTTGTAGTAGCTTACATTTGTCCAAAAAGGCAATACTGGAGGCAAGTTAAATAGAAATCTAAATTACTCTTTTAAAGGTTTCACTGAGTTCAGAAAAGCACAGAGTAGTAACTAACTGAAATATCTAAAGGCAACTTTGATATTTAATGCAATTATTTTAATATGAAACTGCTTATATCCAAAACAGAAATCAGTCAGTCAGCAAAACGTACATTTTCTTAAGCTGACCTCTCCTTAGGCTTTACATAAAAGTATTTGGGATACCTTCAAGGCAAGGCATGCACCATGCAAACTGCAGTAGTGTTCCTATTATGAGAAGTCTGACACAAATTATGTAATAATTACATTGGGTAAACCATATAACACACAATTAAAAACCGACGGATGAATTGCAGGAAGATCTGAAGGAGTAGGACTGGTCTGTTCTTTGGCTTTCTCTGCAGGAGAACTGTGAGAATCCTCTTCCACTAGAAAAATAATTTTCAAATATTGGTATTTCCAAATATGCCTGAACATGAGAATGCTTTGAAGTGCAGTATTTTATCACTTCTTAGCTTAATAACTTTCCTCACTTTAAAATATAAATAATTGCTGCTACATCCAAGAAAGATTTTCTGAAAAAACATAAAGAACTAGGCAATGTTTACAATCTGAATTGTTCCCCTCTTTAATTCTACAACAGTTATAATCCCTAGAATTTGTTTTACTTACTCTTAAGAGCTGAGTCCAATACAGTAAAAAATATCTGTAAAATTTTATATACAGTAAATTAAAAGATGTTTTATGTGCAACAGCCAATACAACTCAAAAATCCTTATGCCCTCTCCAACAAGACGGCAGGCAGAATTTTGCACGTGTGCTTTACAGTGTGGACTAATGACTGCAGGTTCAACTTATCTTTTTGTATTCTATAACTTATACCTGTAGGACTAATCTCCTATGCACTGCAAAAATAAATTTATATTGTGCATGTCATGCTGTTGACCTAACTTTTCAGTCACACCACTTCATTTTGTAACAGTCCAGCGAGTGAACATTTTAACTTTTGGTCAGCTGTGACCAAGTTTCCAGAAAGAAATTTTACATTTTTAAAATATACTTACTCCAACTGTAATATTATCAGTGGTCTTCGCACTTTTAATTCTTGCAAGAATTCTTAAAGATTTCACTTACACCTGCAGACTACCCATGGGTCTTCAGCAGAATCAACCAAACATAATAGATACTTAAGAGGAAAAGCAGGACTAAGATATACTTGTACATTTTAATACAAATCAGTGACAAGGTAGTAAGGACATATTAAGGTCCTTCATTTATTTATTTATTTACATAAGGTCCAGATTCAAATGATTTGAGATATGAATTCATACTGATTATCTTGTCTGTACTGTTTCCTCATAAGTGCAACTGCATGTAAGAATTTTAAGAAGTTTCTAAAATTCCTATAATGATACATAGTTAACTCTCAGTTAATAGTGTGATACCATGTAACGCTACTGTAGCAGTATAATTCTATGTCATATCTTTCAAATGTTTATCTAAAATGGTTTAAACTGTCTTCGCTCAAAGCTACTTCTGCATTTTAATTTAAACAGAAAAGCATGCTTTCTCAGATCGTTATTTCAGTCAAGGTAGACATTAATAATTCATTCCACAGTCCTCTGCTGCTTTTACATGTAACAAATGAAAGGAATACATAAAATTATGGATTTACGGATTAAACTACCAGGTTTTAATTCTGTTAACATGCAATGCCAGGCTTTTGTAGAAAGTTTCTTAATTCTTACTTTTAACTGAATCGCTTTTCCTGTAGATCTTACTCTTTTGAAGAATATGGACTGTCTGCCCAGTTGTTTTCCCAATTCTTAACAAATCTGGAAAGAAATACAGTAGTTTCTATGAGTTGTTAATGAAAGTTTTGAAAAACAAGAAAATACAAAGCATACAGCCTGATGTTTTCACATTTAAAACTTAAAGGATACTACCAGAAATTTATTTTTTTATCTCTGAAGGTATCGGTTATCTTCTGGGTGGGTTTTAACTTCTGCAGCTGCCGACTGTCAAGTCCCAGGACACTCCTCCTCAACACAGAAATCTTGATCTTACCACAGGACCACAAATGCATCCTCCACTTAAACTCATTTCACTTCCTAACAGGTTATTCTTCTGTTTGAAAGATCAAACTGTCAGCACCACATGGTAGCTCCTGCACACTGTGCACCTCTTTTGGAGGCCAAGTAGAGCAGGCCTAGAAGACTAGTCCAAGGAGACTAGGACTCCAGGCAAGTTGTGGTTAAAAAAAAAAAAAAAAAAAAAAAAAACCTTATTCACAGAAAGAGGAAAGAATAGATGCACACACCACATGAGCACGTACATACAAACATCTGAAGAAGTCCATATGCAAATAATGAAGAACACAAATACGTACTCTCAGACAAAATTTCTAGCCTTTCTGCATTCTCTTGCAGAGTAGTGTACCACTGGTTGGCTATTATAGAATGAACACCAGTAAGGCTTAGAAGCACTGCTGTCTCTGTTGGTCTCTCCAATGCAATATGTGGACAACTAAAGAAAATCAGAAGTAAGAGATTAATAAAATAAGAAAGTACATAAAATGCTGTGTATAAATATATCAAAAAAAGTAATTTAATATATGATGCTTCTTAATAGAAGGGGAAAAGGAATTTTATAAAACTTTCACCATACAAAGAAAAATGCCAGATTGCATTTTTCTTGTATGCTAAGCATACAATAATTTTTAGTATTTCATACAGCACCTTATATTTAATACAAATAATTATGGTAACTTTCCCTCTACATCTTTGCATGATGAAACTTACCCAGTGGATTGCCCCCTGTGATAGTACTGTTGTGGACATCTTAACAAACAGCAGTGGAGGAATAAACACATCAACTGTTACAAAATACTGCAGAATACCTTTTATAATACTGTGAAAAGGCTGGGAAAAAGGTGGGGAAAAGTTGAAAAGAACTATTTCGTTCTGTTTAAGTTCCTGAAGGGATAAAGAAAACATCACACGAAGTCCAAGTTTGCTCTTTGGCATGTTTGGGTTAGAATGACCATGGCAGTAATTTTGGATGCTTAAAACCACATCACTTCTTCTCAAGTGGGATTCAAATTTCTTCTGCTGAATGTTTAAATAAGTATTCTGGTATTATTGTTTTAGTGATGGGAAGGAAGTGAAACTCTGTAGGGTCAAAACTGCAGTAAATTAGAAGTTGAATCTTGCTTTTGTCAATCTCTGCTTTTCATGGTAACTTTAGCAGAAGATGGTAACTAAAGTTTTCTATGATCTCTTTGGAGGATGCTGTCCTTTAAAGTGAGACTTCAAAAGCACAGAGTTGGAAAACTCATTTGTTTGGTATTAGGAAGTGACCGTTTTCAGGAGGGGAAAGAGGATAATAATAAAAACAACAGGATTTTTTTAAACAGTCAAAGACCTGTGTATATATGTACACAGGTGTTTATATCTTGCATACAATTCATTCTAACTTATATTGTTGCATTCATTAAACTTGAGAGACTTCTTGCTTATTAGCTATAATTTTTAGGAAGAGTTTTTTTACGTTTCTTATTCATGGAATGAGTAGTCAGAAAAGTCACAGGGATTTTTGCAGACCTGAGGAGTAGATACAAGCATGAGTTGGCTGCCATAATATGCCTGTCCCAATAACGATGTGAATAAAAGTACCTACCTTTTGATTTGCTCTGTGTTAAGAGCATAATTTGGCTACCTGAAAATTCACCATGTACTAAGTAACTCATGATTAACATCAGGACACTAAAACTATCCTTCTTGCTTTTAATATCTTAAAGTTATCTGTAAAGTGCTGTAATCTGTCAAGAAGTCATAATGGACATACAACAGAAGTATACAAGCCTTGCCACTCGTCAACTTAAAAGCAAGGAAAATACTGAGATGCTTTCAAATCTAAAAGCCCTGATTAATAACATTAAAGAGTCTGAAAAGATCATTTAGCATGCCAAAATTATTTACATAAAAAACTAGCTGACTGTTAAACTACTCAGTGCACGAAACTCTAGAAGGACACTTAACAGTTCATCTGGTAAAGGTCTTTATATATTTAGATGCACATATTTATATATTTTTTAGAGATCTTTATATATTTAACCGGAATCTTTGGAGGCTCTTGAGCTCAGAATTGGCAGGTAAGGGTCACACAGCTAACATTTCGTGTCATATTTTCTCCATCGTTGCTGTACCACACACCTTTGATCCTATTTAGCCCCTATGTAACGAATGGAAGAAGAAGATAAAGAGGCTAACTCCGCACTTAGATGTGGTTCTGAACCTTTCTACTTGCAGAAGTAAATGAGAATATTTATAACTTAAATTTTTTACTTTGCTTTGAAATAATCTGCCTTACTATAGATTTTACAATAGTAAATTTTATCCTACCTTTTGTGGATATCAGAGTTTGTCACTCGCTGATAACTCTGCTTTGATTGCACCAGATCTAAAAGTATCATCAAATGGCATTCTAGAAAAAAAGAATCTGTTATACTAAGAGTATCTGCACTAATAATAGTGTCTAACATAATAAATTTAAGTAGAACAGACCTTTCTTAAGTAAGTCAATGACTTCCTCAAAGTCTAAGTCAAAGTTTACAGTGTAAACAGCTAATATTAAATTTATATTTTTCAGTCAAAACTGTCTGTCAAATATTAAGGAAGAGAACCCTACTAACATCATCTTAACATTATCTGATGTAAATCTGCTATACTTTCCATAGTGTTTAGCAGGTTTTGCCTATGCCACCTTAATATAATGAATAATAAGGTCCATGTACCATCTAATTACAGCTAGTAATTGATATGATTCCATTCTATAATTATAGAATCTTGTAAGGTGGAAGAATGGAAAAGTTATCAACCTTACCTCCCTTCTTCAAGGTACGACCAAGGTACATCCAAAACATTCCTTAAAGATCTTTTCCTTAAAGGACTCCAGTGAAATAACTTGGAATATTCTTAGACTTAGAAAGCCTTCCCAAGTAGCTGGTTTGCTGCAGCTTAAACCTGCTACTTATAGTCCTATCCCAAGCAGATGAGAATAGTTAATTAACTTTCCCTTTTGACAGCCTTTAAGATACTTGATCCACCTCCTGATTCTGTTCTGTAAAACTGCCCCTTAGGCAGTCATTCACTTGTTAATGATTAGCTGATTATTTCTACTTAAGTGTAACACCACCCCATAGCCTTTACAGAATTACATCCTGTTACTTATTCCTGTAAAGCAAGGTTAATTTGAATTCTAATCCTGCATTTCTGGACTTCCTGAACCACCTCTTTCTCAGGCTGATCTCATTCCCAGATTCAGCAAAGATATCCTCTATTTCACCATCCAAATGACCAACAAAAATATATAACAATATTGGATCCAGGGAAGAGCCCTCCAGAACCAAGCCTGACCCAGTCTTCCAGTTAGACTGCATGCCACTGAAAACTACACCCTCTGAGCACTCTTCTCCAACCATTTTTGCTCCCAGTCAACAGTAAATTCAACAACATTGGATATTTCCCCACCTTGCCTACAGGAATTTCACATGGTAGAGCCTGACAGAGTCTCACATGGGGCATTCATAAGGCTTATTACCAGGCCACGGAAGGAAATGAGGCTAGTTCAATGCAATTTGTTTATGACCAGTCCTGACGACGTTATTTGATTTCTTATGTATTTTCTGGTGAAATTATGGTCCCTGGCTCTCCTTCAACCTCACTTTTTAAAGACAAGAAGTATGTTTGTCTTTTTCAAGCACTCTGGAATGTCACCTGCCCTCCGGGCATTTGAAAAGAGAATTGCTAATGACTCAGAGATCACACCACCCAGTTTCTTAAGTATTCCACAGTAAGTATCATGAGAAAATACAACAAAATTTAACTTCATCAGACAATTCAAAATTCAACTATCTAATGTCTTCTTTCCTTAGGTGTCCTTCATTTAGCTTAGCTAAGCTAAATGAACCGCTTAGGTACAGCAATAGTTTTAGTGGAGAGGTTTTAGCACAGACCATTCCAGAAGCAAAGAAAGCATTACAGACTTTTGCTTTACTGAGCTGGGGAGGAACGGTATCAATGGAATTGTTTTCAGGACTAAGTACTAGCAAGTTTAATGAAGGGTGGGATCCAAGCCTGCAAAACTGCTTTTATCAAAAAGGCTTCCATGTATTTTTATATAAAATGAAATGTCTGATGTTTGCTAGAGAATATCAGATTACGTATTTAAAACATTTTATATGCTATTTATATCTTTCTGGAAGATCATGACAGTATTCTAATAACCAAATATGATTTTTCCAAAAGCTGCCAGGTAGCTTTCGCTGTCAAATCACAGAACAACTAGAAAAGTCACTTGCAAATAGTATTCTCTATGCATTTGCATTATATTAGGCTGTATCTATATTAGTGAACTACACAGAGTCAGGGCTTTGGCATGAAGTCATTCATACCATTTAATTCTTGGCATATTCCCTGCCATGGTTTTACCCCAGCCCAAGCAGCACTGCCCAGATTTTCTGGGACATGGTTCAAGGACTATCAGGGGCCATGAGCGGTTCCCGAAGGGCAGGACAGATGAGGCGATCAGGCGAGGAAGAGCGCTCAGCTGTCTGGCCGCGAGCCAAGGTCGGAAGAGCAAGAGGCAAAGCACAGACCCGAACTGCGCTGCAGCACTCGCCTGCAGAGACACCGAACGGGCCCTAGCTTGCTTTATTTACTGCTCTGGCCTTACAGACACAGCAAACTGCAACCACTCTAAAGAGTGAACAACCATTCTTAATAATTACTCATATCCCTTCAGAAAACTGTTAACTGTGGATAACCAGAGTAATTGTAAAACATTCATTTGTAGAAAAAGTGCATCTTTTAGTGATAGCGAACTACAATGCACTTGCAGACACGGATCATATTCAGTAATTAAAACATTTTTTAACATTAAGATTGACTCTACAACACATTCAGTCTGTCTGCAAGGTAACAATAACGGTATTGGCTAACAACTAAAAGTTGAACAGGTGGTCAGAAAACAGAACGATCCTTTCAGTAATACATCAATACATTTAAAATTAGTTTATTCTCCATTAAAGGCAGTAAGATGCACTGGAGAATTAATCCTGACATATCTTAAGTGCGGGGCACAGGGTCAGGGCTGCCAAGGTGCTCAGGAACGTTCCAAAAGTGGCTAGACCTGTAAATATCTGGTCTGTAGACACTGAAGTCTCATTTTCAAAAGTGACTAAAGCATACAAGAAGATACTTTTTCTTTATTTCCAGTAATATTTAGACATACAAATGTTTAAATCACTTTGAAAATCAAAGCTTCCTGAAGAAGGTGCCTGCTGCATGACTTCACAGTCTGGCATGTACTGTCCCCAATTTCACACTCTCAACACAAACTGGAAGGAAGCTAACAGTTTAGCTGCTCTGACAGCTTCAGCTCAGCTCTGAAGTTCAGCTTCTTCAGGATGTGCAAGGGGAACAGGAGGACAGAGGAAGACTGGCAATGCTAAATAGCAGTCTTGAGTCTGAACCTCGTGCTTTAACACCAGAAAGATCAATTAGCTGTGAAGAGGCAGAAAAGATTCACCTTCTCAGAGTCTACAAAGGCTCCCTAATACAGGGAAAATCATTCCGTATTAATCCAGTATTCAGGATCGTTCTGCTTTGCCTGCGTGGGGGCAGACGGGATTTGGAGAAGTGGTGCTGCCCAGGTTGTTCTCAACAGTAAAAAACACTTTGTTACCGAATACTCGGTTCAAGAGAAAGGGAGAGGAGTTAGTGGAAAGATCATCAGATGATGGCTCAACTTCTGGAACTTCAGAAGTACTGCTGTGATTTGAAATTCCACCATTTGGAAGTGGAGAAGGAATTAAACCATTTGTGAGGAATAAAGCTGTGCAACAGAATAAATTAAATGCAAACTTTTCTCAATTAAAATCCTCAACCATGAAAAAGCCCTTCATTGCTAACTTCAAAGCTTCACAGTGATACAGCATGAAATAGATACAATTTTGTGATTCCTGGAAAAAAAAAAAAGTGGTGTAATGAAAAAATATTTTGGAGTTTGCTTATCTCACTTGGGATGTTCATAGCAACCAGTCTGTTGAGTAAAGTATGAGACAAGAATCTCTCCATCCCATAGAATAGAAACGCACTGCAGTTAGTCAGCAGCTGCTCCCATTCAGCTTGGCTGCAAAGAAAGGAAGTTGTTTTTGTGGTAATATTTTACAAGAATATGTTTCAGAAAACATCCATAGCAAACACTTTATTTACTCCAGAAATATTACAAAAGCAAGCATACAAAGCCAGGAGACAAACAAAACCACAGAATTCTATGGAAAGAGAAGTAAATCATATGAACTATTGCCTCATAATTATTTTAATAAGGGGGTATATCTAATTTAGCAACATCTCATAGCAAGCAACTGAAAGACTGTATTTTTTAGATAACTACCAGACTCTCAAAAAAACCCCCAACTCATTGAAGTATGCATTTGTATAGCTTTGAAATAACAGTATTTAGTCTAACATTCAAAGGGAGTATTCATGTACGCACACTGCAGAGTATGAAGAAATTAGGTTTTGAGAAAAGGTGCAAATACTCATCTTAGCTGGCAGCAAAAACTGCAATCTGGCAACAGCTATACCTTTGTAATTGTTGTGAGAAACACTAGAACACCTACATCACTATGTATTTAACCTTAGTAGAGAAGATTTTAAAGCACTGATTAAACCAACAGTTATAAAGAAAGGTCCAGGGACGACTGTGCTGCCTCACTTACAGGACTTATGCTGCTTGAGTCCTTGAGATACGTTCTAGGCTTGTATTTCCACAACTGTAAAATTAAACTACTTCTATAGAGAGCAAAGGGAATAAACTGCATAAAATTACATTAATTTCACCATCAGCTATTTGAAATTGTAAACTGCGAGATGCATCTTCAGTACTTTGTTTCTGAAATCTGTGCTCAAATCTCACAGTTAACTCAATGTGCATGGAGATGCTACGGTTTTTAATACTTGGCTTTAAAACCAGCTACAAAAATATATTTTTGCACAGCTAGAAAATACATTTATGCTTATACATGCTTATGACAATCACCAAGGACTGCACCAGTAGACATTTTGTCAAAATCAGAATAGCTACATATACAGCAACTCTGATGCAACCAATTTGGCTGTATCACTTCATGGCCCTGTATTCCAGATCCTTAAAATATTCTGTCTAAAAATCTGCAGACACTTTTGAAACAAAGACAATGGTCAGCTATGTGTTCACTAGCTCTTAGCAAAATGCCACCTTGTTTTTTGACTGAAGCTTCTGGGAAGTAGCACCATTATAAAAAAGAAACATAGAGAAAACATGAAAGCAGATGAAATATTACAAACCTCGGAACATGTGTGCTGCCAATAACTCCTTCCCACCGTAATGTAAATGGGTCATGGTATTTTTCTAGGATTTCCTTTATTTTTTGTGAGGGACTTACAGCTTCTGTAACATTAGAATTTCATCATTATGAGCTTTGCATACTATAAAATACAATGCACAGTCTTAATTTCAAACATTTAAAAATGACAATACAATATTTAGCCTTTTTTAAAGCCATCACTAGATCTTAATTTTTATGACAGGGAGTCTACTTTTTAAAACTGTAGCAATTGTGACATTTTCCCCAACCAGGTATTGGTTGCCACTGGAAAGGTACATTTTGCAACTGAGAAGGATAATTCAATAGACAGCTTAAAGACTGAAGCACAAAGAATAAACTCTAGATACCCTGAGAGAAGTGTCAAGAGTTGAAAACACCAGTATTGCTCATGCAGTTCTGTTCCAGAGACTCAAGAGGACTTAAGTAGATAGAGAAAATAAATCAGTTTCCAGAACCCTCAGTTTAAATCATTTCAGAAAAGGAGACTCCACACTGATCTACATTCTTTAAATACACTGCATATTTAATGGTAATTCATCCTCTCCTTTTTGATTACATTTTCATAATACTGTAAATTAAAGATACACTCAAGTCCAGACATTGAGTACCTTGTAAACAGCATTAAATTTTGATCTGCTGTGAAAGTGAAACTGCGAACATACGGAGATGCATGCCATTATGCTACTGATTGTTCAGTAGTTTCCTCTGTGTTGAGATTACGTTTATTAAGTGTCTCAATTAAAGACCTCTGTTAAATCACTTTTGGCATTCTATATACATGTAAGTTTATTAACAAATGTGACTCCATTAAGCTATTGCACATAGTTGGAGAAAAAGTGAGGTAAAATTGTATTATTCAAATATTTTGTGTCAGACTGAATTAATACAGTAAATGCTTATGGCTTTGGTAAATACACTCTACAAGAAAATGGTAACTATTACAAATATCCTTATACTAGTGTCTGTGTCTGTCTTAGTACCCTTCACCTCTCAGAGGAGTGTAAGATAACATGCAAAGGTTTTACTTGTTACAGATGTTTTATGTATATATAAGTATAATTTATATTTGTATATATGAATTGTATAGTTATATTAATATTTAAATTACATATTTATATTTTAGGATACTATATAAAATACGCTACATTTAAATCATTAGCTTGAGATATGCTGTATAGGTGTGGTGAATCCCACTGTCCCTGTCCCAATCCATTCCCATTCAGCACCATTTGTTCCAAGCCTATTCACAGCTTTCATGCAGATTTCTTCTATAACAAAGATTATACAAAGCATCATATCCTTTCAAATAACCTATATCCTTCCCTGCACTACTGACATTGTATCTTAATGGTATATATTTGCATAATTAAAAAACAACATGATAACAAGTTCTTGAAAGAAAGCTTATGTTTTCAATTGGATAATATAATAAGAAAGATTACTCAAGCAATTATTTGTTCAAGATTTAGTGATATGAAAGACATGGTAAGACAAACTAATTTTCCTTCCTGAACCTGGTTTTATTGTTCCATTGATGCACCATTTGACTGATGACTACGCAATACCGTTCTGATGAAAAGCTACATTTTTTTGTCAACAGCTCAATGCCATGACTTCATTTTCTGTTACACAAATTTCTAAATTCAGTAAGTAGTTTGTGGAGCAAATATTAATATACATTACCTGCTTCTCTTCCTTCATTATAGGGATCCACAATATCTGATACACAGTTAAGTGTGAACAATGAAAGGAAAACAATGAAAACAAGGGAAGTTTATCTTAACTGGTACACTTAGCTAACAGCTTGGGAAAGGATACATTTAAAATTATGGGTATCAACAGACAGGCAATTAGAGGGTAAAACACGATTAATGGGTGCCTACAATTAAAAAACACATATTTTCTTTTACAAGCAGAAGTCTTAGGTAGATACACCAGTATTATATCCTTTGGGTCCAACAACTAACAAAAAGATGTCCTGAAGTTTTGAAGATGAAGCAGCATGATATTCAATTGCCAACTGAAATTAAAAGCATAAGCTAAAATGCATTATATACCATATATATACATACATATACACACATACACACAAATGTGCACATATATATATATAAAAGATATATTTATAAAAAATATGGTTATATACTACATACAACGTACCACAATACCAACACAGTTCTTTTCACGAATGCCTATCAAGAAAACCTACACAAAAAAATTTACAGAAACTACTATAATTCTATAATAGTATTTTTTACAGAATAAGAAATTCTATTCAGTTTATTTAAAGAATTGGGAGAGTTTACCATTTTGACATTCTTTTTCTGATCAGCTTTTGGTTTTGGTTCTTTAAGCATCTCAACATGTTTTTTTACTTCAATCTCTGTAGAATTGAAAAGAACAGTTTTTTTAAAATAGGCAGTTCTGGAAAACAAAAATTTCTTGAAAGATTACTTGTGTTTGTAAGGGTGTAATAATGACAGATTAAGCTAGAGAAACAAAAATTCATTTCACGTAACAGCAATGCAAGGATATTCCCCAAACCCTCTTGCCTAAAAATAATGGCTTAAAAGTGAATAAGAAGCAAGAGACATTATCCCTTAGACACGCACATGCTTTATGACATTTAGGAGGGTAGAGGTGAACGGTAATTAGTGGAGCACTTCCTAACCCTACTAGGGTATCTATTCATTGTTGATGTTACTGGAATAACCAGAGCTTCTGTGAAATATGCAGAGATCACCAGAAAAAAGTATCTCACATTTGAGTCTTTTTTTTTTTTATTTCTTTAAGAGGTTTCAAACAAGAAACTGGCTTATTTCTCACTATACACATGGCTATTGCCCAAAGTACAGGTGTCAGTTATCACTGGAGCGCACTGGAAGTTGGGGGAAATTTGAGGTATGCATTAATACTCATTCAGCTACTGCTTCTCTTCTCCTTCCGTGGCTGCTTTCCTAAATGCATAAACAGAGACTTTACAGCTACGCTTCCTCTCTTTTATTTGCTTCTACAATTACGCAACCATAGTAAGTTTCACTTTGAAAATGTATGTAGATTAAAAATATTTTAAACACAGATTATCCACAATTTCTTCTCTGCGGAAAGGAGGTTTGGAATAGACAGACACAGGACAGGTTATACTGAAGGTGCTAAATACTACAAATATGAACACAATATAGGAACCTCTGCATAACAGAATACTTTCATGGTACAGAGAGAAATTTTCTAATCCGATTGTTTGCTTAGAGTCACTAGTTTTAGTAATTTAATTTGACTTTAAATGCATTTTTATCTTTTTATGACTAATATGACTTCAGATTTTTATAAGTTCGGTAATAGATAAATAAACATACATTTGTCTTTGATCTCTACAGAAAAACTGCTTAGTGACTGCATTTCTCGCTCATTTTTAGAATTGATCTTTAAGATGTCATCAGGAAAAGTTAATAAAACCAATTAAAAATCTGTCCAACTACCTCATTTAACAAACTCATTTCACTGAAGAGATTATATACGCACCTCCCCCTCAAGTCACTGAACCCATGCTTTTCTATTAGAACCACGTAATTTACCACAATCACACAGAATCTCCTTTATGTAATTTAGCAGATATCGAGTTTTACTTTCATTGAGGCAATGCTCATCACAACTGATATACACTGCATGGAAGAGCATACTCTACTGCAGGAGCTGGCAGTTACGAAAGCAGTCCCTAAAGGCTGTGGGATCTAGGTCAGCTTGAAGATGTTCATCATTGGTTGGACAGAGAGAGAAACAGAAAATGCTCTAATGAACCATTGGAACAGCATTCCCTAGTTCTGTTAGCAGTTCCACACCAGAGCCAGAATAGTCTGCTGACAGAGAAAGCCATGGCACTGGAAATCTTACGTATCTGAACTCCACTCAAATGACTCTTGCAGATGGAAACCTTTGGACTGTTAGTTTCATCATAATTAATCTGTGAAACATGTGAAACAGAATTCCCCTTCACATATCTCTCAGATTTTCTGATCACAAGTTTTGCTCATGTATAGTGAGTGCAAGGATTGCTGAACTGACCTGAGCCCTTAAGGTAATCTTAGCTATGCACAGAGGAAGTGGTTCAGTGCTTTACAAGTCTGTCAACATATGATATTTTGAGCAAAGTCATACATTAATGTAAGTCTAAATTCTTTCAGCTTTTTCAAAACTCAAAAGCCATCTTAGAATCCACTGAACTTTACTTATTCTTTCATAGTACAGATAGCACTGCAAGTATAATAGACTACTATAAAATACATACTATATAATACGTTACTACTACTTGTATTACTGTACGTTATTAATGTATGTCTACTTATACTATGTATCCCAGCCAAAATACTAGGAACATATTGTATATGGCAGTGTTCCCATAAAATATATTATACCATTCATATTCTTCACATTTTAAGTATTTTGTTTACTGCTTCACCATACTAATGCAAAGAACGTTTATCTAATAGTACCTGATTCTTCTACATGTACTCTATTGTAGAGAATCTGGAGAGAAAAATCTCTGGATACAGAACATATACCTTCTTCTCGAAAGATACTCAGTGCTTCCAAAGGCAATTCCATAAATAATGTATCTGCCAATAATACCACACACAACCCTAACTCCATAGGTGTACCTGAA
Source organism: Casuarius casuarius (assembly GCA_003342895.1). Taxonomy (NCBI): domain Eukaryota; kingdom Metazoa; phylum Chordata; class Aves; order Casuariiformes; family Casuariidae; genus Casuarius; species Casuarius casuarius. The sequence goes on along the minus strand of PTFA01000061.1, from coordinate 133,457 downwards.
AAAATATAACAAGACTGAGATTTAGTATTTCTCAGTATGTATACCAATAACTGAAGTTAGTTGTAAAAACTTTCTTCTACTGCATGATGCCTGAAATCCATTTTACTGTGGATGAAGAGCATTATACAATCATATTTCTTCTGATATAACTCCCCCTAAGACCCTGTCAAACTTACAAGCATATGCATTTGTGAGAGCTAATTCTTCAGAGGGAAAAGCATCCCCCTATTAATAGCCACACCATCCCAGACCAAAGTCATGTGTATGCTACGTACACAAGGAAATGATGCTTGGAAATGCAGAACTGTTCTAACTATGTTCGGCTAAAAAAATAAGTTTTAAAAGCGCTCTTATCCAGTGCTGACTATATCATTCCGTAGGAAACTTTGTTTCTGTTATTTAGAAAGAAGCACTGAATATCATTATGGCAACGTTTTCCCACTTGGTACAGAGAAACAACAAACACACGAAAGACAAGTTATCCAAAGTCTTTCCAGAATGACGGAAGAAGTCAGCTGCCAGGTTGTAGAAACTCTTACAGAAAAAAACAACTGCAAATGTGTATTCTTTTTAGTGATTTTTAATTGGCAAACGTCACTACTCCCCACCATGAGGCAAAAACCCCTGTGAGAGTCCACAAGTATTGTGAAAGTGCACAGAGTAAAAAGGAAGAAATTATAAAATAGAAAGAGATCAACAGACTGAAGAAAGTTCTCTTTCTATTGGCCTTTCTCCTGAAAAGACTGGTTTGTAATAAAGCCATTTTCTTTGGCTGTCTGAAGCCTGTATAATTTGGAAGACTGTGGATACATGCAGAAGCATAGGTCCTTCCAGCATATACAGAATCTCTTTGGAAGTATACTAAAATACTAGACCAGGTATAGAAAATGAATCCATATAAAACCATCAGCAAACTCTTTTTAACTTCCCTAGCTTCCAAAAAACTGAAACTATAATGAGGATCAGCATTTTGGTATCTGCTCATACATGGAGCTATATATCCTTACATCTATTATATCCATATATTATACTCAAGAAAGCACATACCTTGTATGCCTGTGTGTTTGGTATCCTTATCTTTTATTTTTCCTGATTCATCTGCTGAACCTGATGCACTCTGTTCTCTGGGAAAATGAATAACATTGAAAATATTACCAGCATTAATATGTATACAAGTAAAGGTTTTCACAGGAGGCACAAAGGAAAAGGTGGTGCAATCTCAATGAAATTTAACACAAAGAACATACTCCCTTTGGAGTTCCTAGCCCTTGAAAATCCCATCCTTAAATAGTTTAATTATAATGTTTCACCCTCAGATCAATACGGTATGACTTGAGCTGGAGGAAAATGCTTGTTAGAGACGGACATTAGCATTTTACACAGTTCAATCCTAGTCATGCATATACTATCTTGAAAGAAGTAAAAAGTCCATTCCATAGGTTCTGTTCTTGCTAAAATCATTCCTGTATTGGTAGGGTCTGGGTCACAATTTTATTTTCACAAATGATAATAAAACAATTCTAAATGTCTTACCTAGTGTCAGGAAAATCAAACTGTGACAGCACTGGTTTCAGATAGTCTTCCATAACTTCCACTATTTCAGAGAAATCTGATGTAAAATCCTGTCCATTCTCATCTATTTTTTCTGTGGGACACTATCATACAAATTGCAATAAAAAACAGAATACTTACAAAACGGTATTTAACAAGGACTGAAGGTGTAATATATTAAATCAAGGCTATATCAAATTAATTTAAACACCATAAAATGGAAAATACAAATATATCAAATCACTTTCAAAAAACCTAAGTGTGAACACCTTCATATATTCTAATGGAGCCAAAATTAAGGTAAATGAGAATGCTACGGGACACAGACTTACACACTGAACGTGTAGAAAACTTTCTCTGATCTCGCAGCTAAAGTTTTATGCAAACGTCACAGGCTTTTCCACTGTGACTTTACACTACACAATGAGCTGTCCGCTGGCTGTAAAAACAAAGTCTTTACAGAACTGAAGCCTCTTGTAGGAAGACAAAACTTTCATCATCTAGAATTTAAGAGTGTTCCAAGCCACAGATAAAATCTTGACATTCCAATGAGATATGTCCTTGTAGCAAAATTCTGAGAGTAACAGAGTTGGATCTACTGCATTCAAACAAGCAGTTACAGTAAAGGAGATACTGTGTGCCCTGGAAAAAAAACTGTCCTATGTTGGAAACTGATAATAATTCTCTGGCTAAGACTAACTTATTTTGGTTTAAGGGTTGGGTTCTATGATCACAGTTGTTTTCTTGGGACACCTGGGGCTTTCCTGTAATATCTTTTCCTATACCTAGAATTAAGGGTATGAAAGCCAATGTGCAAAATGCAAATCTTTAGAGGCACAGTACTTCATTTTTGAGTAAACTGGACTCAGTTTTATCAACTTTCCACTACAGTAAACTACGAACATTTCAAAGCTTTTGAATGACATATTGAAATAATAGCAGAATAATATAGTAACATTAAATTTTTAAGCAGAGCACAGACAGGATTTATTAATTATCAAGCCCAGAGATATTACATCTAGAATAAACTGAAAATTTATATATACAAAGTGTTTCTGACAGTTTTTAGTACATGTTTTTCATCCTATTTTAAATATAAGATAATCAAATCTATTACCTCATCTATTTTGGAGACACTCTCTTGCAAGTTTTGAATGACAGTCTGTTTAAGGAGACTATTCATCTTTTGCTGTTTGTAAAGACGCACTTTTTCCAACAAAATACGAAACATATCAGGATTCACGGGAAATCGAGACACTTTAGCTTGCACTATTAAAAGGAGGTAAGCACCACTTTAAGACACTTTCTTTTTAAATAAATCATCATATTTCTACTGGAAGAAATGGTTGCAGAGACACACTCAAGATCTAAAACAATATTCCTTGGTATTCCTTGAAAACCAAAATAATAGTTTACATAAATTTAGCACAAAATCTATACAGAAATATAAAATGAAAAAAATCTCTTGAGCGTTATTTATCTATAACAACTTTAGCCTTCAAATATCACCATAAATTCTGTAAATTGTGACTATATACATGGTATCTGATTATATACATGGTATCTGATTACGCAATGCATGTATTTACCTTCCTCTGGTATTAATAAGAGTTACAACAATTATTTAAAATTTGTACTGAAAGCAACAGTGAAACATATGAGTCTTCTAATAATACCAGGGCAATTATTTTTATTCCTAAACATAACAGGCACTTACCCACTGGCTGAGTGTGTTTTCCTTTTTGTTGTGCAGTACTTGTTTTTGGTTTCTCAATCAATGAACTGTACAAGTTTGATCTATGGAAAGCAGAAAAATGGTGAGTAGATTATGTGGCTATTTAGCCTTATTTCTATGGAGCAATTTTATCAGTTGCTGATAATTTAACTTGCTCAAATATACTCTCAAGATGAATTATTTATCCCCAGCTTGGGGTGCCAAACCTGCAAAATCTAATGGGAACAAAATGAGAGACAGAAGGAATTCTGTTGTTGCTGTATATCCAGTAAATGGTATTTTTGTTTGCTTTTCCATGACAATTGTTTAAGACTTTCCACAATTGCTGAGGGTACACACAGTCAGTTACTAAAGCTCAGTTTATGAGTGATCACTAAGTAGGGCTGCAATAATCAGATCATTTGTGGCTCTATAAACCTAAAGACGAGTCCTCCTAACATCTGCAAGGGCATAAAGAATGAGAACTGGAAACTATAAACAGAATTTAAGAGATCCAAAAAAGGGCCCAAAATCTTTAAAGTTTTCTGCTCCAGAGAATGGAGAGATAATTACAGAAATCAAAAGCACAGAAATAGTTATAAGTAAAGGCTTGAGCTGCAGGCAGGTTTTTTTTTAATTTGTTCACTATCCTAAAATTCAAATCCAGCAAAATTACAAGCAAAAGGTAATAAACAATCGATATAGTGTTTATTCACTGGTATAGAAAGATGACACTGGTACCAAACAAAATGATAAGCTGAAATGATGAAATTTTATACCTGTCTTCTGAATGCTGGAGAATAACTATGTAAAAATTAGGTGGCAATTCATTCATGATGTTAAAATGTTCAACAGGAATACAGAGATTTCTCCATGCCTGTACAATAATTCAAAAGTAACATTACTTTCATACATTTTATAAACCACTATCTCAATTCTTTCAGCAGAAAATTGGTAATTCTAGAAAAGAAGGTGCTGATATTTGAAAAATAACACTCAGAGAACATGTTTTTGTGCAGTGCAGGAGAGATTAGAAATATTATCCTAAACAAATTACAAATAGCTGTAATTAACTTAGTCCACTCTTGATAAAAATATGATCTTTTTGGCTGCTACACTACCTATGATGTTAAAATGTTATCACATACTAAGCAGAATATTAGCAAAGGAGGGAGCAGAGTAACTCAACCTAACATCCATGTTCATAAAAGTCCTTCACAATTTTGTTAAGAACAGCCACCTCACCAAAAGGAACTATATAAACTATTATACCTACTGCTAAAGAATATATAACTGTTTTTGAGAAAACAAAACCAAAAAACCCAAGTGATGTGACTAAACCCCAAATCCAGTCTCTAGGTGAAATACCGGTCCAAACAGAGAAAGTACATCTGCATCATCGAGTGGTGGAGAGCAGCAGGAGCGCAACTGCCTACTACACACTTTGCAATGATTTTTACTTCAGACTACCTCTAGACTGGTCCCCTGGACTAAAGGCCCATCCGTGGCTGCAGTGCATCAGGCATCCAGTTCAGTTTTTGCCTAGAAGCAATCCAGCTCACGCACTCACTGCTCCACGGTGCAAACCAAAGCACAGTGACTGAGAACAACTGGGAGATTCACTCTGAAAGTGCACTCTTGATCTGAACTAAAAACCACCACTGTACTTTAAAAAACAGTAATGTACCCTCAGAGAGCACTGCTTCAGTGACCACTTTGGTTTCTTGCATCCCACGCTGCCTGAAGTCATGCGGTTTAACAGTGCAGATACAAACAGATGTCTTGATTGACACCTTTCTTTCCTGAGCTACTGCAGCAGACACAGTTGGTGTTGTTAAATCTTTTCAGCTTGGGTATCTGCTACCTTTTAGATTATTACAGCAACTCAAAAACAGTGTCTTCTAAACCAAATACTATCCTACTCCCTCTGCTAAATAATACAGAACATACAGAAAACAGCCAAAATAAATAGCCTACAAACACGAATTCTTCTCATGCCTTACTGTATCTCTGCTTGCCACATTCTGTAAATTCTCCCGGACGTGCATAAATCCCTGGCAGCTAATCCTTTGTAGCTAACTTCCTAGCAGTTTTTAACTTCAACTAGGTTTTTAACGTAGGGTCTTCCAAGGTTAGTTTTGGTATCCACTTTTATATCTCAGACATTTGAAGAATACACAGTTTTCAGTCAGTTTAGACCCAAAGACAGAATATTTCTCTCCCAGAAAAGTTTAATCATGATTTGCTCCAGAACTATGCATCATGAATTATATTTTTACTGGCTGGTTTCTTTAAATATCCATTTCACAACATCACAGTTCAGATGATGTCCAGAAACTCATGAACAGTTTGTTAAAAAAAAAAAAAAAAAAACACACCTTATTGGGATCTTTCCATAGGGTAACACTCACATGGGGAACAAGGTATCTCAAATGGATGGTGACAGGAGTCTCTGTTGCAAGGGTCCTTTGCAATGCTACCTTCAGCTGGATTGGATGAGTCGGTGTACAAGGATTTCAGTGCATTGTGCATGCAGACAGGCACAACTCCAGTATCTAGCTACATCAAAATAGTAGCTACAGGACAAGCCTGAAATTCATCCTTATACTTTGCTTCTAATTTAAATTACATAGCTTTTGCCACACACACAATGTATTATAAGTAAAACCATAGGATAGTATGTGCCATACTAAGACAGTATTTCAGTTCATGACCATGTCAACCAAGTCAATACCATGTTTCAAATTAAGAAAACAAAAACGTTTAACAGAGTCCAAAGTAATCAGACAAAATATTATCGAATAATTTCAGGAATAACTGTAACTATATAGAGCTCATGTATATATGTCTGTACATGTGTGTTTCTGCATAACATACATATTAACCCATCATAAGTAGCACTACTGAAAAAGTTACCCTCGAAATAGCAGTCAGTTGCTGTTCCACATTTTTTAGAAGATCACTTCTATTTCTGGTTCGCTTTAAGTGATTCTGAAGATGCAATAATGCTGCCAGCTGAGAGCTGCTGGTGTTAGAAGTAGCTGTTAGAAGGATATTCCTCATCATCATGGATGCTGAACAGCTCTGTAAAATTTTTATATTAGTTTATTTCTCTGCACTGAAATATATACGTATATGTATATCTGATAAGGTGAAATGAACCAGCGAAAGCATGCCTGTTACTTATGTTTACGATAAAATGTAAAAAATTCGGCAGTAACTTATGACAATTTCTTAAAAATTAGTAGCTAGAACTGACTTGTCTGCCTTTCTTGTATGTATGTTCCTGCACTCAGTCCTCAAAGTTCTGAGTGCAAAGGCAAGCGCCATGTTCTGAACTCAGCCTTCCAAGCAAGCTACATCTTTTCTGTGTTTCTGTGCTTCTGCAAGGGCAATACTGGCCTTTTATTATACTAGCTGTCATATCACCCATTTTAATAGACTTCCCACAAAGCGCATTCTAAAGTGTAAGACTTTATATCCTTTTCTTCCAGCAAACCTACCAATCCCATCTGAAGAGCTGATCATTACATTTTTCTTAAGTATCCTTTAAATAAATGCTCACTTGAACAGCTGAACCATCTTTGAAGAGCTAAACCACCTTTTTTTTTTCTATTAAAGCAGCTGTCATGTTAAAAAAAAAAAAAAAAAAAGCAATTTGGTTGACTTAATCAAAAATTCCAAAGGAAGGTTTAGGATTGACATCAAGTGATATTTAAAATTTTTTTTTCCCAAACCTTTTTGGACACGATAGTAATTGAATTAGCAGAATTTTTTGCCCAATAAAAGACATGGCTACTTGTGGTTTTGGTGCCTCTTAATGCCTTCTACTTTTCCCGTTCACAATCAAGTATGAGAGCAAACCATAAAAATATGTCTTTTTTGCAAGAGTACAGGAATAAAGGACTGAAGCGCGAACTCCTGTATTAGCTGTTTTCTGACTCTCCAAAAGACTGCCTACTCCATTCCACATGCAAGTGGAGGTATCTGCAAATCTAAGTGTTGACACACAGGCAGCTGCTTGCTGTTTGCCATAATCTCCTGCGGCTGCCTCCACGTGAGAGGAAGGAATTTGGAGTAACAGGCGTTGCCGCGTTCCTGCAGTGGAGATGATGGTGTAGAAAGCGTTATTTGTTCCTGTAGCAAGAGCTATGAGCCTCACAGCGTTCCTCATCTTCTCTGTGATGAAGGCACATACTGACATGAATGATGCACGTGCCCTTGAGCCATCTACAGGACCACGCTGTGTAGATGCTGATTTGAAAAACTTAACATAAACTTTTCCTATCTATTTCAAAATAATGAATGAAGAAATCCAGACAAACATTTTTTAAAGGAAGGATGAAACTTAATCTTGCGTTAATGTCTTACCTTAGCTAATTGCATTATAATAGTTTATTCATATTAATATACATGAATGCCATCCTTAATGAAAACTTCAAGTCAAACATAACAAATACTAGAACTGTCAAAATGCCACTGACCAGACATTGTGATCAGCCAGCAAATATACTTCAAATTTAAAATACATTATTTTATATACATATATATCATTTATAACATAATAAACAAATAATAAACATATTATTATATAAATATTTAATTACCAATAATACCAGCTGTTTCTTACAGAGTGAATTAATAATCAATTATTAGTCAATATGAATAGACATTTTTGCATATATAACTTAAAGCATTCTTTTTTACTAGAAAGATGCATAATTCATTAGCGGCATTACCTGATGAAGGGCCAAAAACTGGCTTGTTGAAACTGGATCAAACTGCCCGAAGCATTCAACCATTTCAAAACTAGCAGGAGCCAATACATCAATAATGTTATGGCGGAACGCAATACCCATGCACTGTAGTAAAACTTCACTGGATTGAGAAAGATAATTCCGAGACAATCTATGTTTCTTCTAGATAATAAAAATAAAAGGGTTTATATTAAAATGTGTATTAATATTAAATATTTGCTATATGTATACAGATTACGTGTGCTTTAGAAAAGGTAAATACTTTTTTGGTGACAAGTTTTAATGCTTTTTCTCCATTTTGAGGCATTTACTTAATGTATGTATGTAAAGTATGTAAACATACAAATGAATTATTCTGCAGACATCAACATTTATTATATAATATTAAAAAATAATGTCTTAAGAATTGTTAAAAGAGGTATTTTCTCCAATATAAAACATGTACTTAGTGGAACAGTACTTAAATTCCAGCCAGTGTGAGCTGTTCAGAACACAGCATTGACTGAATTTTCAGTCAACTCTCAGTACAGTTGTTTCTGCTGACAGCAAATTATATTTAATATGAATAAAACACAAATTTCTTAACATGGGTAGTTATTGATTATGCCCCATAAAAGCATTATTAATTAGCAACACAAACTGTACACCCCAATTCCTACGGTGCTTTGAGCTGCAGTATTTATAACAGAGCTTAGCTCAGCATGTAATACAGCTTAAATTTAGTAAGAATTTTATAGACATTTTGTGATAGAAGGTATCTCTTTAAATTGTTTGTTCTTCATTTGCAAAATACTGTGTTCCCTTAGAAAGGCATGTCTGTGCAGCAGAGAGAAAGCTGCCTGTCCATTTTGTCCTGGCTGCTACATGCTGGGTGAGTGGGAATCCAGAAAGAGAAAAAGCTCCATAGGAAGGATGTCCCACAGCATGTACTGACAGGCAGGAGGGAGATACATAGCAGAATAGAGATGGAAAGGTGATTTTGGGGCGTTTTTTTTCCTAAGGTCACATTTATAAGCTACAAGCATTTCCACCATCTGTTCAAACAGAGCAAGGTAAGGTGACTATTATTCCATAAAAAGGATCCACTCAAATTATTATACAAGCAAATACGCTAAATACCTTTAATTCCTGTGTTTTCCCCCTATATTTATCATGTTGACATTTATTAGCTGGTAAACTGCTGCTTGCCATTTCCCTTTCACTGCATTCTGCTGAAGTCAGGCAAGGTTTTGTGGTGTCCAATTTAGCTTCTTCCTACTCATCATAATAGAAAAAAGAATAGTTAATCATTCCATTAAGTGTGGGTGGCTTCATTTCTTTTGTGAGAGTCCAGGTAAAGATGAAGCTCACCTACCTTAGAAGAAGTCACCTCACTATATGAATCCCTTGTGGTGACTGATTTAGCAATATCATCAGGCACCAAAATTTCTTAGTATGTTATCATGATAACGTGACTAATACAAGCTAAGAAGGCCCCCCAATATAATCTCTGAGATTTTTATTTTCAGGTGTTTGTTCCTGAGTTCATTTCTTATGAACAATTTAACTCATACTGAATTTGTAAAGACTCAGCTTTCCCTTTCTTACATGGTGTTCTTTGCACAATACAAGATTTGCTTTTCAAATACAAGTCATTACTTTTTGTTTGCACGGATTCAGAGTCCAGTCTACCTAGCCCTTTAAAGCATTCAGAGAATTTTTTAATCTGTCTTCTACAAACATTGGAACTATCAAATTTCAGGGAAAAAATCAAGAAGTGATCAATCATGATTATCTGAGACATGGCCAAATACATGAGTATGGCATGTAGGCAGAGGCACTTTCCTGAAATTACTTGTTTCAGGATATATTTTTATTACAACTTCCATGCAATTTGTAAAAGCTAGCTTGAAATAAAGAGTAGTATTCTAAGAGCATATACAGAAAAATACTGTCATAGATAAACTTTACACAGAGGAAATAATTTAAATATGGAAAAGAATGCGTACCATAACATTTGGCTTCCAGTAAATCTCTGAGTGTAGGGGATCCGTGTTAACAGCATGTAAATGAAGAGTTTTTCCAGTGAGATACAGGCATTTGGATTTGATGTCAGGACAGCCTTTGCAAAGATTCTGTATGTGTGCTAACTGAGCCAGCGTAATATGACCTATGGTGTGCTCCATATGCTTCCAGTCCTGGTAAAACATATAGATATGTTTATATGCTTATACATGTGCGCGCACACACACACACAAACATATTACATATTATTTTGCATACAATACATATATGCACATATACACACATATTTGTTAAGTCTGATTACACTTTCAACTACAAAACAGCTGTCTCTAAGAGATACACAAATTAATCAATGATTCACAAATACAAATATAGGTATTTGCTTTAGATATGAAAGCTAACCATTATTTCTCTACTTTACTCTTGTACTCTTGGAATCAGGTACCCCCTAGGTCATTCAAAATTCAGTTACCAAATTGTTTTTATTTTGAAGCTTTACTAAAAATTCTCTGTGAAGGGAAATCCTTCCTTATGTACCTTTCTTCAATTTGCCTCTTTAAAGCAAATAGTTCAGATTCTGCATGGATTTTACAAACACACATTTTACAACCGGGAGAAATGCTACGATAATCTGATCTGACCTGCACAACAGGAGGCACAGAATTTCACCAAGTGACTCCTATATTAAGCTTTGTCTGAGTTAATCTTTTAGGAAAACATATAATATCAATCTACAAATGTAAAGCGATGGAGAATTTGGAGAGGAGAAGGCTGAGGGGAGATGTCTGAGGTGTGTAATATCATGAAGGCAGAGGATAATGTGAATGCAGAACTGTTATTCACCAAATGCAACAATATTAGAACTAGGAGAGCCCTTATTGTGAAATTAGTGGGAGATCATTCTAAAAGCGATAGGAGAAAGTACTTCTTTACAAAGCAGTTAACTACACGTAGTGTAGCTTTGCCATCGCCACTGTGTGATGGTGGAGGCAGATAACATGAGCGGGTTCAAAAGAGTTAGATAAATTAATGGACAGCAGGTTCAGAAGCAGTTAATAGGCCAGAAAGCACCTGGTAACATCCCTGAGCAAATGACTGTCGGCACTGGCGAGGAGTAAGGCGAGCGGGCCGCAGGGAGTGATGGGGTTAATGTGCTTTCCTGTAATATCGTTTCCTATTTTCATCGTCCGGGACAGAATAGGGGGCAATAATCACTGGCCTGACCTAGTGGGCCATTTCTTAGCTCTAATTCATCCCCTTAGTTGGTAAAGTCTTTAAAACCAACTTTCTTTTTTTTTTTTTTTTTTAACTGTTAAAAAGATGTGTACCTATGCACAAGTGAAAAAGAGTAATGCAAAAAACCCCAGTCAATTATGAAACTTCAAGTCATTTCCCTGCAACTCTTGCTCCTGTGACTGGTTTTTATGCCTGCACATTTGGGAGACAAAATCTTTCTGAGCACAAAAAACACCCCAAGACAGAAACACAGACTTGAACTTTCTGTGCTGCAGAGTTAAATGAATGGCCTGGGGACCCCTTTCCTCACTAGTGGAAAGAGGTCTGCTAGGGAAAGCAACCTTATTCCACTATACCTTTTATATGTAAATCATAGGAAGAAATATATTGTCTTACCTGTTCTGTTGAATCATCTTCAGTTTTTACTCTGATGAATGCCTCCACAACTTTATGGAATGATGTCTCTCCTACTTTTCTGAGCTTTTTTTCAGTAATAACAAGATGAAAAATATCCAGAAGAATTTCCACGAGTTTTAGCTTCCTGTTAGCCAGCTGTCTCATTAACGGGATACTAATATTTGTAGTCTGAAATATTAAAAAAGGAAAGTAGAATTCTAACTTCAATTTTTTTTTGCAAATTTACCTGCTAAAAAGTTAGACTGTTGTATTTAACTAAAGAAGCAAAAGTTTGAACAGCAACACCTCAATAGGTCACTGATATTGCTATAAACATAATTAAATAACTTAGAAGATAGACTTCAATGTCAAATATATTACAAAGCAATGAGAGTAGCTGCATGAAAGAACAACAGCCAGGTTTTGCTTTTCATGTTTTACATCCTTGGTAAAAATATGTAATTCCAAAGGAGCTGTAAATGTGTACATAAAAATGGAATTTTAATATTATTGCTTTTGGCAGCAGTCTTTTCAAGCTCAGAAGTATTTACTCTTTGAAAAGGCAAACCAGAAAAAAAGCTAGAGGGTACAGTATAAGCCTTTTCATTACCCAAAATACATTGAGTATTTAGAAGATAGGCTTTTTTTTAAATGCAATATTCTGTGTAATGATTTTTTTCTCCTGAGGAATATGCGCTTTATTGTGCAGAATTTTAAACTTGTGAAGTATTTAGAAAAGAAATTCATCGAAGTAGCTCCAAGTTTAGACTTTTTCCTTTATAGCTTTTATATAAATTTTAGAATTAAATAAATTTAGAATTAAATAAAACTGACATAGACCAAACACATCCTGTCATTTCTGTTTGCCTTCTTTCCCCATTTATACTGTATATTCTTCATGAATGGAATGTTTCCTCCTGTATTTGTACAATGCCTATCACTATAGGAGGATAATCTCATTTGGGGCCTCCGAGAATTGCCTAAAAACATATGAACAGTAAAACTGAATTAGATTTTTTTTTTCTCGTAATAGCAAAAAATATACAGTCATACCTCATTAACTGCAAATAAGCTAGAAACATTATGAAACACTTCTTCTGCTTCAGAAACTGCCCTCCGAGCTAAGTTATAAGCATCTAGATAGTGACTATGCTTTTCTTCTTCATTTCTTGCCTGCTTAGCAATCATCCTGAGAAAAGCAGAGAACCAAAATTTTAGTGATACCAACAATATTTAATATATATGCTAGATAACAAATACATGTGCAAATTTAATTTAAGGACTCAAACATGAAAAGTAAGTATGTACACATTGTTTTTCAAGGTCTTGTTCTTGCAACTGGTTAATTCCACTCCGCACTGTTGCAGTACAGAAGGACTCCAAGACACACCAACAAGAAAGCCAGATACTACTCCGGAGCAGGTAATCACCAGGAACAAAAAGCCAGAATAGCGGGGTATGTAACATGGCTCAGTCTCTGGAAGACGGCATTCTGGAAACAGCTGGGAGGCAAAGCATACCATGTTTTGTGTTTTTGCCATTATAGCAATTTCTAGAGAACCATTTCAACATTAAGAATTGTAAAAGTCCATAAATACTTGAGGATGAATGGTCTGGCTGCCAGAATGCCTTTACAGGTGGGAAGACAAAAAGCTAGCTTAGCGACTTCAACACTTTGTTCTGATCTCAAAGACAGTACACATCACTAGTACCAAGTACGATTAACTCTGCCTTCAGCGGAAAAAAATCTTAATTCTACAGTATTTTTCTGAATATGGAAAACATCCAGACTGAGAACACAAATGTAAACAGCAGGATACAAAACTGTCAACGTTACTTTTTCCATCTCTCATTAGATTAAAAAATGTAAATAATATACTTGGTGGATTAATTCAACTTAAATAAAATTTCATATCAGAGGTGTAACCTTACCTGTGGTGTAACCTTACCTGTGAACATCTGCACATTCCAGCAAGATCTCAGCGCTGCAGTTTTTATATCCATAACAAAAGAAGTCTTTCCCAATTCGAATTAGTCTATTATAAGGCTCCTGTAGCGTATGTGGTAACTGAGAAGACTCAGCATTAGTAGGCATATAACCTTGGGCAAAATGTATCTGAATGAGTGTTTTCCTAGAAACAAAAATTAAGTAAAAGATCTCAGTCAGAAAGCACAGTTCGTGTTTGAAAATGGATAGATTTCTCTCTGCCCTCTTTTTTTACTATATAAATTACAATAAATCTGGAAGAAATCTCCTAATTCTTTAAATTTGCAATCTACAAATTATAGCAGGTCCTGAAAAATATCAAATATTATTTTTTCAGATTGGAACTGAGGCACCAGTTGTTACATTTATCTAATTTTTCAGAGTTTCTAGGCCTGATCAGTCTTCTAAATATAGCTGAATTGAGAAGACTATTAGTCTTTCCTTTCTAATACAAAAGTTTCAGGTTTTTGGAAACAGAAGGAAGTGTGAATGTTGTATTTTTCTCGCTATCTATGCATTTTAAGCTGTCTCTGTATGTCTTCTTGAGCTACTGGGTTCAAAATATAAAATAAAGTCTTTGGATTTCAGTGTCACCAAACTCATTGTTTAGATTCACCATATGAAGACTTTGATCATGGTGAGGAAATAGTAGGCCAATGCTGCAAAATGCAGTAGCACTGTGGAAATATCTGAGCTCAAACAGGGACCTCTGCACCTGGTATCTGAGCTACCTTACTAACTTAACTGTTAACAGAGCTACACACAAGAATGAAAAAATTAGAAAGGAAACTTAAATTAAAGAATAACAGAGTACGTAGAAATCACTTGGGGAAAAAAGCATTTGACAATACACAGAATACACCATACTCAAATGAAGGTGAATAGTGAAATCATTATATACCTTCAGTGTAGCTGCACATTGGAGGCTCAATATACTGTAATAAAAAGACAGTTACCTGGCTTCAAGGGATGCAATTATAAAACGCAATTCAGATTCTCTGTTAGGTCTTTTCAGTAAAGTAGATCTGAGTACATTTACAGTGTGTTCCAAAATCCCACAAGCCTGTAGATATCATAATTTTCCTGTTATTTTCAATGTCTATGCATAAGATTAAACATTAATTTAGAAAGCTTATATTTTCTGCAGAAAATGTTCAACATCTTTCCCTAATATTCCCCAAGATGACTGATTATTAACAACTGTATTTCATAAATTTTCATACATGTTATGTATTTCTACATAAAATCTGATTTTTTAAGACAGTATGAGATATAATGGTAATTAGGTATCTTGGTATGATTAAGGGGATGGAGCACAAAAGCACAAGGAAAGGATAAGAAAGTTGGGCCTGTTCAGCCTGAAGAAGCCAAGGCTAAGAGGGGCATTTTATTTCTCTAAAAAGATGGTAAAGAGAAGATGGAGCCAGACTCTTCACGGAGGTACACAGCAAAGAATGAGGGTCAACAGACCCAACATGGAACAAGGGAAAGTCCAAACAGGTATTATGAAAAAAATTTTTACCATGAGGGTGGCCAACATGGGAACACAAGCCCAGAAAGTTTGTGGAATTCCCATTCTCAGAGATATTTGAAACGTGACAACATATGACCCTGAACAACTTGATCCATCACTGAGGTCAGATATTTAATTTCCAAATTGGTCCTGCTTTGACTGGGGTTGGACCAGATGACCACTAACCTAAACAATTGTTTGATTCTATGATATTTCACAGCAATCCTCTTAGGGACAAAATTTTGTGTCCTTATTTGCACAGACTAGCATATTAATATCCACAATTAAGCCTTATACTATCATAGCTTTGCCACCCGCAGATGTAAAGAAGTCCCTGATTGATAGTTTTGAATGAAAAAGCCCCTTAGATGATGCTCAAAATGTCACCTACGGATTTGTCTATAATTAAAAATTTTGCTACTGCAGTGATATTGGTTGGAGGCACTGAAAAAAACCTTCACTAATACCTATACTGCTAAAAACCTCAGTAAATATTCTCACTGGTAACTAGGTAATTCTGTCTTTTAATTATTGTGAGTTTGCCCCAAAACAAAATAACCTCTTTATACAGGACAGACTCGCACAGATGATCAGTAAGGACAGAATATCACAGGCACAACAGCGTTATCTTAGCACTGAAATCCACGGAAATTGAGGGTTGAATAGTAAATGGGTATTTTAATGATAAGGATTAAATAGGAAAAGGTTTCTCGTAAGTAAAATATAGTAACACAATAACTGTAGTATCTTTCAGGGTCTAAAAATAAGTATTTGAAAAGGAAGCACATACTAGAAAATAATATTGAAAAACATAATCTTTATCAAATATGGAAAATAAATACATGTCAATGTTAACAGAATTGTCTGTCTACAGGTAATAAAAGCATTCTAGCCAAGAGAATCAGATCACTGAGATTTAGTTATAGATACAAGATTACAACTGCTGTTATTTCGATAGAAGGATACACAACTTAGCACAAAAACGTCTGTGGGTAAAGTCTCATTCTTACTGGTCTACATCTGTTTGGAATCTGTAGCTAATGTTTTTTGCATGCCTAACAGAGAAAACAACACTAAATGCACAATACACATATTCTTGTTTTTATTGAAACGCAAAGAGGATAATATTTCTCATCACTGAAAGCTACACAACACTGCAGAAAAGTGAAGAATAATACTTCCTTACCATGCTCTGTTTTCCTTCCTCCTCTTCCTCTAGAATTGCCTCTACAAGGCTAAGAGTGCTGTTGTACCAAAATTGTTCATTTCCTCCTAGAAGCTGTGCTTTCTCAAGGAGTGCTTTAGCTTGTCCGTGGTTTTTTTCCAAGTTAGCCAATACAGCAAATAAGTAGAAGCACCTTGACACATCATATAGAGCCCCCAATTCCTAGGAAAAATCCATAACTGCTATTCATGTTTATTCTATCCCTATTCATATTTTAGATCAAATTTATGAATAAGCATGGAAACAAGAAGTGAAAGGTAGTTTCCTCATTCATCTGCAGAATTTGTTACTCACTACTTACGTTTTACTTGTGTTTTGAAAAAACACAGAAAGTGGCTACTTCATATCAAGAACTTTTTTGAAACTTTAAATATACTTTACTTTTCTTTATGTTCCCAAATCTTCTACTCCACTAGTCAAACAAGCAATTTTTCTGCTATTATTTTGTATTTATATATATTTCATTTGTATCTGATGAAGAAGAAATGTGGTGATGAAAATAAACTTAGTGAACTGGGATCTAGATACAGCAGAGCTCCAAAGAATTTATGATACCACTTAATGCTGGTTATAAAGTATGTATTAGCAGTATACTGGATAGTAGATACAATATACTGATAGCATACTAATATAGGGAGATAAATACAGGATACTAGTAATAACGATGTATCTATAAAATACGTTGTCCTCCCCAATGTCTTCTGAACTTTTCTCAATGAGCAATACTGAATTTACGCTTTAATAAGTGAAATACATTATTCATGTTAAAAATACATTAACAGTTTTCACATATGTGAGCAAAGTTATGAGGTGGCATAATGACTTAATAATTGTATCTTTAAAAAAGTAAAGGATTTATTGCAATAACTATGCTAGATTCCAGTAACCTGCATAACCAAGAAGAGTGCTGTAATGGAGAACAGTAAATATAGGAAGATATCTTTAATGTAAATCCTTCATAAAACTGAGATGTGAAACAGCTTGGTGGAACATATGGACACTGTATATCAGCTTTGCCAGAATTCTAAGTCATAATTTCAGCATAAGTGGCTGTTGCTAAAAACACAATTAGCAGTAAAACCATAACCAAGTTCAAAGTAGTATAATTAGACTTTCAAAAGATCAACCCGTTGAGAGGATGGGGCTAAATGCTACCTCTCTCTTACGAACAAGTCTTGAATGTCCCTAAACTACCCACACAAACAAGGTTTGGACAGTCACAGGTCTTCCGAGGGTTAACTGCAAAGTATCCAGAGACGCTGACACTACTTCAAAGGTTGAAATTAATTCTGGACAATTACCGTAAGTTGGAGTTAAATTCTATATATGTAAATTTATGCGGATTATATATGTTCATACCAAAAAGGCATAAATTTTTTACTTTAATTTTAATTAGTAATGTGGATGTTCTGGTTAGTTTCTTTTAGCTTAACTACAGTGTCCCCTCAGCTTAACAACATTTCTAGTTCTGGTTAAAAAAATAGAAATTCCCAACAGTTACATAAAATTTTTGCCACTTGATTATGAGGAATGACTGCATCAAAATGAACACTTTTTCTACAGATATTTTACTAATTTTTCTTTTACTTTTTTATTTCTGTTGTACCTGAGTTGCAGTCAGGGCCTCTGAAAGCAGCAGTCTTGCTGGCTGATACAAGCCTAGCTGAATTAGTACTTCAGCTTTTTCTATCCATAAGTAAGGGAAAGAAAGTCCACTCAGTCCTTTTCCTGTTACCGCATTTAACTCCAAAATCTGAAAAATAATCAAGTATTACCCTTCCATAAATTTTAAAACAAAACTAGACTGAGTACAAATGGATATCAATTACCTATGCTATCCTTGATATATCCTACAATCCAGCTCTATTTTCTAATTTAGGAATTCAAAGTTAAACCATAGGACAAACAGGTTTATTGTGAGATTTGGATTTCGTAAAATCCAAAAGGCATTCAAGTAACAAATATACAGTGGTACAATTAATTTGGAGGCAGATTAACTTCAGATCTGGTATTGTATGGAAGAAGCTGAGTCCTGGTAAGAACTAAAACAGAGAAGGAGAAGAACAATTTGCAAGAGCTAAAAGAGGTGATTCAAAAGGGTTTAGTAATAAGAAAAACATATTTGATGTGCAGAAGAATGGAAGAAGGTACAAATAGAGCAAAACGATATGATGAAAACAAGGACAGAACTGCCCTAAAAGGCAGGAAATTGGAGTTCAGCTTTAATATCAATCAGGCAATTTTTTATCTTCTTAGGGAACAGAAAAGATGAAACTCAAATACTTGCATGCCTTTAAAACAATGCATGAGGGGGAACAAAACAGTATGCAGTAATGTAACAGAGAGGGGAAGAAGAGAAAACAGTCCCAATTCCACCTGCTTGACCTTGTACAAATACAGATTATATCCCTGCTGTTCAACAATACATGGGTGATACACCAGGCAAATCCAGCTCATACTCAGCTGACGTCCGTCAGCAGAATTTAAGATGTACAAATTTTAATAATTTTTTGTGAGTTGAAGTATTTCTGGAGTATAAAAAGATTTAAAAACAAACTAGCAAACAAATTAAAATCCGAAGTGAAAAAAAACTAATCTAATAAGGAAACTGCAGTAAAAATGAAAACCTTTTCCTTTGAAGTGATTATGTTCTCATCCTTACTACCATTCAGCTTAGCATTTTCCAAAAATGCTTCACTTTCTTCCATCTTAGCATGCACATTTTTTTCTTTTTTCAATGCAATCTCTTGCCTACACCTAAGTTATAATAGAGAAAAAGTAAATTGAAGTGTATTTTAGAAGTATTTCAGCATGATATATTAATATATTACGCAGCTTTACCATACATTTTGTAAACAGACATGAAACAATCATGCACAGTATTTTAGAGCACAAACAATGCATCACATTTGTGTTAAAAGACTATGCTTTTTAATATTTTTTTCTGTTAGCTCTTATCAATTGTAGGAAAAAAGCTAAACAAAGCCCCCAAAGCAAAAATACATACATTGCTTGTTCTAATGCACTGATGAATGTTTCTCCAACAGCTTTCTCATGATATGAGGATGCCTCACTCAGTTTTATATCTGAACATATCAGGGCAATTCTAAGAAAAGAAGAAGAAATATTTAAGAAATAATCAGAATCTTCCGAACGCTGCTTCATATAAACACACCATAAAGTTTCCTAGTCCTTTCTTCTTATATCTTGATCAATACTGGCAATGACAAACATTAAAATAAATAAATAAAAAAAAATTAAATAAAATTTAAAAATTGAAATTAGACCTCAATACAGGCAAAAGTATGAAGATATTTGTGATATGGTCTGACTACAACATGCAAAAAAACATACAGGTATACATACATGCTAAACTTCTTTTCTGTCTTCAACAAAGAATAATATATTCATGTATTTCTATCCCTTCATCTATAGAATACAGGTCAGAGACATTAATAAAATGAAACAAAAACAGATCTTAAGGTGTCAACAAAAAATTTGTCTAGCGAAGCTTGATGCAAATAAACTTCCTGTTACTGAATCACCTGTTATTTTAAGACAGTAACTCTGTCACCAACTGGTGATCCAGATAAACACATATCCATTTGTATACGTGAATATTTATCTATTCGATTTTGTAAGATAAGTTTCAGAAGTTTAAAAATACATTCTTTGGCATTCCACAAACTATGTGGAATTAAGCAATTATTAATTACTGCCTACAGTAACTATTAATTATTAAGTAAACATTAAGCAATACCTGTCCAAAATGTGTAATAACGTATTTTAATTAAAATAGCAATAACTTTGAATGCGTAGGCACTTGCATGCATATTCACTATTTTTGATTCAAAACATTCAGGGCTTAACATGCTTAAAAAAACAGAATTTTAGTCACAAAGGTAAGTCTCTTAAAAAGAGAATGATTGCTCTAATTGGGGATGCTTATTTGGGTTCTGAAGTTGAAGACACACTCAATATATTTTTGATGCAGGATGGGAGTCTGGCCTTTTGATAACTTAAAAGATAATTTATTGAATTTTGCTTGGACTTTGCTTTTTTCAGATAGGTGACATTAAAACGTTAAAAAGTGATTCACATGAAATTGGCTTGAGTTCCTAATCTTGCATATCTTTCCCAGTGGAGATCAGGTTTAGTAACAGATAATCTTATTGGCTTCAATGCTACAAACCAAAAAAATAATCAAAACTCTCTATTAAAATGTATAAAAATGAATAATGAAGAACTAATGAATTTTAAAAAATTACAAATATAAAACAGTAAGTCTCAAAAAGTATCATTTACTATTTAGTGAAATATTAACAGAAAGTCCTCTCCATTCTGTTCCTCTCTTATTTAAAATACATAAAGGATACAAACCGAAGATGATAGAGATCAGACAGACTTCTACATTCCACAACTTCATTAGCAATGACTTCAGCCAGCTGAAGGATGGGAAGAGTCAAGTGGGGACAAAAAATTTTCTGTAGCTCTTCAGCTAAAAGGTCCATAAAGTACAAAGTGCAAGTCTAAAAAAAATATTTTATTCAGTCAATTAATATAAACATCATCATTTCGTAGAAAATATATTTTAAATTACTGATTACATCTTCAGTTCAAAACTTTATTTAAAAAAAAAAACAAACAAAACTTAAAAAAGCTTTCAATAAGCCAGTAATTTTATTCTCTATGTTAAATTCATTTCAGAATACTGAGGATGGACTAACACTTCCAAAGTATTAACAACAAAACAGCATGCATTTCTGATAGCTGTCTGAACATACTTTTCACCTCACAGAAATAAAAACTAAAACGAACACGGTTCTCTGCTATTCATTTGTTTCCTAAGTACTAACCACGTTAGAACTTTGAGGAGTATACCTACAGGTTTTGGAAAATTATCCTCGTTGATACCGTAAATATTTGTTTTCTGTTTGAATGCCTCTCTGATTTCACTGGGACAGTCATAACTAGCCCATTCTTCCACATTTGCTGGTAAGCTATCAATTGATTCTTTCCTTTTAGGCTTCTCCTTCACAACAGAAGCTTTAACCTATTATAATTGTAAGACATTCATAAGGCCCAAGTTAACATTTTCATTTATGTTAAATATTCAACTAACATAAAAAAATATACCTGCTCAGTATCCTTTGAAGTTTTGTCTTTTTTTTGACCTTTAGACTGTGGGTTCTGCAAAACAGCAGTATTTTGACCAATGCAACAAACAAAAGGAGAAAAAAGAAAAAGCATCTGTAAATTGATGACCTGTCAAGTCTGTGAGAACAAGAATGAAGACACGATATACAGACACAGAGAGAAAACCTACACAGAAGACTAGAGTTTTCACACTAAAGCATCTCAACTCTTTAACTCGTGAATCCAGGTAAACATCTCTTAGAAACAGGATTTTTTTACACAGGAAAAAGGTTCTTACTTGTTTCTCTTGCGTTTTGTCCTTTTCTTTCTTAGAAGCAACTATTGACTGTACATTCTGAGAAGTGGCAAGTTGTGAAGACTTTGATATTACTTTTAGAATATGTCCCGATGCTGACAGAGAAACCTAGACAATAAGATAATTCCAGTTTTCCCTTGAAAATTGCTAATTATCATGATTATTCAACGTAAGTCACTATCTACTGCTATTATGAAGTGTCACATAACTCTGTTTACTTAAGATCTTTCTTTACAAAACTAGAATTCCACAAACACACAGATAATGCCACTATTTGTGCAAGCATTTAGGAAGATCACAATAATGCACTTACACAGTTGAACTGATAGGACCAAACAAAAGTACTGCACTTCTGTGATAATGATGAAAGGGCTAATGAGATACCAGGGAAATCTGCTGGTGTTATAAATAGATTAAAATATGAAAGTGTTAATATACAAATATTCTCCAAAGAAACAATGGGCCACTGCTTTTATCCTAATGGTTGTTAAAAGAACACAAGTAGTAAGATCTGTGCTAGTTTCTTGAGATAAACAAACTTCTTGTTTGATACTTAAAACTGAAAAAAATATTAACTATACCTTAAATTTGGAAACAGCACAGTAAGGACATGGTTAAAATATCAAATTAATAGCTGACACTGTACTTACATAAGATAATTCAAAATCTGCTGGCCACATTTAACATATATTCTCACCTGCCAGATACGAATGATGCAAGCATATGCCATCAAACAGTGCTGCTGATGAAAAGGAGAACTATGACCAGAAATTATAGCCATTAAAGTATGTGCTCTAAACAAAGCTTCCAACTGTTTAATATTACTCAGATCTTCCAGAGCAATTCTGGGCATCATATCATTTCCTCCAATGTCTATCTTCAGATTTTCTATAGGTGATAATTTCATTACAGTAATTTTTTCTGTTAAAAAAAAAAATATGCTCACAGTCTCAGTATTTAAAAGTTCGTTCAAAGTTAAAGTGGAAACAAATATGTAAACCATCATTATAAAAATGGAAAAATGAAAATCCACCTGCTGAAGATGTTCTTCCTTTGGTGACACAATGCTATTTTTACCATGTTTTCAATTATTAATAATGTAACAATTATGTAAATTAAATCAAAAAAGTCTAACAAAGAAATGAAGTCCACAGCAAGCACACCTTGACTATATCTTCTTAATAATAAATCTGTGAGAAAGTCATTCTAACTTATCTTCAGCCATTTAAGCAGTGTTCCAGTCAAGTCAAAAGTCCTCCTGATTCTGATGTGGTCTCTATAGCAAACAGTGACCAAAGACCATGTCCTAACTACCAGTATCCTAGCCACTGGCAAAAGTATATTCGGCCACCATTCACTTCCAAACCAAAAATGCCCAATAATCCATTGGGTTAATTTTAAACAAGTCTAAAACATAGCTCAAGCTCATCCCTGCATCTATAACGAGATGTCCTGATGGCTCTGCAACTACAGAAGATACTCTGCTACTTGAACAATCCTCTCTTGTGCCATATAATTCTAGTAATTTTTCAGTAATAAACTCAGATACTTTACATACATTCCAACTCTCCTTGAAGTTCAGCTCAAAAACAAGTAATTCAGAGGATTTTCAGTTTTAAGTACTATAAAGCCACAGTTCTCTTTCAATGTCAAATTATTGCATTATAACATAAAACACAGGGAAGTGACATGACACCAATCAAATAGTCCATGACAGTCACAGATGAAGTTATAAAAGCAACAGGCAAACCCAGTGAATTTTGTGCATGACTGGTGCAACATAAGCCACTGAGGGAAAGGAACAGTTTGCCAGATTCATTTTATAATGTCATATTTTGATCTAACTTTTCTTGTCATATTATTTCACTTTCCATTGAAAGTTTTGTATGAAATTTCTTGAAACGTAAGTGCTATAAGGAGTCTAGCAAGAATAATCAACCACGTGAAATTGAACGGAAATATCATTAAAGAAAAAATAAAAACTTTAAATTGCCATGGGGCTGTAAAAATAATAAGCAACACACAGAAATATGAACAGAATATTAATACTTTAATTATGTGAGTTATACTAGAGATATCACCGATTTTTCTTTTTCATTGCAAACACCACAAGTATTTTTCTGATCCATTTAATCTATCTACATGAAAATAAGATGAGCAGAGCAGATGTTGGTTAATGCCATACAATACAGTACTCTTTCAGAGACTACTCTTTTCAATTAAACAGTGGTGCATTCTATCAAAACTGGTCACTGAGACCATACCAGTGTAGGTGGACACAAAGAAAAAGGACATTGTAACCAAACAGTTTTTACAGAGTTACATAAGTGTTTAAAATCTTACAAGCCTTTGAAAGTTATTCCTGAAAAATGCATCCTAAAATACTAGATAAAGCCAAAGAAACGGCAATGAAGAGAGGTACCCAAATGATGGCATGGAAAGTGAAAGTACACCCGGCCCTCCATGCAGCTGCATCCAAAACCAACTGCTCAGCACTGCCTTCTGCTGGTGTCTGCCAAGCCAGGGAGCCCCAGTGTCGGACGGGAGGTACAGTTTATCTGCGTGGTTAGAGCAAGGGACTGAGGGAAGGTCTCTGTGGCACAACACTGACTTTGCAGATACAGTTAAGCTAGCTTTGAAAGAATGATCACGAATGTCAGACAAAATACAGCCATACTGCTGTGCTGGTCCTCATCCGCACCAGCTAAGCTGTAAAATAAAACCATCTCCTGCATTTGTTACTAAGAAATTCCTTTGAAGGATATATGTATTTACACACCTTCTTCTTGAGAGGGTTGCATAGAAAATTTCATATGTAGCAAGATATCTACTGCCCAGTGGAGAGGTTTAATAACATCAGCAAGAGGAAACTGGTTACAATATAACCATTCAGCAAATTCCATCAGATAATCAACTTTCTGCCATTCACTGTCTTCTTTCTATAAAAGTGATAGTCCAACAATTAGTTTACATTTGATGAGGTAAAGCACCAAAATGATATTCAATATAGTTCTAGCAGAAACAAATAATAATTTGACAGGAAACAGTTCTATTGGATCACATAATCAGAAAATTGTATTAAACTGAAAGTAACAAAACACTATAGTTAATCATTTTGCTTTATCAAAACTTTCAACAATTAGCTACTCAGACATTTTTCTTTGACAGGACTCAATTGAACTTTTACTGGAAAGCAAGACTCAAATCATACACACAGTTTTCCAGCTGAAGAGCAACTTCAAAGATACAAAAAATAACCTATGGCCAATTAGATATAGCATTCGATTAGCTAACTTTTATACTTTCCATTACTAAAAGAATTACTAACATTTAGTTCCATAACTAAATGATTGCAAGTATGTACTAAACTTATGTATAATTCCAGACTGAAGATAAAATTTAAAAACAAAAACCATGGCAGTATATTAAAACATTTTCCTCCTTTCCACTGACAGTGCCTTCAATGCTAAAAATACTTAAGCAGTGAAAAAAGGGAAGACTAAAAAGAAAAAATAAACTTAAATTGTGGAAATGATGAATGGCCCAACGGCATTGAAGAGCAAGCACAGTGAAGCTGAACAGATCACTTTTCCCCCTGTTTACAGTATCCGACAACAGGAGAAAAGTAGTTTCATGAACAGCAAAACTAATGAATGCTGATTTCCTGTAATCCTGTAGTTGTCTAATAAAACATAACCAAATCATCACTGTCATTATGGCATTCATAATTGATCTTCCTTATTTATATATGTACTTTTTTTCCTCTGATTTCTCATAAAAGTTGTGCTCCTACAGCAGCCTTCACTGCTGAGTCTACAGAAAGGGTCTCTTACAATTAGCTGCCATTTCAATTAAACTAACAGAACCTGATTTGACTGAAGCTAAACAAATATAATAAATAAAACTAAAAAAATTGGGATGGTGGGTAGGGTAGGGGGATTTGGAAAGACAAAGCATTTATTTAAATCCTACTTCCTTAGGAAAGCAGGCTAAAACTGAGGACAAAATGTGGCAATAAACAGAGCAGAGTATGGTTTTTGCCACATTGCCATGACTTGTTAAGCCTGACTCTGGATGAATTTTCTACAGCTTCTGATAAATAACTGATCTATTTTAGTACATAGTATGCTGCTTCTAAACAAGAATGGTGTAAGTTTTCACATCTTATAAATTTGCTGTGGCTTGTAAGCACTAATCTCATCCCCACAATTTAGCACTACAGAATAAATGGAAGGCACTCCATTAACTTTAGTTGATGTTGGATTAAGTCTCAAATTGTGAAATTTGCAGTGGATATTTAACAAAGAATTATCTTCAGGAAATGTAACCCATTATATAACACCTTTTATTTACATAAAAAAACACAGATTGTTTCTGTCATATGCATATATCTCAGCTTTCAACTTACTGATTTTTATTTATATTTAAAGGAACAAAGTCAAAATAAGTGAAAAGAAAATTAACGTATGAATAACACACATTAAAACAGTGTGTACATAAATGGCCTACCAACTGGTTCATTATATATTTCACAACACTTACCATCTCATGAACTGCTTTTAGAAACATCATTTTCTCAACCTTAAAACTGCAATAAAAATTCACAAACCTGTAAAGCGTCAATTGCATTTTGAAAACAGTTTAATTGTCCAACAATACTTCTGGAGACTGTTACCAGATGGTGCCACATAAGTGACAAATAATCTTCACTTTCATCTCTGAATTTCTGAATGTCCATCATAAAATTACATCCTAGTCTTGCCTTCACTATAACCATATGTTTAAAAATCAGGCTAGAAGAGGAAGAAAAATATTATGAATTACTCACATCTATACCTGCACAGTAACTTTGTGAGTAGGATAGATACACTAGTTCACATCAGTATAGGACAGAGATGTGAATGTTCATAAAGCGACATAACTTACTGCATAAATCTTTGAACTTGGCTAAGACTTTATATAAACAGCACCCTAGATTTATATAAGCAGTGTCCCAGACAATTTCGTTTCCCTCTAACATAAATGGATTTACACCTGGTAAAATTTAAAATTTCTGTTATTACTAAGAAATCCATTTTCCCTATTCCATTTTCTTGGAAGAGTTATATAGTACCTACATATGAAGGTTTAAAAGCTGAAATTCACAAATATTATGAGCAGTTTAATCATAAGAAGCAATGCCAACATACATCTTTTCATGGAAAAGACACACCAGTATTTTCAGATATTAGAACTGACAGCCTGACAAAAAGGTAATCATGGTGTTATCTTAACAATGCAAAATAAAAAAATATTTAAAATGGAACTTGGAGTTTTATACTGCTCAAGAATCAGGATGCTTATTTTAACAAAAATGAGTCAACCAACTTACAGCCTGTGTCTAGTCCGAGGCAAAACCTGAACGGCTTCATCTAGCACTTTTAGTGCTGTCTCCCAATCAGCTTTATCAGCATGTATGTGGAATAATAACCCATATAAAGAGGTTCGCAGTGTCAGATCTTCCTCAGCACCTTTGAAGTGTGTTCAAATGATAAATGATTTATTAACATACTTCAAAATAAGGATAGTCATATCACAAAATACTGTGGTGGAGGGAGGTGTTTATAATCAAGCCAAAACAAAGAAGAACATGCCTGGGAGAAAGTGTCCAAGTG
Organism: Casuarius casuarius; assembly: GCA_003342895.1. Classification (NCBI taxonomy): domain Eukaryota; kingdom Metazoa; phylum Chordata; class Aves; order Casuariiformes; family Casuariidae; genus Casuarius; species Casuarius casuarius. The sequence goes on along the minus strand of PTFA01000061.1, from coordinate 105,968 downwards.
ATAATTCATTACTTAGAAAATCCTTTGTAAACCACTGATGCAAAGGCAGCGTATCCTTCTTTTCCTAGAAAGACAAAAAGAAAACTGCCCTTTATCTTTTGGTTAGCATACATCTCTAAGTATTGTTGTGCTTCTGTTTTCTTCGTAGACTAATTAATAGATTTAATAAGGTAGTAATATGTACTATTAACATTAAACTGAATATGAACTATTAACCTTATTACTTAAATAGCTATTTGTGCAGGAGATGAAAACTACAAACATTCCTCAAGAATGAGTTCTTTTGCACAAAACCAACATAGCAATAACCAGACTCAGTAATGTTCAGCCAGTACTCCTACACTGGCTAAACAACATGAGATAGTAAAGTACCATATCGTAGAACCAGAGGACAGCGGAGGCTGGCAGGCCCTCTGGAGATGGTCTGGTCCAACCTCCCTGCTCACGCAGGGTCAGCTGGAGCAGGCTGTCCAGGACCATGGCCAGCCGAGATTGAGTATCTCCAGGGACAGAGATTCCGTAAACTCTCTGGGCAACAAGGAGCAACAGTTTGTGTTTTCAGACTACAAAGGCTTTTTAAATATGACTTGATATCCCATTTTGCTTAGCTGGCTTTACCTGTGAAACTTTGACCATCATAATTCTCACCCAAAGGTGAGGGAGAGAATAACCTTCCATCCCTCCATCCATAGCACAGTTTTGTACCTTTAAAGATAAACTCTGTCTTGTTTCATAGGTAGATCCACATACCATTCTACTGATATACTGACCACTGACTACATAAAGGACCATGCTAATAAATTATCTGAGCTGGAGCTACAACTTCTGGATAATTGTTACATTATCACTCTCAAAGACTTAGCAGATTTGGTCAAATCAGTATTTATTTCTCTGAAGACACAAATCATCTCAGTTTTACCCCAAGGGTAAAGGAGAGTCACAATGCTGGTGGCAGCAAATTGAGAGAGCAGCTAATGTGTAATTTTGTTTTAAGAAAGCTAGTAATAGCAATGGTAAAACTTCTGTAATATTTGTTTTTATGTTTTGCTTTACATATTTTGAGTTTTTCGGCTGGCAGGTCTCTCAAGGGAGTGAGCAACCACTGCCCTGCTGTGCTAAACTGAAAATTATCCTCTGCTATATGGTTCACCAAATACGTAACTGCATTGAAAAACTCCTTAGACTTAGCCTGACCAAGGATCACTGGAGACCAGCTCCTGCCTCTTACAGTGATTACTACAGTATGCAAAAATGAATTCATTAATTCCTGAAATAATCAAACACAAAACAACCTGTTTATAGGAAGGGGGTTTTTTTTCTAATATCTGAAGTTACTATACACTCTCACTCACAAGAATTGCCAGTCTTTCAGAATAAAAAGTCCATGATACCTACTTACTTTCACTATCTACATAAATGTCTTGGGGTGTTTTTTGTTTGTTTGTTTACAGATTTTATTAAGGTTTGGCCCTGAAAATACCCTGTAGCAGTAGCTCTGCAAATAACAGACATTCAGAAATGTGTCTATGGGCAATTAATGTTATCCATACACTGTCAAAATTTATTTAAGTTTAAATTTCACATCATTGTGCTTTCAGGTACTCATTACAGGGTACTCGGTACTCATCAGTCCTGTCTCCTAATCACTTTGAATCAAGCAGACTAGTCACCACCTCTGATTGCTAGTGATTTATACATGACTTAAGGAGAAAATAAGATTAAGTTTCTACTCTTGTACTACATTGCTAGATGACCTGAGATGTACGCAGAGATGTCACATTGGGACCACTGATCTTGAATGCAAAAGTTACTACTAAAACTTTCAAGGCCCGATTCTACGTCCATTGAAACGCATGGAAAACTCTCATCAGCTTCAGTGACAGGTAAATCAAATCTAGAGAGAAATGTATCAACTCCAGGGAACTTTGTAATAAGAAGAGGAAAAGCTCTGAATGTATAGAGATGTTTCAGCATGCAGAAGAAGTTTCATGTGACAAGATCCGTTACATGTTACACATCACCTGTATACCTAAATACTGTATACTGTTTCAAGAGAAAACAGCTTCCTTCAGTTTACACATGCTGTTCATAAAGGAAATCCACAAATATTTAATTTTATCATTGATTCTCAGCACTTTTTGAATTATAATTCCTTCCTACCACAGAAGTGTCAAATACTCTGTTAAAAAACTGTCTGAAGATATACAAAATAAAAATTTCTTTTTGCAAGTAGAAATGAAATTAGAATCTGCAGATAAGAGGAACCTTAATTTAGTGGCAGGTTTTTCTCAATATGTCTTTTAAGGTCTATTATCATCCTCACTGGAAGTGACAGATTTTTTCTGGATTTTCTTTTGAATATTTTCTAAATATTCAGTAAATACACAGTAAATTATGTTGAAGAAAACAGCTGCAAGCCTGACAGTGGCCTTAACCAGAAAAACAATGAAATGAAGAAAGAGCATGTGATTGCGTGTATGTGTGAGTGTGTGTTACGTGAATGCAGATAAGAAAACTTTTATGTGTTGGAGTCTTTCTTCCCTCTTAGGAAAGATAATCTTGAAGCAGGTACCCATGGCTTCAAAGCAAAACAAAATTTTTCTTTACCGTCAGTACCACTCACTAAACACAAGCACAGCTAATAATAGCTATTAGATATTCTTACCTGTTTATTTTTAGATTCTGCTTTAATGATGTTCTTGAGAATTACTTCAGCGGGTTCTTTAAATTGTTGTCTGTCATATGGAGAACCTATCAAAGGTAAGCATGTATTCCAAAACTGCCTAGCTGCAAACATCACAAGGGAATAATTTCCTGCTTCACCTGCATATCTGAAGAAAAGAAAGTACAATTTAACGGAAAGGAAAAACTCCCACTCTAATCAAAATAAGGATTTTTCTGTTACAAACAAAATTTGTGCTTTACCTGATCACCTGATCAAGACATCCCACCACACACCATATGACAATATACATCTCACCAACAAGAGGTTAGCATACAAGCTTACTGTAAAATATATTTTCCATTTTTATATAGAGAACACCTTCACATATCCAGCAGAAGTAGCAATAAACAGGTATCATAGTGACATTTTTACTGTGTTCCTGTGCAACACTACTTAACGAGTCTTCATTATAAAAATTACTAGAAATCTACTTCAGATTTTTTCACTGGTATAATCTCCTCTGTTTGGATTCCTATGATGTTAGTTTCTTATTATAAAAGATTAAAAAAACAAAAAATAAACAAAAAAAAAATTCTTAAAATGCTATCCATAGTGCATAGTACAAAGTATCACTGTAACATAAGAATACACCCTAAATGCCTTCAGTTGCATGCAAATTAAGTGTTTTGAACATATTCCATGCAAAGGTTACTTTTAATTAATAAAAGTTAATATTCTCCAGACTACGATATAACACCATCCTCTTACGAGTGAGCAAAAATTTTAAAATTTATCTCAAATTAATGGACTGGTACTAAACAATCATCCATTGAAAACTGTTACTGTCTTCAAAAAATTAGCTTTTGAATCTGGCAATCTTTGCCATTTTCTCACACACTTTCACAAACTTTTAGAGTCTGTCTGCTTGCATATATTTTATCTTAATGCTAGAATTACTATGGCCTACTTTTTGCTCATCACCTTTTTCTCCCTTTTGGAATGTGATGAGCTACCTGCAAATGCTTAGTCTTTCCTGAAAAAATGCTTGTCATGCTATGTAAATTAAAGAATACAGATTTGTCTGTTTGCAACATGACATCATCTTAGAGTTCTGTTATAGTGGTATTCGAACTTCTTCCATCACTCTCTTTTAATGATTAATAGAGAACAAATACTACAATGCTATCAGCCTTACATCGGCCATCACACTGTCCTTTTTTAAGAGCTCTAATGCCTACTTTTGCTCATGATTTTTTTTTTTTCCAAAAAGGAAAAGAACTGATACCAAAGTCACGTACTATCACATGTATCACATTCCCCTTCCTATTCATTACTTAAAGTAATCTTTCCACTTTAGGTTCATGACATATCCTCCAGAGATACTGAATAATTTTCACAATATTAATACGATGCCTTGCAACAACAGAGCCTGAGGACCGACTGGCCGGGGAGTGGCTCTGCTGAAACAGAGCTGGGGATCCTGCTGCAGTGCAAAGAGCAGCATAAACTGAAACAGGAAAGGTTCAGACTGACTGTAAGGAGAAACTTTTTTGCCACGAGGACAGTTGAGCAGTGGAGCAGGTTACCCAGAGAGGTCGTGCAATCTCCACCCTTAGAGGTTTTCAAGACCAGACTGGATAAAGCCCTGAGCTGGCCGTGCTTTGAGCAGGAGGTTGGACTACAGACCTCCTGAGGTCCCTTCCAACTTGGGTTATCCTATAATCCTACAATCCTACAGCACTAAAATGCCAGGTACATGGAAGACATGGTACTTGATAGTTTTACTAAAGCATAAAATTCTGTCAAAACTTTTGTTAAGCATTTTGACTTACAACTATTTTGATTTTTATCAGTCTCGGGAGAGAAAAATATGCTGATCTGGTCCCAAAATCTGTAAATCAAAAATTAGGTCTGTTTTACATTACTCTGCTTTCTCAAAATAAAACATACCTGGCACTCTGAACAAAGGCTTTTGATGCTGTTACACGCAGTTGCTTTTTTCCAGACAAATTTGCCATTATACTCTTCCCCTGTATACAGGCAGCAGTACTTAACATTTCTTGTCTCATTGTGTTTTCAGGCCTGAATAAAAGCAAATAATTGAAGACCAGTCTTACAGAATAAGACCACACCAGTTCCTATTAACAATGCTTTCAAGTTGTTACTAGATAGATGTCCTCACCTTTTTTACATGCAAGTGCTTCCACCTATTTTTCTATTAAAATCAGAATAATGTTTGATTTTTTTCAAATATATGTGAACAGATATCAGAAATAAAATGTGTTCTTCTTAGCTCTAATGAAAATAACTGTGAAGTCAGATGAAAAATTAAACTATTTATACTTAGTGAAGGGAGAAAACAGATTTGGGTTTTTCTCTACATTATTCACCATTGTACATCAAACAAAATATTAATCCAAAGTCCAACATACATGGCTAGCATTTAAAAATAGAAATATGAAAAACTAGATATAATTCTTGATATTTTATTTTGGACTTGGCCTCTCTTACGCCTGGTAAAAATATGCACGAGGCTTTGGAGAAACTGACTGGGATCATTGTGCAGTAAATTTCGAAGCGGAGAATATATGTATGTATATGGCGTGGGGGGAGTGTCGGGGTGTGTGGGGGTGTGTGTGTATGACTGGAATCATTGCGCAGTAAATTTAGAAGTGGAGAATATATGTTTGTATATGGTGGGTGTATGATCAGTACCAGGAAAGTGATAATCCATAAAATAAAATTCCATTCTGATATCTTTGGATAAGGCTGATTTTGTAAGAAAATAGGTAATACAATTTTCGAATTTTTTAATGTCTTAGTTGCAACATGCAACCATATACAGACCTGAACTGTAGACATTTATGAAGAAAAAGAACTTCATAGGGGAACTCATGTTTACTAAATTCGCACTTCTAGTTGGCCTAGCTTCTACCTTTTAGTTAGAACTATTATGCAGTTACGATTTGTGACCACAAGAGGACACCAGTGTTCTACAGTACAGTTTAACAATGAGAAAATTCAAAGTAAACTTTAAGTCTTCTTTGCCCTTAAGGTCTGCTTCACCATAAAAAGATTGAGTAAGGTTATCTTTCATTTCTCTGGAGACAGCATTGAAAATCCATGACTATATTCCTGTGTCAAAGAATCAAACGTTATCATTCAGTAGTTTGCAGATTGCTAGATATTCAGCAGGTATTTTCTCTATTTCTGCAAAGTTCTGAAAGTATGTATTTCATTTTTAAATATCTTATTTAGGAGAAAAATTGGTTTTACATGTTTTTTCCCCACATAGTGAACTACTGTAGTTGACACAGAACAGAAATTTTTTCAGGAAGGGTCACAGAAAAATAAACACTAAATTATATTCAAAGTGTTCCACACATTTACTACTATCTTCCTACATTCAAAAAAATTGAGTTAATTCCATTTTTGAGTAGCTTACATTCAGATTTTGGGGGATTTATATGAAAAGCAGAATGATCTAGGACTACAACCATTTTTGGAATACAGAACTCCACCAACAGATCCTCTTATAACTTTTTTTTTTTTTTTTTTTTTTTTTTTTTTTTGAGATCAAAGCTTTTAACTAACATTTCAGTAAGACCCTGGACTTATTAAGAAATGTTCCCATTGCTCCTACATGAATAGGCTCCTACATAAAATAACTGTGAGCTCTGCTGCATGACTGCAGAAGACAGTAAGAATTTACAGTGAACACCATGACCTGGGGATAGACTTGAGATCAAAACTTGGAAAAAAGTAGCTGCCATCACCTATTGTCACTCACAGCCTTGGCTTCCTCCGTGAACGGTGTACACCTTTCGCATGTTAGAGCCCACACAGCATTGGAAGCAATCTGCATTAGTAAAAGCACTAGAATAAGCTACTTTCTGCTTGGAAAAAGTATGAGAAGACTGTGACTGCCAGAGACCCCATTTCAGAAAAGCACCGCTCTCCAAGGAGACCTTCAAACACACGTATATGCCTTGCTTGACTCACACGGAACACAAGATTCACATACCTTCCTGAACTGAGACCAGAGCCACAATCTGGATTTTGCACCGCCTTTTACTCAGGCTATATTGCAGGGTTAAAATCTAGCCTGAAGTACTTAAGTAACTGCTAAAGACAGAGTTGGCAAAAGAAGGAAACTTGGCTTTCACTTCTAACCGTACTTTTTTTTCTTTTATAAAAAAATTGTTTCATTTTTGACTACATAATCAGATGCATTTACCCCATATACTCATTCTTCAAAATTTAGTTCAAATATACCATATTATCATGTAAAATTCAATATACTTACATTTCATATTTCTTAGTATCGCTATTGTCGCAAAAATTCTCAGCTGACTGCAAGATCCTTTGGGAACAAGTCATCACTATTTCATATTCATGTGATACATATGCAAAATGCGTAAGTCGTGTCAGTGTCTGCAATTCCACTAATGAATCTGACCAGCTACAATCTAAAGCCAATTTCACCAACTGCAAAAAGTATTTTAAAAATCTCATTATGCTTTTATTGTGATCTTTTTATGTACAACATTTATTCTTTTCACACCAGCCTACTCAATATACAATCAGATTACTCTAAGTCTTTAAAAGATAAGTGAATAACCTGCCACATATATTTATTTCTATACCACATACATACATAAATACTTACAGCTGTACTTTCTCACCAACCTGCCCGAGCATGGAGCAAGTACACAATAAAATAATGTAGAAAACCAGCCACTGATAAGCATAATAAAATGTAGAGTGGACAGAGAATCATGATTCACCCTGTGGTAAATATTATGATTGTCAGTGTAAATCCAGGTACAAATGTGTGTGCCTTTTGACCAGCAGTGTCAGCGATCACTGTAGTCCTCAGTCCTCTTCTGATAATCAGAGTAGAGTAGGACTTTTGCAATTCAAATCCCTTTGAGGTAAGCCAAAGGTGAGAAAGGGAGACAGAACCGGCTCTACAGTAACAACAGTGTTTTAAGGATATATAGTTTCATTGCAGTACCTAAATGTCCTGCTTGCCTTTGTATATGTCAGGCAGAACGTATCACCTTCTGAAGATAACGGAAATGGTTAATGAATTGGTCCCAAAGAGCATAGTACAGTATTGCTCTCCAAAACTAAGGCACTGAACGAATAGCTAAGGCAAGCTCATAACATTCGGTAGAAATGTATAGATCAATTGAAATTAGATACCTAAAGATTTATACGGACTCAGATCCTAGTCTTTAGGGAGAAGGATTTCTACAAGAGTTTTAAACAATTTTGTAAGATCCCTAGTTGTTTGATGGGGAAATACATCTCATTCCTTTAAGAAAGCTCTTTATAGCAGGAAGTATAAATGATAAATTGATAAACGAAGAGGTAAAACTACGAAAGGAATTCTGACACAACTCACTGCTTTCAAAATACGGGGTACAAACCTTTTATACACCACCTTTCTTCCTCTTGAAAAGCTTGGTAATCAGTGGGGCCACAGGAGAAGTGTGGCACTGTTCAGCATGAGTATAATGGAAGACTGAAGCAAATCTTCCACCTGCTCTATAAAATTTCTTGAAATGTTTAAAATAAAGCAATGGTGTAAGAAAGGTTTCACAATTAATTATTTTTTGTCTCCATCCAAAATTGAGACCGAAATCACATTTATACTATGCAGTTTCTTAAAACTCAAGAGGTAGTAATATAAAACTAAATACCTGAGACAAGCTAGGAACAGTGAAATCCATGAGACCCAAGCCGTTACACGAATACATTTCTAGACCAATAAGAACTCTTGTGATAGGATTTTCTGCTTCATCATTATTCTGAGTGGTAAGAGAAATTTCACATTTACAGATTTTTTTGCAAGTAGAAAATTATTACAGACATTAAATGAGATGACAAGGTATAGCAACTATGTTTGGAAACCTCAATTTTCATTAAATAAGTCTACTTCTCTTTATTGTGCCATTACATGGTAAATTTGGTTTTTCTTTCTTTTTTTTTTTTTTTAAACTAGCTTTGGGAAACTTTGAGCTACTACACTTTCAATATATAAAAGCATAGCAACAATACAACAAGCATAAATTCCATACTTCACTGAGGGGTTCTGGTTTTACTTGACATGTTTAAAATAAAAAGTTAGGAATAAAATATTAATTTTCAGCTAATTCCATATTTGTATATATAGAGTTCATATTAAATGTTGATATAAATATTGCTGGTTTATATCAGGTATTTTAATGTAGCCATTTTATTATTTTAAAGGTATCAATTCAAAAACAGCTTTGTTATACAGTCATCATATGACAAGTATCACTATAATTATTCTGGGTAACTAAGAAGGCAGAATTAAGAAATTCAGACTCATTGTTATGCCTGACATGAAAATTTGGTGACTTGTAGGAATACTGCCAACATTTATTTTCATATTCTATTCATATCTATGTAGAAAATACACACTGATAACTCAATTTACTATTAAACAAATTTCTGCATTTAATTAGAATTTTTCACAGAGAAGTTTCAATGTTAAACAGGATTTCAGAGAAATAATACCTCCTCCTCAGTCACAAGTTTAAGTCCAATCTGCTGCTGATGTAACTGTTTCACTTTCACCCATGTAGCAATGATCTGTTGTCGTACAGCAATAGGTACTGTTTCAGTAGGCATCGTTCTGCCTGTCAAATTTAGGGCAAATTCACAAATCTAAAGACCAAGAAGAAAACAAGAGAGAAACATAGAACATATGTGCACAGCTTTTTGTATGGAACATATGTTGTCCATAAGCTATATTAATATTACCGTGAATGAATCTCTATGCTTAGCAACATCTCTGTAAGCCAACCAGCAGGGCAAATAAAAGTTGCAGACTTTGGCTCCAATTGGTGAGGAACTTCATGGATTTGGGGAGGACCTGGGGCAGGAACTATAAAAGATGGTAGCTTCCTTTTTTGCAAGAATTTCTAGTTTTTAAATTTATATGCAGTGTAATAAATGACTAAGGCAAAAAAAAAAAAAAAAAAAAATGCAACAATGAGGACTCTGTACCTCTAAGGCTGCTTTGACATCAGGAAGTCCATTGGGATCTACTGACAAAAACTGGATGGAATTTGCTTTCTCAGGTCCCTTTGTCGCAGCCTTTCTATTTCTGTCTGTTGCTGCATCTATCTTTTTCTTCTCAACGAGTTTTGGTTTTGGAATCCAACAAAGAATTAAGCCCCGAGCCAAAGCATTACATAACATCAGTAAAATTACAGTACTTCTGGAAAAGAAAACAAAAATCAGAAGTGCATTCTGCATCAGATCAAGATAAGAGGAAGTAATAAAGTCATTAGCATTACTTCAAAATCTAGATTTTTTTGGAAAGCAAAATTATGGATGTTACAATAAAATTATCCCATTGGAGAAGCAGTTAAAAATGTTAAGCACAGAAAAGCATAGCTTTCATATTTTGTATCACATTCTTCTCAGGTCTTCCTATAACTGAAGCTTCTATTTCCTCACAGGAAAAACAAAAAAAGTTCATACCTATGTCAGACACGGGCAAATTTCAAATCTTGGTTTTATTACTGGGTCAGTATGCATGAAAGTAAAGGCCATTTCCTAATAAATTAATCTAAACCAAACCCCTCACGTGAAATCATTTTTTATTTACAACACTGTATTACTTTCCATGAGAATCAACTGCTGAACTGGAATTACCACAATTTTCTTCTGAGGAAACATAAACCAAAATATGATTGAGAGATTACTGCTGACTCTATTACATGCTAGTATAAAAAACAAAATTAATAAATATGTATTATTAGCCTTCATCTTTGCACAAGCTGCACTCTAGGCTTTGTTCTACAAAACTGTTAAAACAGTATTCTTTGCTGCTGCTCCTCAGTCTGCCTACTGCTGAAGTTGCTGTCTGGTGCCAGAAGTTCTGGGATTTTGTCCCACAATCGGAACTTGGGCGTTAGCATCTCCTCTGTAACAACCAGTCACTCTCCCATTGCATTTACTGCAGAACAGGATTTCTCTAAACCACTGTGAAATCTATAGCCCCATTTTCATGGTCAATTACAGTGCATCATCTCTTAATTTTCTTCTCTTTCACCCTTCTTCTAGAGTTCAGAACCAGTAGTAACTTACTCAGAAATATTTACAGCGAACAATGTATAGTCAACTTCAGAGCAACTCACAGCAAGCAAACACTTATCAAGCTATCCTGCACACAGACACAGGGAAAGAAATTTTTCCTGATTCTTTTCGACTAGGTCAACAAAATGCTATTTCACATGCACATGTTGCTGTTCCACAGGAAAGAGAAATCAAAAAGTCTCAGTCTAAAAGTAACATGGTTTGTAACAAACAGCAAGAAAGATGTACAGAAGGGGTTAAGATTTCGTTTTTCAAACCACAAAATGGAGTTTATCTTCTGAAATATTCCACATATATCAAAGTCCTGCTTCTAATAAAAGACATTCACTCAACAGTACAGAGTGATTTATCATGCTTGTAAAAATATTTTTGGAATTCATATCTTTGTTCCAGAAAAAAGAGCATGTTCATAAGCAAACTTATCTATTTACCCATTGTGTCCAACATTCTTGATTGCTCTAAGAAGAGTCTGCAGATACTCAATAATCTCCCTCTGTCTTCCTGCAGCGATAAGATGTTTATTGTAGTTTAAGACGTACACCACAGCATTGTGAACAATCCAGGCTTCATTTAACTCTTCTCCTATTTCAGCTGCACGTTGGAAATTTTCCATAGCATACTGGGATAAGTAGTTGATCCATAAACTATAAAATTAATATTACAAAGCTATTATTCCAAAATTTCAACACCGGAATAGATGTATCAGAAGGCTAGATATGCAGCAGTACTCAATAACAAAAATATTTTTTGAAATTATTTTGGAGTTGCATTTATTAAGTCTTTGCCTATTAACATATTTTACTTAGATGGGGAGATGAATCAGGAAAGGAATTACTATCCACATTAAATGATTAGTCTCTGACTCTCAAATACTACTGGCTTAGAAAAGTAGTAGCAATAATCTAAATTTCATGCTTTATCCACAGGACATTTTATAAACTGTGCATGAATCCACACATCAGTGCTAGAAATCATTAAGTATCTATGACAGAGTTTTAACTGAATACAGATACAAGTAAGGCATTCCTTTCCAGTGTTTAGGTGGTGTCTTTTTCACTCAACAAATGCATGTCTTCTTACACTCAAAGACATCGCCAGATGTTCTGAAACACTACATTCATTTTTAATAGAATAACATCTTTTTATAGCCTATGCAATAGCATTCTTTTATGTATAAATCAATTTTCAATATACGTACTGCACCCATTATTTAGAAAAAACACTATTAAAAATAGAATCTTGAATGACCACACAGAATGGCCATGGTTTAGTCGTGAAACCAAAATGCACAAACTGATGCACAGTATTACTGTGTCACCAACTCTACAGGTCATATGTAGTGACAGACAAAAACATTTGTCTCTCAAGACAAAAATCATTTGTTCTCTCAAGAGAGACAGGGGCACAACAGGTAAATTGGGTAAGCTCAAAAAACAGTTTTGCAACAGAATCCTCATCTTCCCTGTCCCTTGGTTCTGACCAGTTTATACTTTTTCCTGGTTTACTCAACATTTGCAAGCAGAGGATGGGAGAAATTTTACTTAATCTTTAATAATGTACAGACAATGTCCAGTTAACTGTATTTCACAGCTTAGGCAGACAATGCTGACATCTTGCTATTTTACAACATGATGACCACTAGAACAATAAGGCAAATATCAGTATGAACGTAGACAGAACGGAGTTTAAACATCATTTTTTAAAGTCTCTCCCCCGCTTCTTCAGCAACAAATAACACTGCGAGACTAGAAAAAAGAAACTTGCTATAGTCTACTCTCCCTTATTTATTTCTGTTAAATCACTGCATGTTTATTCAGGTACTCAGACATCATTACACTTATAGGAGCTACTAAGAAACATATATTTGGGGGGAAAAATATATATATACATATCATTTTTTTAATATATATAAAAGTAAACTAAAGAAAAACCACTTCCAAAGATTTTTGTTTAGATTCTCCTCCTTTTCCCACCACCATTCCTACCTAAAACATGGACCATGTGATGACAATGAATTTTACTAAAAAGAAGTAACTTTTGAAACTATCATCCATGTGTGATTATAAAACACTCTTTCAAAATTCCTAGATCTTGTTATAAATGAAAACACCTGTATGTTTTCCATTCTGGATCACTTTCAGGAAGACATGCAACATATCCTGTAGGATGTTGGCTTGTATCTTCTGGAGGTACAGCATGATCGTTCAGTTCAATTCCTTGCGATCTTAATAAATGAACAGTTGCCTAGAAAGATACAGAGAAATATATTTTCTACACAGTTTATCACTCTAAAAATAGACTGTATCTTAGTATTTGTGTCAGCATCTCTCCAAAGAAGGAAAGAATACAGAATGTTTTTTCATATTTTGTGTGGGAATACAGAAACCTACCTTGGGAAATATAATGTAAAATAGTTCATAACCTTCCAGTTGTTTACAGTTAATTTTATTAAATAAATTATTCCATTAGGAAAAATAATAGAAAAAAAAATCTTTTATCTTGCTGGAACTTTAAGGCTCCAGAAGTATAACATCAGGTGTCAAAGATTTACAGTAAAATCCTTCATAAAAAACTATTATCACTACTCACAGTGAAACTACAGATATAGTTAGCTTTGTGGAGTAATTTTATGAAGTTGCTTCATGAAACTATTTTCTCCTTTAGTTCCCATGGAGATACAAAATAATCAATAACCCAATTCAAAATTCTAGTGCCTTAAGATAAATATATTTAGAATTATGCATAAAACTACAACTAAATGTAACAAATATGAATGACAGCTGTGCACTTTATTTACCTCTGCATTAATGAATCTTATTTCTGCTATTATTCTGAGTAAATCTCTTTCAAAAGAGAAGGATTCAGCAGGTAGTAATGATTTCCCTGTTAAGCTGCCACCTTGATCATCATCCACAACTATACTAGCTTTCTTCTTCTGTGCTAAAAAAAAAAAAAAAAAGTTCCATTATTATTAGTAGGCAAATCAGAAAAAAAATCACCTTAATCTTAGAATTAAAAAGTCTTTATACAGTTGTAAATCCACAATAAATAGTTAATGAATACAGATTTTAAATTACTTCACTCAGGTTTTTTTTAGTCATTGCAATATATTGCACTCAAAACCCATTATGCACAAGTAACATACTGGTTACCTGTGATTTTATCTGTATTTAAACTTCAATATTTGCAGCAAATAATTTGCTCCAGTCACAATGTTCATACAAACTTGCATTAATATGAATACAGTCCACATTCTCTAATTCAATTTTCAGTGGAAGCAGAGCACTGGACAGCATGCAGTGATAGAGGCTAAAATCTCTATGTGCTTAAATCATGGATGGGGTTGACTTTCTGGCAACATATACAGCAATAAAGAGAAATGCAGAATTATTTTTGTTTAAGTAATAGCGAGAAAGGAGCAAGACTATCTTAATTGAAACAGTAAGTAAAAATATAAAAGCTGCCAGACATGGTTACTCCAAATTTTTGGCCAATAGTGGATGCCTGATTTCTAGGGAAGTTCTACCTCTGAAAACATGAACCAACTTCAGCACCCTCATAGCAGGTTTTCTTCACCCATTTGAATGACCTCTGATGAGAGGTGAAAAGCATCCCCTGATCTCCTGTTTACCCAGTTCAGACTGACATAGATATTATAAAGCTCTATAAACACCCAGAGCATGAGGAAGACACCTTCACCTTGGAGAAGGGAAATCTGTGGAAGAAAATGGGTAAATTAATGTCCTACTTCAAGTGGAACTTGGAAACAATCTAGAAAAAAAATCTGCAATAGGTTCAAATAGCCATTAGCCAAAAAAAAAAAAAAGAAAGAAAAAGAAAAAAAGCTATTTACTAGGATTTCATCTATGCTTAGAGGTGAGTTAACAACTGCCAAGAAAGAAACCTCCAACAGACGTGCAAAAGTCATCAAGCAGCTAATGATCTGAAAGTGCTCCTTCCCTGAATTGAGAACCCTCTCTTAACATGTGTGGTAGTTCTGTAGCAGACCTTCAAAGAACAAGGTAGAAAGGATCTCAGATATCTCAGAGGAACCATGAGTAAGGGAAAGAGAGTAAAGAATTTAACAGGTGAGTCTCATTAGAAATGAGAGCTAATCCATTTTTCTTCAGCTTTATCAGGTAACTAAGTATGACAGAGCTGGGTAATATGGACCAGCAGGGAATTAACCTATTTCTTAGCTAGGTAGGTACACTTCATAGATGGGTACTTTTCTTTAACGCTGGTGGAAACACTTCTTAGGCAAAGTAAGGTTTCCACTGAAAAATTTGATTTCTAGATTTGAAGGTAGAAAGAGCTTTCCATGTATGCCAACATGCTCTGAGGACCAACAGCCTCAGGAAACTGTGGGAATGGAAGGAAAGAAAAAAATGAATGAGGAAACAAGATAATGAAGTTAAAAAAAAAAAAAAAAGGCAACACAAGGTAAGTAGGAAACAACTCAGTGAGGATTCACATAAGCACAAGGGCAACAACATCTCTTTTCTCACCTGGGCAGATGAGAGCAAGTGAGGGTACACGTCCTACCTCACTCTATGTGCAAAGCCCAGGAAGGAAGACTACCTTTGATGAAGACACTGCAGTGGCAAAATACTAATTATGTGTGTCTGTAACACATTATAAACTCCCAAAATATGAATATGGACAACTGAAGAACAAAACCCTGTGTATACAGCTCACCTCTCATGGAAGTTCTTCCGTATCTGCTATCTTCCATATCCCTCATGACAAACCTTCCTTACAATTTCATGGCATAGTCACTTCTGTACTGTCAGATCCTTTTGTTTCTTTTCACACTAACTTTAGATCTTCCTACCTGAACCCCTCAATATCATCTGTAAATGCAAGTATTTTTGATAGCACAGATCCAAAGCTTAGGTCTCACAGCATCAGCTGATAACATTCCCATTGAGTTATCATGAAAACTGGCAATTCCAAATCTCCTTCCTAAACTTTTATGTACTCTGAAAGCAGCCTTCTGAGAATTAAATTTCTTTAGAAAAACTTTCTGAAAACAATGTGTGTTTTATCAGTTGGAACACCATAATGATACTTTGCATGACTCCTTCAAGTAACTCTAATAAATGAGAAAAAAGTTCCTTTTAGAACATTCAAAATAATTTGATTACTTACTTTTTTTAGGTTTTGTTACCTTCCTAAACAAAGTATCATCATACAGGAGGCAAAATCTGCATGCTGTGCGGCAGACATCCCACACTCCTTGTTTTCGTGCAACTTTTGCCAAATCTGCCCAAAGTCTAATTCTATCAAAGAAAAAGTATACATAAAACTATCTTATAAGCAGAATTATTCTCTACATTTTAGGATCCATTAAAAAACACGTCAATTATGATGGCTAACATAAACAAGATTTTAAATCTAATAAAATTTATTACGCAGTGTTAATAAATGTAAGACATTTTTATCAGTAGCAAAGATAACATAAGTAAACTGGTGTCTAGCTTTCCACTAAAACATAGAAGGAATAGAGCGATTAATTATTCATTTTAAATCAAAAATCCTTTTGGCTTATGAAGAGTGGGAAAAAATGTTTTTGTTGGATAATAACTATACTGAAATTTCAAAACTTGTCTGTGGTACAGCCTTATCTATCTTACAGAATAAATTACACTAAATTAAAATAAATATGCTCCATTTCAAAACCAGTGTTGAGAATTTCAAAATACACCTTGAAAACAAGTTTAGAATTCAGTACATTGTCCTAGAAATGTTTAGTGCAGCAAAAAGAGAAGCACTGCCTTCTTAATAAAGAATGATAAAATAAAATAAATACTTCAAAAGAAAACTGAGATTTTTCCTACAAATGAATTTTTCTGGATCTCAATATGGACAAAAAAAGATGGTTCTGTTATCAAAAAAGATATAGCATGCAGTGTTGTAGAAGGCTGTAAAGAGACACTTCGGGAATGTTTCAGTTGCACGTCAAGTTATTCAGTCTTCCAGCTTTAATCCACCAATTCTTCTGTGTGTTTGTTTCAGTAGAATAGATGAGTTTGTGTGGGCATTTGAGAGAGAGATGGAAAAAAGAGTAAGAATACGATTATGCCTTCTATGTGAATTTGATGGAACCATTCAGACGTAAAGTTAAATGCATGCTTAAATGCTTTGCCAGGTCTGACTGAAGTGTTCAGCCTCTTAAAAGTTATGACCAAGTAACTTAAAAGCTGTAATAAGACGACTTAGTTAGTTTACAAATTTCTGCACAAAAAAGAAAGAGATATTTCTTTTCTATTACCTATCTTTGTCATTTTCATTTCCTAAGCGCTTCAAATGTCCATCAGCTTTCTCCACACTTTTAATATGATGTTGTGCTTTTGCACTGAGGTAACTTATTTGACTCCTACTTTTACCTGAGGAAACTTAAGAAAGAAAGAAAGAAAGAAAGAAAGAATTTAAGGCAATTTTAAAATATTATAGCTGAAAAAACACATGGAGGGAAGGCATTTTGATTCATAAATGGTTTCTGAACCATTTGAAATCCAGTTCTTATTTTGGTCCTTCAAGCTTTCCCAAAAAACAAAGGAACAAACTAAAAAAACCCACACCTGTCTCTATTCTGTTTTTTCTGTATCTTTCGATGCAACTGTCATGTGCAGAAACTGACTTATGGCTGTTTGGCCCCAAAATATCTCAAGTGTCACTTTTCTGGGAGGACATGCATTGCTCTGATCAAGTCCCAATCAACAGAAGGTTGATTGAGTAACAATCAAAGTTGACATTCTTCTTAACCAAGAAACAACTTAGAATAGAAAGGCAATCACAATATATAAAGAATATACACTGTGGTATGTAATTAGCACAGAATATTATGAGGTGAAACTTCTAAAATACCATTTAACAATGACATTGGGTAAGAACATCTTCAGGAGTTGCACAAAGAGAAAATAAAATTACAGCACAAAGTGTTATAAAACTCAGCTGAATTCGAAGGGGAAAACAAAAGCATATCCTCTTATTACATATCATGGTATAAATCTCAGCCCCCTAGTGAAGTCAACAGGAACTTTGCCACAGCATTTGGAACTGTCACTCCTCCCAGTATCATAATACTCTCTCTACATTGCCACTGGCTATTATGACCCACCTCCAAGACCGGGCAAAGCAGTCACAGTCAAGTGTCATAACCTTTAGTCACACAAACATACATTACCTTTAGCTTCATTTTCACTATCCAGGACTATTTGAAATGAATCAGGAGCTAGCGCAAGACCTGCATTTACCAGAAGGGACCTCTTTTTCCTCACGTTATCCTTCTGCTTTCCTTTTTTAGCCTGTGTAAGGAAAAGAGCTAACTGTTACAGGTACATTCAGATCTATTATAATAGTATTTGCATTTTTATTAAATTGCTATTTATATACCCTATTTACTAAACATACTAGAATGCAGATCATAGAATTTGGTACTTTTTGGCTGTAAAAAATTAGAGAATCTTACACATCATTCTGCAGTATTATTGCTGTTGAAAGTGACCACAGAACTTGAGCTGTTCTTGACATGAATACTTCAAAAGTAACTGAATACTAAGTACTGTTCATGTTCCTTACGGATCTTTACAGTATATTCTTCATTGTATAACCTGTCATTATGTTATGCTTCTTTAAATAAAGAAAAATATTTATTTAGAAACCAAGTATTTTTATCTGTGGTGCAATAACTGAGAATTACTATGAAACATTAAAATTCCTAGGTACCCAGAACTGGCAGAAGTTACAGGAGGTCTAAGTGTTTTTATTAAATATAATTAAATGTTAATTAAGTTCCTTGTGAAGCTTGCATTAAAAGAAATTTAAACCTAGACCAAAAGTTTTTACATGTCTTTGTCCTAATGATAACATACCTATCTTACCAGCAGCCTTCCAGTACTGAATTTTAGGTTCAGTGAATACATCTTAATTTCTGTGTATATCCCAAAACTGATACATAGCTGAAATTTCTCTTAGCCAACTTGCAATCATTTGCCATTATGATTTTTGCTCATGTGCAGAGACACCACAACAGAATTAGATGCGCTAACTCTTGACCATGACTCTTAGTGGGACTTTAGATTATATTATTTAGCATTTGTGCTTTCATTTTCACATTTTGACATAATGCTGATTTACTCAAAAGCAGTGAGGATACTTAGTTCTCTGGCCTCTGCTCCCATCATTATTAAAAAAAACTGTCCCATGCAACGAAATCTTAACTGTTCACAATATGAACAGTCAAAACCATATATATCTGAGATGCTTTTTTGCAGATGAAAGTTGTAGCAAATTAAAAGTTCATTTTTATTTTTTGCAAAAATGAGCTTGGAACATAACTGGAAAAAATTCTCTATCTCACCCTTTAAATCTTCAGAGTGTGAAGTGGTGTGACCACCATAGACAGAAGTCATAGGGCTTGTCAGGACAACAAAACAATGTTAATTTACTGATGTTGGCTCCACCAATAAGCGTATCTACTAAATAGCTTTCCTCTACCAGACTTTAATAAGCAAACTGTATTTCAGCTACTGAGTTTATTCTTTAAGATTACCTGTTCAATCATCATTACTGCCTGATCCTCTAGACGCTCAGGTGACTCGTACAGCATAGTGCACAAACGAAGACGGTTCAAAGTCACTCGTAGATGTTCCTGATACTGCCCAGTGTTATCTAGATGTACGGCCTTCTGCAAATGTTCTACGGCAGCCTCAATTCTATCTTCATCTTCTTCAATACGAGCAACTTCCATGTGAACTTGGCAACGTAACAAAATCAACATGCTAAGGAATAAGAATTTAAATGTAATGTTATAATGAGGCAAAACAAAATTCTCTAAACCTAAAAATTACCAGAAAGTGTGACTCTAATTAAAAGTGGCTCCTGCGTGCAAAAAGACATTCCCTTTTTAACTGACTTGTCTCTTTCAATTTCATTGTCACGTCTTTTTAATGAAACAATTAAGAGAATTTAACTGCATTTTTCTTCTGTTAACTCTGCACAAGAAAACACAGGCAAGAGGGAGCAACGCATCTTGTAAACTGACTGATTTTGTGTATTATTACCAGAACTTCTTCAGTGTCACACTTGCCATTCAGAAGTTCCCACTTAGGCATGTGAATCAAGTTAATCAGATTTTCAAAAGTATTTATTAATTCCCAGCGAGAGCACGATGCACTGGATAATGGCCACTTTTTATAATATTTCACTCTCTGTTCATGGCTTTTAAGTAGAAGTGAAGCAGTTCTGAAAATCTAGTCCTGACTGTACTAGCTCAGCACATCTCAAAACATGGCTCTGCTTCACCTCATTACAGGTGTGCACACCCACTGCAGGCCGTGTCTTTGCCCAGACCTTGCTGAAATCACTCTACGAAGCCAACATGTTTTCAGTGAGGACTGTACGTTCTCTGCTCTCAGGCATGCTGTGCTCCCTATTTATGACCTGTCCAGGAGGCTACTCATGGCAGCTGTGGAGCAGCACGTGTCACTTGAGTTATTTCCAGATAGAAAGCAGGAATCAGATAAATGAAAGTGATGTTGCGAAGAACAGAACACAGGAAAGTTGAAGGCCTCTGGGGTATCCAACGTCATGTCACAGAACTCACGTATGTCCATATCAGAGCTAACTTGACTGAGCAGCAAGTACTGCCCTTATGCTGCTGACCAAGGTAGTTACAATTCTTCTTACAACCACAACAGAAATGAAGGACTTTGATGAGACAGGCAAATTAATAGGGACAAGTGACTGATATCAAAGCCACATATGTTGCCATTGCATTCCTCCTCTGTAAAGTATAAGAAATGCCTCAATAACAGTATAGTGTAGAGCTGCTTCTTCAGGTTTCTGTTTCTTCTTTTTATAATTAAAAGATTACGTTTTAAAAACACTGAAAATATAGTTCTCATTACTCTGTAAATACCTTTATCAGAAGCTACCTAGTGTTCTGCTCAAATGACAAACTATGTCCATTATAATAGCAGCTCTACCACAAAAGTTATGATCTTTGTTCTTAGTAATCAGCAGCCTAAGTATAGGTCCAAATTTAACTAAGAACAACACACTTAGGCTCGCTACTTTCATTCAAATTGATGAAAAAGGTGACATTATGTAGGTGCTTAAGGTTAAGTATAGCATAATCTGGGGCATTGTAAGAGGAAATGTCTCAGATGATGATAAATATATCTAAAAAAATTATTTGCTTAATACAGTAGGTTTTTCAATTAAAAACAAGTATCACAGAAGATACAGAAAATGCTGCCTTGCAAGGAGCATCTCTTTTGATATATAATACAGAAGCCCTGATGTTTTTCAAAAATCAATTTTTAATTATATGCTTTTATCCAGCAAAAGTCATGTTAATACTAGGATCTAGACCATATTCCAGCATATTTACTCACACTGCAGCTCTGCAATTTGCTCACATAATTTTGATTACATACACTATTTTTTTCTTCTTAACTTAAACTACAATATTTGCTATGCACCATTAAACAATGTGAGATTCTGTCTGAAAGGAACCTACTTTCCAATGATGAATGCGGAAATGTACACAGTATGCACATATTAATTTATTACTAGCTACTGGAAAATTTTCAAAGATACTTAATATCATACAGCTTGGGCTTTTAAATGAGTTTGATGTCATGTTTAAATGGCTTAGCCCAGTATCGAGGTCCGTATTTTCTTCCAGTCATCACAGCTTTCAGAGTAACAAATAAAAAAATGTGTAGCATAGAAAGTTACCTGTCAATCTCTTCTAGGACATCAGCAACTGATAGCAACGGCTTTCGCACACGTTGATGCAAATTGTGCTGTAGTAGCGGTAAGCACAGATTCCATTGCGTAGTACAAACAACCTGAATTACATTGGGATCTCCCAATCGAACTGCATGTTGCAAGGTTAATTCAAGATTTTTTATCAACTTCAGCTGAGCCTATGCAAGGGAAAAATTACTTAACATTTAGCATTTAATAAATATGACTTCTTACATGTTCCTCCAAATTTTAATCTTAGGGCTGTTTTCAACAGAAAGCCACCCCTCAGCCTGCAGATTCCGGAGACTTCCCCAAACGGCAAGTGTAGTTCTATTTCATGCTTTTGTTTGTTTGTTTGCTTGATTAAAGTCTTAGACACTGATAACTACAGAATATTTCTTTTAGGTACTCCATGCTGCTACTATATATTTCAGGCAGAAGTCTGTCAGGTATTCCCCTTTTTTATGATAAACAGAAATTGAAAATTGTGAATTATTTACAAATTGAGAGGACGTTGCCTCTCTTTTAGGTACTAAGCTACAAATGTAGCATAGGAGGGGAAAAATACTATGAATGGATTTTGACATACTGTGAATTAAACTATGTTCCTATTAAATTTGAAAGCAAATCCTTACTTGTGTTAACAGACACTAATTATTAAATTCTTCATAGAGGTCACACAATAAATAAACCAACAAACAGCTGCATATATCATGATAGGAACATTTAGAAATAACTAAATGTCCTATATTTTATCTAAGCGTATTAGTACTCTTTCATAATCTGAAGAATGCATGAAAATATGAAAATACAAAAGATACAAAATAGGAAAACACAAAAGGTGACTGGCCTTCCTGCATCCCAAAATAAGAACACTCATAGATAAGAGTAACTTTATGCACTAACGCTATTCATTTCCACGTGGCATATTCACATTTTCTATTTTAGGAACTTTGGGTATCTCTATTAGCTGTTCTAAATTGCTTGCTGAAGGCATCTATCTAACCTCATTCATAATATTATCAATTTGGGCTCCTAATTTTGATACTCTGAATCATAACTGAGTCATCTATCAAAGTCTAAGAAAATCCTCCCCCATGTGACAATTGCTCAGGAATAACCTGCATTTCTCTGAAATAAGAATTTGTTTGATATCACCTATAATATGCATTAACACATCGTCAGTAAATATAAAATAGGAAAACAATAGAGTATTGCCTTCGCGTGCCTCAATCCTACCAAATTCTTTCTTGAGAAATAACATATTTATGACCCCCTTCTATAAAACTGAACACTTAAGGGAGGAACACATGACTGCTGCTTGTTTTTCTCAGTGTTCTTTTTGGCAGCCCAGTTAGAAAGAATATAAAATTTAAAGTAATTTCTGAGCAGCAAAATGGAATTAAGATACACAAGTCCAGTACAATTTTCCATGTTTGAAAAAAATAAAACCTGTATGTTTCTCTCCAACTTAATTAATGTTAAAGAACATACCTCAACAACTCCTTTGGTGTAAGTCATAATTTTAGTGCCAAGTTTCTGGACTTCATATTCATATTCCAAGCATCGCATTTCAATAAGTCTCCCTGGATCCTATGAGGCATTAATGTACAAAATGCTACTTTTAATAAATAAAAAGGAACATGATACAGACTAAAACTATGCAAACAGTTACACTAAAACAACATCCTACTTTCTTACTGAAAATCCCACAGTACTAGCTTATTAACTGGAAAAGTAAAACAGGGTTAGAATTCGATGTTTGAATATTAACTAAGTCAAAGCAGCAAAATATCTTTATTGGAGTTTTTAAAGTTGTCCATTGCTAACTTTGCAGTAAGAAAACCAGTGTACACTTGACTTTCCCTATGGTACTCTAATTTGATTTCCATTCCAGCAGATTCTTGCTTAATAGAGGCATTAAAGAGATATATGGTTGGAACAAACAAGAACTAGTTGAGTCAGAAAGGAATCATCTTGACAGATCATGCAACTTCAAAGTGAAAAAAAAGGTGGGATTTTTAACACTTCAGGAAAATTCTAGCTATTAAATCATAAAAAATACATGAATGTATTATCTCAGATATTTTACAATTGGCTTCCTATGGAGCAGTAAAGAAAGCCAGAGAGCATCTCCACTCATCAGTCATTATGAACCGTCATCAAATCACTCAGTGAGACCTTTGTCATTTTAACATCTCCATGACCGGAAAACAGATGAAATCTTGTAAAATTTAAATGAATATAGTACTGCTAATATCACGAAAAGACAAATACTGTGGATGTACACAAAGACAGAATTTATGTTATGGCTCAAAAATCTGTTGGCATTTGGCAAAAGGCAAAGAACTGGAACTTAATAGAGATTTCTCTCACTCTACTATGAAGAAGTCTCAGACAAAACAACGCCTGGCAATCTCAGGATGGTCATTTTTGTTCACTACCTCCAAAGGAGAAGAGAAGGTTGAAACAGAAGCAAGCCTCCTCTACTGATGCCATGGAAGGGATACCTGCTATTGCTGTCTATACAAATATGCAGACTAAATCCTTGTGATTCCTTGATCTAGAGGATTTTAAAATATCTTCCAGCCTAATACTATGGAATTGCATGTAACCTTAGCTTTGGCAGAATTTTTCAGAAAAAAAAAAAAGAGCTTGAGGTAAACATCTGGAACAGAAAATTTCAGCAAGGATAGGTTAAATCTATAAAGTTAGAAGTAATTGAAAGTAGGATCATTATAATAAAAAGTTGGAGTGATATGTTTAACAGTATTTGCCACTTATAGTACATTTGCATACGTGCATGTTTCAGGCAAGTAAAAACTTACTCATAGGGCTCACAACACCAGCAGGCACTCTTTCATACATTATTATGTCTGAAAAAATTATGTATTCTCTGAATACACTGAATAGCTCTGCTTCTCAATAGAAAAGGAACAGAAAAAAAACAAAGCTCAGATCTGGCTGCAGGTAAGAATCAACAAAGACAAACACATGCAAAGACCATTTATAGGGGAGACCACACAAAATTTCCATCTAGGAATATGCTTACAGTATCTTTATAATGTAAATATTACAGAAGATTAAAACCTATCAAATGTTAGAAAATAGCAAATCAAATAATAACTTGCTGGAAAAGGAATCATTCCTACTGAAGCAAAAAAAGGAAATGCGTAGGAACAAATACTATCAGAACAGATCCACACGAATGAAAGATTAGGAAGTGCAGTTTGTGGCACACATCTCTGGATTTCTCTTTTCAGGAAAGGATCAACTGTGGTAACTCCTACTTTTGAGAAAAGGTAACAACTTGGGGACTGTTTTCCGGCAAGCTTTTTTGAACTGCTCCAGCCACCAGCCCCCTAATCATGGTCCAGACAAATGATCTGTTTTCTTCTCATCAAAATCAGGATTCACATGCTGTTCTCCAGGCTGATGTTGTATTCATAAAGACCAAAATGAATGCATATAACATTAATTGCTTTTAGAGCTTACATCTTGGTCACTGACTACAGTCTCAGTGGGTGGACTAGTTAAATTTTCAAACGCCACAGACAACCTTTAAATTCCCACTCAGGAGCTAATTCCAATCAAAGCATTTCACAGAAGACATTTAAAAAAAATACATTCAACATTTCTTTGCAAAAGCTTATTTTACTGCTAATTATTCTGCTCTGCTTATACTCTACCCTCTTACCATCTTTTCTCAGGTTTACAAATAGATCACTCATGCAAGTAACCATTATTAATCAATCAGCATTACAGAGATGGACAGTAGATCCCAGACCCATCGGTATTATTATTAAAGTATAATTATGATGTAAAAAAATCAACACTAATATTGATACTTACAGTAATCCCAGCTCTCTTCAAATCAAGTATACAATCATAAGCAAGCTTGATGCAGTTTGCTTTCACAGAAAAACGAGCCAATTCCAGAACCAAAGGAATCCTTCAAAAAGAGAAAAATGTCACTTCAAATGAATCTGATATTGCTCTTTGATGGAATTAGAAAAATGCTATATGAAAGTAACTTTATCAGTTTATATATATTTGGGACCCTTGAAGTCATCTGAATATCAGAGGGCATGTGATTTAATACTCACAATGCTCACAATCAATAAGGCTCCCAGTAAAAAGATTAAAGATGGCTAAATGACAATTACAAAAATTCAGCTGCTTTCTGGAAAATAATTAGTAGACCTTAACACAGTCTTGTAAAGATTGTTTCTGCAGAACAAAAAACAAAATAAGAATGAAACGCATTCAGCACAAAGACAGTGAAATAGCAAATGAAAGTTAAATTGCTGATAATTTTGTAAATACAACACCGTCAACTGACACACATCTTAATACAGTAAGGTACAATGCTCAGCTGTTCAGTAACTAAGAACATGTAACACACACACAGCAGGAGACTGGGTTCTAAATGTTAAGAATCTCAGTAAATAACCAAATAAACATAGCGTATTGTCTGGGCTAAGAGAAGTAATGAGATACCTGGATACGGTCAGAGAAGACTGATCTTGGGTAAAGATGTGGTATTACTTCCAAATGAAACAGTTCTGATATAACTAGTAGAATACAGAGTCCACTTTTTTCCTGATTCCAAAATCATGCTGAAGAATTGAGAAGGGCCCAAAGAAGAGCTAAAAACTGAACTAAGGTCTGAAAGCCACTTGTCCAACTAAAATCTAGGACATTTTAAAATCTCGTTTTATCAACAAGTAAAGGTTAAGAAAAGATTTAATCGTGTTATACAAACAGTTATGTGCAACATATTTAATCCGGGGCTCTTTAATCCAGCCTAATAGGACCTTTGTTATTTTATATATCACCCAAGCGTTAATGCAATATAAACTGAGTCCACTTTCTTCAAAGTCAACAGGAATTTTGTCATTGACTTCAACAGGAGAAGAAGCAGGTTCAAATTCAACTTTCAGGGGGGTGTGACAAGTGAAACTCACTTTTTACTGAGAACAGATGCTGGAGGTACATCATATTGTTTCATAAGTTCATATACAGAATTCAGATTTGTGCTGGTGTCACTTGGAAAGTCATTTGTGTGCCACTGCCTGCAATATATTAGGTATTGATCATATTTTTTCACAAGACAATATTTCATATTTTAAATACAGTATTTCAGATTTTTGATGCAAAGTCATAACTTTGTAACAGATGGTTCTTAGACCCTTTAAGCAGGACATCTGGATTATAAACTATCAAATAAAAAAAATCATGTCAGCAATACCTGCTCAAGTATTCTGAATAAGTCACTCAGTGATGGCAAGATATCAAGCAAGGACTCTCCAGAATGAGAACTAATATTTCATGTGGTATTTTTTAATATTTTTATATTAAAAGGGAAGGGAAAATGGTGTGCTAAACTCCTTTCCTCTAATATCAACATAAATTATTTCACTTTTACAAAAACAGAATTAGTGCTTTAGAAACAGGAAGTGTTGAGACTCTGAAAAAAATAAAGGGAGAATTTTGTTATGAAGTCTAATTTGCATAATTACTTCATGCCTTTGAAGTTTATAATTTTTAAAAAGGATTAGGCTTCACATCCTTGTGGCTCATTCATTATACTCTAGGTGTGATTTCCACACTTCATCTTCACTCTCTTACTCATGACTTGTGCACTGAACTGTAATTTCATGGACACAACAACGTGTCATCTCCTTTAAATTCTTTCAGTCTAGAATCTCAGTACAATTCACACCCTATTGCATATGTTCCCACAGAACTACTTCACCTTTTAACTGAGGCTGTTTTCCACACTGGACTGAGAGTCACTACTCAACCTGTCATTCTAGGTTTCCTTTCGATAACAATCTTTGTAGTGGATTTTTCTACTGAAATAAGAAAGACCAGAACCTGACCCTACATTTATAGTATCAAGCACCGAAAGAGAAGTGGAAGGATAGATTTTAATACTTACAATTTTATCATCTGCATTTTATAAATAATTGACAAATGGATGGAATTTTCTATTTCCTTCTCTACCTGGGAAATATCCATTAGTTGGTGATGTACCTAAAAAACAATTAAATTATTAATTGACTAAATAAACCGACAAAGGACAGACACTCAAAAGCAATAAAATAAAGCAGGTATGCTAACTGTAGACTTTTTCATGGACTTTAAGAACACTGAAGCTACTGTGATAGCCCATGCTGTTCTGCATATATCCCACAAAGAACATCACCTAGTAGAGCTATACTAATTTTCACATGCTGAGCATCAGAAGTATTAACAAAAATCTCAATGTGGAACTAACATCTGAGTTAAAATTCTAACTAATGCACTCTTAATAACATTTTATGATAGCACTATAGCACTCATTCTGAAATAATCTCATCCAGGAGCAGGAAATAAGCCCTATTCAAATTTAGGTGTAACTATAAATTAAATGTAACAAAAATATAAACAATTATAATAAACAGCAGCTACATCAATCTAACTGTACAGTTACATATTAAACATATGCATGATCATCTTTTATTCTGACTTGCATTGACTGTCACGATAGTCACCTTCCACGGTCTAACAAAGACAGCCATATGATTGCCCCTCTTCAGGATTTTCCTGCAAGTCTAGTTAAGTCAACTGCTTTGCTTTTGACTGCATCCGGACTGTGAGGAAGGCTGAGAATCCATATATTCCAAATATCGTTTAAAAATTATTTTTAGATATGTCCATTCCCTGCATGATTTCCCTTCTTCCTCTCCTTTATCCTTCCCGAAATATTCTTCCTCTTAGATTTTTCCCTGTGTATTGTCTACAAAGCACTTTTTTTCCAACATAGTGTTACTTAAACTGTAACGGAACAATAAGTTATTGTACAACTTAAGTATGCTGCTACTAAAGCACTCAACGGGGTAGATCAAACTTCTGTAGCCCTACTGAGATACATAGCCCAGGTGCAATCTTAGAAGTACCTTATTTTTCTGTTTAAGGCCACTATTAGGTAGCTTAGTACAACAGTGCTTATAAAAAATACAAAAGTCATTCTGACTTTGCCTAAATGTTATCGCTTCATTATTACTGCACCTCTGGAAGGCCCTACATTGGTTCTCTTGATTCAAATGTTAGAGGACACATATTTGAAACATACTCTTTTGAAATATAGTAATTGGAAATGTAGAGAAATACAGCAAGATAGTGAAGCAGGGAAGGAAAAGGAACATGATTGCATATAATTCCCAAATCTCATCTAACACTATGGATTCACCTATTTCTGCTCATCATGTTCATCCTCACCCTCTTATTTGCCAAATTAAGGGCATGCAAGGGATGTGAATTAATAACCCATGCTCTGATTCCCAGAACTCTTTATAGGGGTCAGGTTGGGCCATTTGAGTATTTTTCCACATGAGAAAAGGCAACAGAAGCTAAATAAAGCCTGGCATTTATATTTCCAATGGCATAAGGCAGGTAAGTTACACCTGTTACACCTACTGTGTTAACTATACCCAAACAGAATTATTTTTAGGGATATCAGTAGTCATCCCTATAATAATATGTTGTAGTAGTATAAATAACATGGAGCACCCTCACACTGCAGTTGGGAGCTCTTCAGCTTATAGTAGCAAAAGTATAAAAGCTGTACAAATATAAACATATCTACCGTATCATTTGGTAGTTACAGCATTTGAATAGAGGAATCAAAATTTGTAATAATTATAACGATCTTCTGAAATGTAGCAAAGCTCCTGGCTTTAGGATAATTTTTTTTTTAAATATATTTCACAGCATTACCATTAGAGAAAATATTTGCGAGTATTTATCTGGAGCATTTTCTTTAATAAAGATTGCTGCAGTAGAGGAAAATTCTTCTGCTTCTTTCATTTTTGAAGCATCAAGGAAGCACTCAAGTAAATTTCTGCAAATCAAATAAAATATTTGTATTAAATATTTACTAATGCTTTCATGTTACCTAAAAAAAGTTCTCATTCATATTTTATAAAGAGATTATATATATTTGATATTCCACTCCTAAATTCAATGCTATACAAGTGATTACTATTATAATGCATTGACTCTCAAAACAGAGATATCCTCTAATTTCTATGCTTTTGTTTCTTCCAGAAGACTAGATGGCTGTTAGTGTCACTTATTACAAAAACATCTCGGAAAAGGAGATTTTTGTGAACACACTTCACAATAGGCCCCCTAGAATTAAAACAATGATTTGAAGTCATAAGAGAAAGACATTTCAGTGAGCTGCACTCCAAGACCAACAGCATCCTGGGCGGCACTAACTGGGGCACAGGCAGTAGATCGAGGGGAATGATTACCTCCCTCTCCTCAGCACTTGTTAGACCACATCAAGGCTCCTGCACCCAGTTCTGGCCCCCCCCAGCGCAGGCAAGACATGGACAAACAGCAGCGAGCTCAGTGGAGGGCCACCAAGACACTCCAGGGGCTGGAGCACTTGCCCTGTGAGGAGGGACTGAGGGAACGGGGCTGGTTCACCCCGGGAAGAGGTGGCCTTTGGGCCGACCCGATAGCAGTCCCCCAGTGCCTACAGGGAGCTTATCACGAAAGATGTAACCAGGTTCTTTACTGTGGTGCATAGCAGTACGAAACAGGCATAAATTGAAACAGCAAAGGTTCAGACTGGATATAAGTAAAAACTTTTTCCCCATGAGGACAGTCAAGCAGTGGAGCTCAAAAAGGCTGTGCAGACTCCATCCTTGGTGGCTTTGGGACCTGACTGGATAAAGTCCTGAACCTGACCCCACAGCTGAGCCCCACCCAGCTTTGAGCAGGAGGTCAGATTAGCCATCTTCTGAGGTCCGTTGCCACCTGAATTGTCTTTTGGACTCTTGTTTTTAATAAGGCTAGTTAAAAGACAACCTATTTCATATGTGCTTTGACACATCAGGTCAAGTGGTTATTCAAACTAGTAGAAACAGCCTTTAATTTAATATTGAAAAAAATATATTTCAGATAGGACTTGAGCCTGAATGTCCCTGCCACGAATGTTTTAATCTCAAAGAAAATATTAAAATGAAGAACCTTTTATATATGTGCACATTTATATATCTTTTAAAAGTTATGAATTAAAAATTCTGTAAATGTATATTTAAAATGCTAATAATGAAAAATACATTACTGAAAACTACCTCAGGTGGCAGCCACATGCACAAAAGGACTGCAGAATACCCACAGAAAAATACAATTAGACTTACATCATGAGTTCTGCTCTCCATTCGCTGTCTTGCTCTTCAGTTTGGTTTAACGCTTTAACAATCTGTGATAGGCTGGGAATAAGACAATAACGGAATCCAGGCTTAAGATACGGTCTCACAGCTTCCCAGTAAAGGACTGAGGCATTATATATCAAAAAATAATATCTGAAAAACAAAATTCAAGAATTTATGATTTCATTAATTTGATAAACATAAAACTACAAAACAATTATTTTAAGACACTTCTAAGAAACAAAAGTTGGAACTTCTCCCGTGTGTTTAGATAACAACTATTCCTGACTCAGAACTGAGGGTACAAGTACCAAAATAAAGAATAAGGTCATTCTTAAGATTACGCTTTATCCAGTAATTAACTAACTACTTAAATAAGCTAACACAGTGCTCTCCTCCTCTAGAGCATAAATAGAAAATTAGAAGAAATGCTCAAATATAATGTCTGCCAGGCTTAAACATGATGATTCATTCTGTCTCTTCAGTACTATTCCAGTATTTTTCTTACATTGTTGCAGCACAGCAGTTAGAGGTGCAGTAACAAAATGGACAGAGAATCCACAAAATCAACCCCCCCACACCAAACTACCCAGTTAAAATCTGAGACATAATCAACTATGAAAACTTAACTCAGTAACATTTCCTCAGATTTAAAGAGTAAATTCAATCAGTAGGGCCTACCTTGGATCATGCATTGCAAAGTCTATTGCTTTCAGAAAAAACATCACAAACTTTTCAAATTCTTCCTAAAGTAGAACAAAAATTGTTTAGGCAATTTTTATATCACCTTCATAAATCACCACTATATTATTTTTATATTTCAGTACATTCATATCTCATGTTTTTTATTTTCAAGCCATTCTCAAATAAAACTTGTGGTCTTAATCAGGACTGGTAACATTGCCTACTACTATGTTTGCCTGATTTCAATGCTTAAGATGATATTTTCAGTTTCTTTCATTTCTGCCAAAATTTAATCATTAGGACTGAAATTGTCCAACAATGCAAAGCTGCTTTTTTTTTTTTTTTTGGTTTTCAGCAAAGAAAGTTCAAATATTTCTAAGAGCAAAGCCAATAAAAAAAATATTGGTTTGTCATGTTAAAAAACTTCAGGTATTATTTTCTCTGTACAAGTTCCAACATCTCATGCTCACAAGAATTTGGCAAGAGAATGGTGTGTCAGGCATTATCCTTCTGTCATTTCCCGGAAAAAAGCACTCAGATTTGGTGAGCTGTAAGCCTTTTGCAATTCATCTATGTTCTCAATGACGTCTTGGATTCTAGCTATCAAATTCCTCGATGTTTCTATACACAGTGAGCAGGTTCCTGCTTGGACTGACCAAGCCTTTCCCTGTAATTGCAAAGGCTGTACTGAACCTCTTTCTACTGAGATAAGAGGTCCTCCTCTACGATTTCTCTCTCACAGCCAGTCAGCATCAAGAGAAAAACCTGGCATGTGTGAAGGTGATCAGGCAGGACAGGGGAAGAGCAAAGAGAGCAGAAATGAAGCGCTTAAAAGGCTGGATAATAGGATGGGATACTTGCAAAATGAGTTGGATATTAAGAGCAGAAATGATGACAGGAAGGAGCATAGGCATTAGAGAAGACTGTAACTGAGAGAGATGGTGGCTGAGAACCAAGGATGATAAAGGGGTGTAAAAAAAAGCCTATGGTGAAAAGAGAAGGTAACAAGAGGAGCACTAGAAATGCCCAGACAGCTAATGGGAAAGGAGCTGAAGAACGCAAAACTTGGTGAGGAAGAATGAGATTGGGAGACACTAGAATCTGGGAACATAAGGAAGGCATTTGTGAATGTTTAAGAGAAAGAGGCAGTAGAAATGGAAAAAGAGAGGGGGAACTGGATGGGCAAGAAGGGGCTGATGCCAAAGGGCTCTATATAGTGTGACCGAACAGAGTAACTAATTACTGGACTCAGGGACTGGCATAAGACGACTACAGAGCAGTGAGTGGGACCTGGCTAGACAAAGAGAAGACTGGGATGCTTGAGGTATTAGGTAAAAGCAGAAAAGTCAGACTTGGGCTCTAAGAACAGAAGATTGCTAGTCAACTAACAAGGATTCCCACAGAATGGAAAACAAAAGGGCAAATTTATTTGTTCTCTAAAGAATGAAGGTTTCTAGTACCACATGATGAGAAGTTACAACACAAAGTGTATCCTGCAAGCCCATTACAACACAGCACAAGAGAGCCAAGCCAGGATTGCACATGCAGGCATGGTTCTTAACATCTAGGAAATTTTAGCAAGAGTCAAGAAGAAAAAAGCAAATTGGGTGAGAATTAGAAAACACGAAAGAACAGAACATGTTTTGATTTTTTCATTTAGAAAAGGAAAAGGCTACCTGGGGATAAGACAACAGTTTTCAAATATGTACAAAGTTATACAGGGGCCACTGATCAGTTGTTTTTCACATGCATTCACAGAAGGCAGAAGTAAATACAGGTACAGATAAGATATTAAGGAAAAGTTTCTAACTTAAAAGATAATTAAAACATGATTCAAGGAAGCTACAGGAATATCTGTCAGGGAAATTTGTAAATACAAACAACACAAGCATCTGGTAAGGCCATTTTAGGTCAGATATCAATGACAAATTGTCAAGCATAGTGACCACTGTACCAGGAATTGTGAACTGCTGACAAGAGAAAACAGGTCCCCCTCCATTTGAACCCCAGCCAGAGGTAAGAACCACTACCTCACACAGGGACACCGTATCACTGAAAATCAGCACACAGAAACTTTGAGAACCAGAACTATCTGCTGAGTTCCTACCAGAAAGCTTAATCTCTAACTTCAAAAAGCAAAAGACAAACCAAAGTACTACAGTGAAAGGCTTCTAATCAGTGCTGGAGGCACTCTGAAATCTGCCACAGAAGAGAGAGATGGACTGGATGACCTCACTCAGGTCTCAAGCCTCCAAGGGCTTTAGCCCTTCATTTCCTTTGAGTCTGTGAAACATTTAGTGTGATCTCAAATAAAAGATTTTGTAGTTGTTTTTCTAGTTAAAAAGCTAAATTTGGTCTGAAAATAGACTGACATAAAAAGTTAAAAGGTTGACTTTGAAACAATCAGCCTTCTGAAAAATTTTCCATGTATTTTTTCTCAAAGTATTTGCAACATAGTCCGATTCAGCTGATAGTTTTGTTTACTCCCAAGTACCCATTAATGTACTTTCATTTGACTTTTCCTAGGCTTGTATATTCTAAAGGACTGAAATCAATACATAAATATCCAAAAAGAAATATTTTTTTAAATGGACTTTAATATAACGTAACCTTCATAATTCCTCACCAAGTTATCAGTAGAAAGCGGAGTGTGCAACTGGCCTTGGCACAAGTATGCTCTGCCAATAAACTGGTTTACAGGAAATCTTCCTTTAAAATACATCTGTAGACAGTCACTGCTCATTTCCAGACACCCCAGCTGAGACCAAAAAAAGCATTTTAATATTTTAAAAATGCAGCAAATAACTGGGCAGGAACTGTAAGTTTTTAAAAATGCATGCCTGCTCAAACAGTATAACACGTAACAGCATATCCATATGCAGACACTATAGCATAAAGCTGCATACCAGATCTGGTACAAAACCATTACGATTTATTAAAATCTAAAGTCAGACTTTTTTCATTCAAAACATATAGCAAAATGGCTTCTTTATTTAACTCCTGAGTTATTCAGTCATAGAATCCCTTAAAGTACAGAAAAAGCTTTCCCTTTTTTATAACCGTTAACAGAATTGTTAATATATAGGCAAAGTTCTCAGTAGAATTCTTTTTAAGAAGAACAGATATTAGCCTGCAAGATTTTGTGCGGATGTCAGTTCTGCACCTCAATTTCCAGACAACAGATAGAATTTGGGTGGCTTGCAGCTAGGAAATAAAAAGTTCTGTTATTAGCTGAAGCTATTCAAGCTCAGTCTGCTTGAATTCCAATCTCTTGTATCCATGGATTGAAGGTTAATAAATATTTTAAAATTAAAAACCACTATAACACTGTGTAGAAGTCAGCTCAATTAGCAACAATCTTGCATAATTAGAATGTTAGCTTTCCTTGCTTTTGTACAGTAGGGACCATTCATGAAAAAAATTTCATCTATCGTAACTAAATTGCTGATGCTAGTTTTTCATAACAAGAAAACAAGGCATGGCAAACTATTCGATGCTGCAATAGTATGCCTTGCATATTTTGTACCAATTACAAACTTCACAAGCCACAGTTTGCTGATTGATTCTAAAGAAGTGATGACTTTGGGAAGAGGCTGAGATTTAACTGAAAATGCATGTTTAAGCAATTTCTCTGCAAAGACAGAAAACCGAAGTGTAACATTTTTCCCAGGTACTTCTGGCAATATCCTTAAGTAATGACTTACACCACCGTAATTTCACTTTAAGTCATATAAATGTCTTTTTTACAAATAAACTGCCTAAATTACAAAGTAAAGCTACCTGGAATGCTTGTTCAGCACATAAAACATACAAGTCAGGGCTGAAGTTCTCTGATGAACTGAGCGCAGATTTTCCTGCACTGGCTGATTTGATCAACTCGTAAGCATTCTCCAAAGCTTGAACATCTGAAATAGAAGACTAAAGAATGTAACAAGTAATTCACGCTTCAACGTAGACTAAAAGATGTTTGACTGCATTATTTTCCATCACCTATATGGCATGCTCTTTCTCTTTTAAGGAAAGGAATTGAACGTTCAGGAAAAAATAGC
The DNA here is from genome assembly GCA_003342895.1 of Casuarius casuarius. Taxonomy (NCBI): domain Eukaryota; kingdom Metazoa; phylum Chordata; class Aves; order Casuariiformes; family Casuariidae; genus Casuarius; species Casuarius casuarius. The sequence goes on along the minus strand of PTFA01000061.1, from coordinate 70,458 downwards.
CAAACAAATGTTGTTTAAAGTTAATCATATCTGTAAGATGATGCATTAATGAGTCTCTTGCAGTTTTAAATTACCAATGTAACCAAACAAGAATGTTAATTATTTCTCAGGCCTGAATCAGAGTTTCCTGAAGTCAAAAGGACTCTTGACATTGAAACAAGTCATGAGTAAATCCTTAAGGCTATTTGCAATAAACTCAATGGGGGAAAAAAAAACAGACGAAATTAAAAACACTTTAGTACAGCAGTTATATATTTTTGCAGCTAAGAAGCGCACCTGAAGATTCAGAGAAAAAAAACGTTTTTGTACATATTTAGAAACAAGGCGGATTACGCTGAGGCAGTTGGATTTTTTAAAGAGGAGCTGGGGGGGGGGCCCTCTGGCATCCCGTTACCTCGGTGAGCCGCCGCTGCGAACAGCCGCTCCCCGATCGCCAGGTCCATGCCGCTCCCTCCGCGCCCGCGGGAGCGGCGCGGCCCGCGGGGAGGCTGCGGAAGAGGCTTCCCCAACGGCCGAGAGAGCGGGCTGGGACGGGGACGCGCCCGCACCGGCGGCCCGGGGCGGCAGGGACCGGACCGGACCGGACCGGATGGGACCGGCCGGGAGCAGCCGCGCTCGGGCGCCTCCGCGCGTCTCCCGGCAACGCCGGCACAACGCGCGCGTCTCCCGGGCGCGCTCCTGCCCCGCCCCGCGCCCCGCGCCCGTCGGCGGCCCCGGCCCCCCCAGACGGGGCTGCAGCGTCCCGAGGCAGCGCGCGCGCGGTCCGAGCGCCCCGCTGCTGACGAGTCCGCGCAGGTGCCCTGCGGCCATCTTAGCTGGAAGGAAGGTGGGTATTGGGAGAGGCCACGAGGGTGAAAACTGATAAAAGCGGTAAGTACAACCAGTCCTAATGTACAAGGCAAGAGGCCCAGCTGCTAAATAAATCACATATCCAGTCCGTATTAGAAGAGTAGAAGATCCTTCGCTGTGTGACGCTTTGGAAACGTTACAACCATACGCACTATCTATATGAGGACCTGCAAAGGATTCGGCTGCAGGCTCCTTCCTATTCCCTACGCGCTCTCCCAGGTCTGCCCACAGAGCCCATCAAAATGAATAAATTGTCTTGCTTGTATGAATGTTAATAGGAATAAAACAAGTGTTCCTGAAACGCAGCTAATAGCCAAAATGGCCCCTTTGGAGCATGAACGTCTCGGAATATTTCCTTTATTCATTCTCATGAAATATCTGTGACAGAGTCTGGTTGTATTATCCTGAAATTTAATTAAAAATGCAAACGGTACCACATGGTCACACAGGTTGTGACATAATAGTGAATATAAAATCTATTAATTCTGTAATAGTAAAATGCCCAAGAAAATACAGAAAGGGAAGTAACAATTGTGTTAGGATTCCAGGTTTTAAATGAATAGAGCTGAAAACAAGTTCATCAGAGGAAGATTCTTCTAAGAAGCATGTACATTTTCCTAAAATGTCAACAAAAACCACACAAGTTTCTAGGCGTAATCATCCTGGTTTCCTTTCCACCTGTTCCCGTGATTAGTCAGGACCACAGGGAATATCATTTTGTGTCAGAAAACCTTGATAAAGAATAATGCGAGGGGTTTTTTACCCAAACAGGAGTTTCAGGTCTGTGAAAAAGCTGTTTTTATCTTTTCTTCCCTGTTAAGGCTAAAAATTCAAAATAATAAATTTGTAGCAAACCCATAGGTCTGCTTTCAAGTTAGTTCTATGGAGTACAAGTGTACAAACTGCACACATTTGCAGAAAAAAGTATTTTGTTTATGTAATTTAACATGGCTCAGGAAATCTAAATTACTAACATAGCTGAAGAAAGGACAATGCAAAACTTGAGGCCTTTAGTAAGCAAATACATTAAATAATCTTCCACAAATCTATACATATTTAGCAAGAAGTATGGGTAGTTTTAATACCTAGCCTTCCTGAGTCAGGAAAGTTTGCCTTATGTAATGTGTCCTGTACTAACACTGAAAGGGCTACACAACTGAAATATAATACAGTTCCCAATTAGAGAATACACATTCGTTTTGGTTTATTTTACCTATGAAAGTGCACATCTAGCAAAAGGTCTAGGCTTATGCATAGTAAAAAAACATATTGAAGGATAAATTTAAATTGACATTCTATCAAGTAAAATAAAGACATCCTACTGAAAAATTCCCACATAACACAGGTGCCCTGTACTCTTCTAAAGCACAAGGTAATTGGTGTACTTTGCAAAAGTTAACACATTCAGGCTTTCTCAAAGCAGAGGGGAGGGTTGTCACACCCCATTTATAAAGGGAGGGACATGTGCTTTAACTACCTGATCCACCACTAACTTAAAATAACAAAAAAGAGCAAGTTAAAATCAGCTACTTGAATTCACTTGGAAATGAGCTGAAAGGGAATTAAATCAAAGAACTGTTAAATAAAACGGAGTACAGAGCTGGAGCATGGCCACATTTTACCTTAGCTTAGCTTTCTGAGGTTTTTTGTTTTTGTTTTTTTAAGTGTAAGCCAATATAGAGCGACTGTGGTACTCAAAGCTGAAAATGAAGGTATTTATCCTTCTAGTTGTTATCCAAGAACAGGTAGAACCTCCAGACAAGTTATGGATAGAAAAAAAGAATTCCTGATTACTTTTGCTTTTTGGCTGTTATTAGCTCTTGCTAAAGGATCTTGATGCGCCCTTACCGATGTTTTAGTCATCGCTACACAAATAAGGAGATTACAATAGTTGTTTTAACCAACACAATTAAAACTGGGCTGTTGAGGGCTGACGGTGTCTGGGCACCCAGCAGGCACAATTAAAACGGCTCCTGCATAAACCCATAGAAGGTCAAAAGAAACTTCATCAAAGGATAGGATATTTCACATTCCGGGTGCCTTTTATAGAAATTCCTTGACGTTCTTTGAAGAGACGAGGTACTGGATGATGCATCCGACTCCAGTCCTCCTACAGTCAACGCGAGTCTCTCTCTTGACGTTGGCAGAGAACAGCACAGGTCTCAAACAACCATTGGCTTCATCCATATGCAGTAATTTCTCATTATAATTTCTTCCTGACTCTTTTGTTCTTTGGTTTGCAAATTCAAATATCTCATTTCATGCATTGCAAGACAACCTTTCTCCACAGGGCTTTTCTGTAGTGGCTCTTTTTTATTTTTGTATCATATAAGAGATAACAGCCTAATGTGTAAAGAGTCTTCTATAGCATTTTCCCACCTGTTGCTTCTTTCTTTCTGCTCTACACTAAGTACCTCAAGGGAGCTTAAGGCCGACTGCACTACCTGGGCTGCAAATGCAGTTCCATCTCATGAAGTATCCTAGAATTCACGTATGGTTCCCAGGACACTACATGCACATAATTCCTTTTATTCCTGGGCTGCACGTTAACATGAAGATATGAATGCATATAAGGAAGAGCAACAAAGGGGAGAAACATTTCTAAGCAGCAAAGAGACTTACTTAGACAAAGTGGAAGTATTATCTATAGACACTATATATTGCATCTTATTCTTTTTATTTACAAATTGACCACAAACGGATAACTTCTATTAATTTAATTTCCATTCTTAGTTGTCCGATGAAGAGTTTAAATCAGTCTATTTGGATTTAAATTTTTATGGTAGGTTCCTACAAAGCACTCTTAACCAAATCACCGAAATAGTATATCTGCTGCGGAGTGGCAGGACATTTTAGGGAGACAAGGAGTCAGGACATGATGAAGAGATACTAGATGACTCAGTGCATCTGTTGTCTCTGCTGTCATTATTTCTTGCCAATAAAATGATGGCTTACCCTATTTCTTCTCCCTCTCTGCTTCCGATGAAGATCTAATATTTATTGAACGTTTTAAGAACGTACCAGATCAGACCAAAGTTGCAGCCAATTACCCTTCCTTTGACAGAGATGAATAGCAGAAGCTGAGGAGTTTGGAACAGGGAACGCGCGCTGTGGTATTTCCTTGGTGTGCTCCCATGGCTTCCAACAGCTCATGACCAGCAACCTTGAATGTCTGACCCAGTTATACTACCTGTGTGTTTAAAAGTCTTTGATAGGTTTTCTGCCATGAATTTGTCTAAGCATTCTTTGAATCTATGTAGATTTTTTGGTATTTATGATATTCTGTGGCAATGAGTTTCAAAGTTTAACTAAACATTGCAGGAAAAAGAACCTCCAGAAGTACCTCCAAAAACATCTTCAATTAAAAAAAATGTAGCTTTACAAGCTAAACCCAGCCAGGCATTAGCCTTATGTAATTATGTTAATTAAATTCTGGCATTTGCGTGAGAAGAACTGTCACGATGTCAACATTAACAGTGCTATATGGAAATGCTTGGAATAAAATGTCCAGCACAAATGAGGCGCGTTTCTCTCCAGGCAGCCCGCTGGCCAGGTGATGCACCGCTAGGCATCGTAAAACAGAGCGAACTAAGTAACTTACTCAACTTCTCTAGCGCAAAGGAAAGCAGACGGGCATCTGTCCTTTTCAGCACATACACAGATAACACAGAAAACCCTGCCACGACACGTCCGTACGACACGACCCCACCGCCGC